>VXAU01002129.1:192277-256893 GCA_013399695.1 Formicarius rufipectus | reverse complement strand
GAACTACTGAATTTTCCAATATTGATTTCATTCATAACTATTACAATATTTATTTAAAGAAAAACAGTCATTTTTTGCTTTATATAACAGAAGAAAACCATGATAAGTGTGAAGAGAAGTTCTTCATTGGATAGAATTTATATTTATGCAGATAATTAGAAAGAAAAAAAAAGAAAAATAAAAAAGCTGACTAGTTATTTAGTAAGCACTCAAGGGCCAAAGAACATTGGGTTTTGAATTGTCCTTCCTGTGATTCATCAGGTTCAGTAAATTTGAAGAGCTGCAGGACCATCATCATCTGGTCTCCAAAAAAGTCAGAAGGAAGCATAGCTGTTACTGATCACGTAATTCTTTTCCCCAGGGTGCCTGTTCACCAGACAAGGTAAAAGAGGAACTTAGCTGATAGTCTTTCTTTGTGCCATTCCATTATGAGACTATTGGCTTTGCAACAGAACCAAGAGCTATAAAACAGCTAGTGGGTGCTGAAGGATAGGAGCCAGAAAGTCCAGGTTTGCAAGATGTTCCTGTAGAGAAAGATAAAACTGACAATTTAGTCTAAGTCAATTTCCGTGAGACACCTGCAACCTTTTATAGCCCATCAAGCGTCTTGGTCCTCCTTCATCTTCTGTATCCTTCAGTTCTGAAAATCATCTCCAACACATTACCCTGCACCAGAAATGTGTCTGTGACAGGAGAGTGTCTCTGATATTGTCCTACTCCCCTCTGCATAAGAGTGCTCAGACAAACAAAAGCAGAAGAAACATTATCAAAAGCACATATTTCATGTAAAATTCCTCAGTGCTTTTCATTTCATGCTTAACTGTTCATTATAAAATCCATGACACAGAATCAAAAAGTACAGAAGCAGGAGACATTCACTACTTGCAGGAGGAAGCCACCCTTGCACCTGGCAGATGCATTACCTAAAAGCACACAGTATTTCATGGGAACAGTTGTGCTTACCAAAATGTAGTTCTTGAAGACCATGACAACCAATTTAAGAAGATATTGTTAAAATACAACTTTCATTGCAAAGAAAAATATCTGGAAACAGTTTAGTTATTTATATAAATTTTGTGTCTATAAAAAGATTGTGATTTATGATTAATTCATTTTTCCTTGCCTTCAATAAACCCCTTCATCAATGGCAATGATTCTGGGCATATATCAATGAATTTGCCCCTATAATTAACTGTTAGTACAGAATTCAAGACTTCTTGTGCCTTAATGCAGGAGAGACAATGAAGACAAAGCACATTTCATATTATCGGTTTAAAAGTTTCTCATCTAAGACGTGATACCAGTAACTCCTTCTACTGAATGAATATTTCTCAGACAAAGGCATTATGACAGTAAAATGGAAGAGCAACTCTCAGAAGACAACTAATGCAACATCCAAACTATGAAAATAATGGTCAAAAAACATAGCTTAGTAATAACTACATAAATACTCCTCAGATTAAATAAAGATCCCCTTTCTTGTTTCCCTGGAAATGCAACAAGTGCACATTTCATAAACAAGGAATTTGGAGGAGTGGAATTTCAACACTTTCCTTATAGATATGTTGTATTTTATATTAAATAGATTAAATGCAATCTCAAACCAGATATGTACCTTATAAAGCCTTTTTAAAGATGTTTGTTTTCTTAGGCTTTCTTTTAAAGGCCTAAAATTTTTTTACATGAATACTCAAGAGATGTCCAGGGAAATAATTGCAGTTCCAATTTCTAAGTCAGATTAGGAAATGCTGTGTAATCAGATACAAATCTGATAATAGTATATTCATCATATTCCCAAACATACAAAAGGGGTTAGGTGATGGAGGGCGGAGGTTTTTTCATTGACAGCCTCTATGTCAGAGTCCTGTGATAACTGAATGAAGTTGTGAATTATTATCTTACCATTATATTCTATTCTGAATTATTGACAAGGGCAGCCAAAGCCAACTTCATATACGTTTTATTTCTCTTTTTTCACATTAAATTTAAAGTAAGTGCATGGATAAGGGAAGTACATCACTATGGAGAGTAGAGCTAGAGAGGGTAAAGCAAATAAATAACAATTCAGGGAAATAATCTTCTTGAAGACATATCAAATTACAATAAAATACCTAATGTCCAGTAAATATGGAATTCCATAAATATATTAGAAAATATGCTGGCTAGTATCATAAGTCAGTATAAAGAGATTACTTCCACGGCCATCCTCTGTCAAACAAACATCTTTCCACTTTTTAACTTTTTTTACCTTAGAACTAAAGAGCAGCTATTGAAGGAGATATTCATAGTGAAAATTATAATCTTTTGTCTTAATTATCATTTCTATTTTCTATGCTTATTCATTTATCAAAGGTTTGGTTTTGGTTTTATGGATTGTTGTAGGTTTTGTGGTTTATTTTATTTTTACAGAATTATCTTCATCGATTTCAATAGAAGCTGTAAATCTACATCATTTTGAACTGGAAGTTGACAATTAAGCTAAATAAGGAGAAGTTAAACCTCACAATATGGTGTAGGTATCTGTCTATGAGGTGGGATTGCTGTTTCAGATTACACACCCGACTGATGTTTATATTGCTAAAATTAAAAGGGAAAAATCACAACCTCAAATACTACCACCATATTGGTTTCCCTGTACTCCAGACACTGATCTGCAACATTTACTCCTGCAATAATCCCTAAAACTGCTATCACACCATACTTTTAATTCCAACTCCTTGCAAAAGCTACTTTGGAGGGGTGGTGTTTATCAGCTTACCAAGGACTGCCTTGCACCAAAGGAATGTAATTATAACTTGTAACCCAACTGGGTCATATCTGAATTGTATTATTGGCTAAATCAGCATCACCAGTACTGATGGACTGAGGTGCACACTAAGGCATTTCAGGATACTTTTTTGAGACTTTTATTTAGTGTGGTCCTGTGAACTGAAATGCCCTTAGTGGCTTGGATGCTGAAAAATGAGTTTCAACTTGATTAACTAGCAAGACACTCAAAATTCTAATCCCTTGCAGTCCAAAGTCTAAACAAGAGAATTACCTCAGTGTTCCAGAATTTTATGACCTTAAGGTTCTCTTTCACAAATATGAGCTCTGCAATTTTCACATCTTGAGGCTGTAACTAGCAGCACATTCACCAGTGCTCACCAAGTAACACTCAATAGGAGCCCTGAGGCCTGGACTTTGAGCGCCCACCTCTAGAGACTTGGGATCCCACAGTCAAGATTTAACAATCCTGAGGAGTCTTAAAACTGTGCTTCTCAGGGTGTATCAGTTCCCAGCTACATTTGTCCCTTGCTTTGAGGCGTTTGCCATGAATCAGAGGCAACCTAGTGAGTCTTTGGGGATTTGATGGCTGATCAGACATAACACAAGAAATTCCATCCTTCCTTTTTTTCTTTTTTNTTCCTTTTTTTCTTTTTTTTTTTTTTTTTTTGTTAGAAGGTAAACATAAGTTACTCTTTTAGTTTCTAATTTTTTTAATGCCTCAAAAATTTTCACTGCTGAAGACTGACTTTGCTTAAGAACCAAAATAAGGAATTTCTCAAAGTCTAGTTTTCCTGCAACATCAAATTTCACCCCCTCCACAGCATTTAACTGGTAATTGCAAGCCAATAGCACAGGTGCCTATCTCATTCTTCACTGTAGCAGCTCTATATGCACTTATTTATATCACACACACCAAAGACTGATGAATATTCAAGAAATTATCTGTGATCTTTAAGACATTTTTCACAGAGTGCAAGGAAGAGCAAGTCTAGCTGGGAAGGAACATGAAGAAACTTGAAAGCTTCACTTTATTTCCTGTGGAAATTAAAAACTACAGAGCAGGAGAAAAGGCAAGTGACAACTCATAGGAAAATTAAGTTCATAGAAGAAATAATACAAAAGCAATTATTTTAAGCCCAGCAAAGCATGCATGAGAATGTACTAAGTAGAAATTATGTTTTTCTCAACCTTATTTCCTGTTGACAAAAAAAAAAAAAAAAAAAAAAAAAAAAAAAAAAAGAGCTTATGAGTATATCAAGGGTTCCCTAGATGAATTAATTTATTAAAATAATATTTCATACAACTATGTTCTGCCCTGTGGATTGATTACTAACATCGCATTTTGAATATCTCATATCTCCACAGAGAAGGCTTAATTGGATATATCAGTCATTTGGTACATTCTTTTTCCCTGTCTGGATTATTTTAGCTTTTCAACTGACAGGTTTATGATGGATGTGAATAAATTCAGAGAAGAGCTAAAATCAAAGTCAGTATTGAGTAAGAATGAAAACCGAATATATCTATACCAGAGAAAGATACATAAATTGGTAATAATAATATTCATGCACACAGTCACAGATCCATGTTTCCTTCCTGTTGGCACAGTCTACTTCTTATACTGCCTTGAAAGAACCTTAAAGTACTCATGGATTTTCTGATCAGCTGATCAGAAAATCAGATCAGCTGATTTGATTTATGATCAGCTACAGAGAGTCAACCTCTGCCCCTAGAATTCAGTAGCCACAAACCATTACTTTGATTCATACCAAATCAGGCTAGGAAGAAAATTAACATTGTGTACCACTGTCTAGGCTGCACATAGGACCATGAAGCTTAGACTAGGAATGTAACCAGAGAGAAACCTGCAATTTGTTATTTCCAACTACTTAATGACTGAAGTAAATGGTATGTTGAAAAGGATTATTCAATAAATGTAATAAAGTTCTAGTTGGGGAAAACATCTGTATTCCAGGCTTAAATGTGTACTTGCACTAAAGCAAAAGCCAGTGTTCTCCACAGTCTTTCATGCTTTCTCAGTGCCGGACAACTCCTTAGTGCAATTGAAGAGCAGCAATCCTTCTGCTCCCTTAGCGTGTGTCTTCGTTCTAAAGCAGTTTCTCTCACCATGTAAAAAGAAATAACACTCCTTCCTCACCTTCTTTGTAAATACTTTTTTATTCATCAGTTTGGTGTTACAGCACCTCGGTGAAATGGAAATCACCTGTTAATTAAGCTTCTGGTGACTTGAGGCATCTACATCTTCCTAAACATTCTTTTGCCTGGTAGCATGTGAAATGTCAGCATCCCAATTAATATTTAGTTTGTAACTGGAATTTTAAGGTACAGTTAATGATATAAGAATGATATAAGAGAGTTATGCCAACTAACCAAGTTGTGCAGAACTAAAAATATGTTTAATGAAACTTGTTATTCTGAGCCTTACACATTTGAAATTTGACATTCAGGTACATTATGTGCAAGCTTCCTAAGGGGCTTTCATTGCAGCTTGAAAGAACTTGGGCAACATTTTGTATGAAGGATAAATGAATCACCAGTAATGGTGACTACAATGAAGTAAATCATAATTATTTTAGACACTACTAAGGAGGTCACTGCAGATTATGAACTACTATGGTGAATCCAAATAGCAGATTAAATCAAATCTCAACAGTTGAGTGTGATCATAAAGTCTGACATGTAGGTCAGTTCTTGGCTTTGCTGGTGGCAGTGAATGGCAATTTCACCCACAGTCCTTAGATTTTCTATTAAGATTGGCATTGACATATTTCTTTAGAACTCTCTCATGGAAAGTGAGTAACTTTTTTTTTTGAGATGTTCCAGCCATAAAATCTTTGAGATTCATTGAAATTTTCCTTATTTATGAAGCATGCCAGAGATTTTGATCCCCTCATAATCGATATTTCATCTACACCTCAAACAGCAGAAGTCTGTTGCTCATTCACAAAGATAGAAGGGCTGCTGTGAAAAGTCTTAATACACTTCATCCTGACCCTGTGTGAGGTATTTACATGGACTGAGAAAAGCACATATAACCACAGAAAAGTATCTAAGCCTATGATTAAAATCCAACCAACTAGCTTTCTATGCAATTTTTGCAGTGTGATCTGCTGTGGATAAACATAAACTACTTTGTATTAACTACTTTGTTTATTTTCTAATCAGTGAAGTGGAAATATTTGCAGTCCCCTTTAGTATGTGACATTTGAACCCCTCCTACCTGTGCAAAACTAAAATGAGGACACACTGGTCAAGTTCTCTCCTTGCCTGAGACCTGATTTTCAAGCCATGAAGCCTCAGCACAGCCTTAGCAATTTAATTCCAGAGTTGTTACTGTTGACAGTGAAGTGGATTAAGTTTTTCTGGCACCCGTAAAGGATATTTTGCTTTTCCCAATAATCAGCTACTCCTTCTTTCAATGGGAAGCTCTCTCAAATCTGCAGGGTGATTTGGCACTCATCTCCATTCTGCTAAGGGAGTTAAGAGCACAGGTCCAATCCTCCACTTAAAAGCTGCTGGAGGGCTTACATAGGCTCTGGATTGATCCTAAATCCAGGACTGAATTTCATTAAAGGCTGTTGACAACCACCAGGTTCCAATTTGTAGCAGATTGGTAAGAAAATGCTGTTCATTATGAAAATATGTACTAAAGTTTCATACAAGTAAAATCAAGAGAATTTCAAAGTTGCTAATCTGTCTGCTTTTTCTCATAAGTAGAATTTTCCCGTACATACAAAGCAGAAAGATAGAACTCAAACTTAATGGTTCACCAGTGTGTCAACAAAGCAACCTCTTGATTGCTCCAACTTATGCAAGATATAAGACAGGCTGCTACAACAAAAAACATAGTACGTATAATAGAGATATCAAGATAGGATTTATACAAATTCTTCACCAGAAAACCCTTATGGACCAAAACAGAGGCCCATTTCTGAACAAATAATTAGGGTTTCTAGATGGCTGCTATTTGACTGTATCACAGAAAAATAGAAGGAAATTAAAATCCTCACAAAATTGAGTTAGGATCAGTGTGTAGTATTTATCACATTGAACAAGATATCAAACTAATTAAAAAAAAACAAAACAAAACAAAACAAAACCTTCATTGAAGTGCCCAATTTTAAAAGGATGTAAATTTAATAATTCTTTTTAGTATTCTGAACCATATGTTATGCAATCACATACACTGAGGCAGAGGAACTAAAAATTTACAGAGTGGCTACCAGAGGACATAATTTTGTTAGGGGGATCTTCCAGGCAGCAAAGATATGTGACTATGGCCACTGCATTTGGTAAGGCACACAGAAGCCTGAAGTTCAGCAGCTGTGTAGCCTATGAGAACCAGTGGAAGCTGGTAGCTTCTAGTTGAAGCTAAACAAATTGCTTAAAAATTACTTCCCTTCTCTTGGTTGGGAATCACCCACCAAACCAAGTTTCTTAGCAGAGGAATTTTTTTTTAAAATCATACTTTCAATTTTACCCTTTCAATAGATGAAGATTGTGTCTGCAACTGAGTGTCTGGAATGGTATGTTTGAATACTTCAAATATTCAACGTATTTTTTTTAGTTCCTTGTTTATCCCACTCCTCTTCCTTCTCGTCTTTCTTCCCTTCCACTTCTATTTCATTTTACAGTTAAAAGGAGCAGTAAAAAAAATGTTTCTGTTTGGCTTATTACATCTTCAAGCTTTAAGCCAGCTCATTGAGGCTCTTATCATTATGAACTCAATTTCTGCCACAGTGCTTAATACACACACCTACATTACTTCTCCTAAAACCTTGTTTAAAATTGCATCCAGCTTAAGGGTACCTTTTAGACTACAGATATTCTCTTCATCATGTCCTTTTCCATATTGCACTAATACCTGTTCTCATAAGTGACTGTTTAAAGCAATTTTGATTAACAATTCCTTATTCACTACTGCACACATCTAATCATAATTGAGTAATGAAAAAATAAGCATATATTAAAATGTTGAAGATGACAATATACAGCTTTTGTCTAGAGTTATTATTTCACAGTTAGACAGGGGCTCTAAGGGAAAACACTGTTTATTTGCATTCTAATAGAAAGAGAATCCTTTTTTGAAACCTGTCACTAATTCATTGTAAAGCAAGAGATGCCTGAATAGACCCCTTTCAGCATTTCTCAGACATTTCAGTTTCCCATTAAATTACCATATTCATTTAATTTTCTCAACTGAATCTCCAGTTGGATTGCAGCATACATCATGGAGTCACACACTCGGTTGTTCAGCAAGGATAGCAACAGTGTGGCAATATGATTCCATTACATCACTCAGAGAGATTTTAGAAGGCAAGATAAACTCCTATTCCTCTAAATGGTCAGGCCTCAGTGCGCTGTGATAGGGCTGACTACAGGACGTTGCTCCTCTTTGGAAAAGATTGGAAGGAAGAGTGAGGACTTATTGATTAGACCTGCATCCTTCTGACTTGCATAGTGGAATTAAAATGAATTGATTCTGTTCAACACTTCATTTTTTAAAAAGTCAAAGTAAAGAATAATCAAATGCAAAAGTATGCACACTGTGTAGGCAAGGTACTATCTATATAGGAACAGTACCAAGCAGCTTTAAATTGTATTCATTCCTGTTAGAAAGGAACCAGAATACTGAAATCTAGTATTAGTCCTGGCAACATCATACCAGTAAGAGTTTAAGGATGTTTAATCCAGATATTTTTTAGCTCCAGATATATTTCAGCAATTTTCTTTTCTGTGCAAAAGAAAATTAATAGAAACTTTATGGATTCCCCTGCCCCTGCCTCCTCAGGAATCACATTAGTGATAACTGAATAACTAAATTATACTTCTTAGTAAGATCAAATGTAGGATTTCCATTCTGTTGGCTGTGATTCTTCAGGTGTAGTTTCAACATGGTATTACTGATTATTGATCTACTTCCAGGTCACATGCTGCTTTTCCTCATGCAAATAGTTAAAGAAATCTTACAATAACAAGCTACATCACAGTAGGATGGGTCCTAGGAGTTGTTTGACATCTAATACTTTTTCCCAGTACAAATCTTGCAGCACAGCAGAGTGCAATTTCAAGGAAGATTGAGAGGATGATTCAGAGACATGATTTGATGTCTGTCCCTTTCCCCCAGAGCATCAAGTCGAGTACTCACCAGGTCTTCACTCACAGGAAGTTACTAACCTAAAGGGACAACTCAGTGATGTATGCAGGAACAAAATATTCTGAGGGCATTTCACAATTTAATAACCCACTGGAGTATAACTATCAGAAGTCATTTGTGATATCAGTAATACATAGTTAAGTTCAGGTGCTGGCTGAAACTAACACAATTTTCTCATTAAAATTTTAAATTTAAAAACCCCATTTCAGAGGTTTCCTAAAGGTTGTATTATAAAAGAAGTGACTACATCACCATTGAATAACTACCAGTTAGTTCTTATGAATTATGCTTTATTCAGGGTCTTGTTGAATCAGGTTTGCCCTCTGTTGCATAATGTGAAAAAGAGACCAGCAAGACAGTCATTGTCCTTGCATCAATCTAAATTCATGTTGCGGTTTGCATCCAGTGTCCAACCAAACCTCCAGGACCCCTCCTTTCCCAGAGGTAAAGGAAAAGGAGAAAAGGCAAAAACCAGCTGAGAGATAATGGCAAAACAGACTCAGAGTGGCTAAATACTTAAATTTATTACTAACAAGATAAGAGCTAAAATGAAAAAGTAAGAAATAAATCAGTCTTAAAAACACCTTTCTCCTCCCACTCTTCACTCTTTTCAGCAGTTTGAGGGAGAAGGGAATGGGGGGTTTTGCAGTTGGTTGTTATTTCTGCCATTGCTCTTGTCCAGTGAGTCGCTCCATGGGCTGCAGTCGAGTCTCTGCACCCTGATGGTCCTCTGTAGTCTGCAGGGGTACAGCTGCTCCACAATGGTCTGCACCATGGGCTACAAGGGGGCCACAGCTCTGAGCCTTTCCCCTGCTTCTGTGGGGTCCCTCCCATGAGAGACAGTCTTTGATAGAATTCTCCAACGTGAGTCCACCTCCCAGGCAACACTTCTACTGGGGGAAAAAATCTGCTCCAGTGTGGGTCTCCTTCTCCATGAGTCACAGCCACAAGTCTCTTCCAGGATCTCACTCCATCCTGGGGCTCCCACAGGGCAACAGCTCCTTCAGGCATCCACCTGCCCCTCCAGGGGCTGTAGCGGGGTCACCACACTCCGATGCTTCTCCATGGGCTGCAGGGGGGTCATAGCTTTGAGTCCTTCCCCCTCTGCTCTCTCTCTCTGTTGTTCTCTCATGGCTGGAATTTCCAACTGCACAACACTCCTAAATTCTTAAATAAGTTATCACAGAGGTGTGACTGTGATCCTTAATTGGCTCAGCTTTGGCCTCCAGCAGGAAGTCCCTCCTGGACCTGGCTGTCATTGGCTCCACTGGACAGAGGAAGCTTCAAACAGAAACTATCCTGGAAGTCCCCCCTTCTACTAAAATCCAGCCACCGAAACATATGAGAATGCAACAACTAAAAATTAATATAGACAGGGATATCACAGGAAACAATGAGATAACATTTGGTCAGAACATCGGCGGCGATCTCTGTATAATATCCTAAATTGCTGTACTTTCGAAAGTATCTTTAGGCGTTTTTGGCAAGATCATTTTTAGGGTTAGTGGCCAATCTGGAAAAGATCAAGAGTGAAAAATATGGAGACCAATAGATGTACAAAAATTCTGAGCTAACGACTGAGTATGGTGCTTGGTGTTCAGTAGAAGTCAGTAGGGCAATTCACTCTTCTGACTGTATGATTGGTCACCAAAGTCTCATTATATTGCTTCTTTTTTCATTAGAGCTTTCTAATCAAAAGACATGATGAACTCACTAGGAAATTTGATTTTTTTTTTTTTAATAGGAAGTGTAAGTAGGTAGAACAGCAGATCCACTGAATGCAATTTTTTTTTCTTTTAAATCAGAAAGGTGTTTTGGCGAGGTATATACATGTCAGATTTTTCCAGCATGTACAAACTAAAGGAAGTATAAGTTCACTAGAAAGAAGCTCTATTGACTTCTTACACCACACAGTATTCTACTTTCTCATACCACATTCATAGAAAGTAATTGCATTTTCATATACGTGCAAAATTCTTTTCACCACATTTGAGTTTCATTTATTCTGCCTACACACTATACCTTTCTGAAAAATAGTACACTCACAAAGCACTTTATCAAAGGAGAATATAGGCCCTTCTGTAGCGTAACAGACCTACCCATACAGCATTATACAATTCAGCCAATGTTATCTCATCCTCACTGGTTCAACTCCTTCATCCATTTTTATCCTCTACCTTAAAATTACCATCACAGAAGAAAAAGAGAATCTACCCATAGTAGTTTTTCAAAGAAGAGACTGCACGTTTGAGTACTGTTCATCATGATCTTCCAGGAAGTTTAGCTGATGTAAGCACTAATGGAATCAGGAGTCTAAATAACAGCTTTTGAATTGACCTAGGAAGTCTTAATGGACAATCTCTCTTCTACAATAAATAACACAGAGGCAAAAATGTTCACAAGCATCAGAGGAAGTATACATACAGCAAGGAGAGGAAACATTCACTCACATGAAGAAATAGATTGATTTTTCCTGTGATTTGATATACATAATATGCACTCAGAAACAATATAAAAAATACTTTAATATGTAAAGAGCACACTGAAATACATGCGAGTACACATTTTCAGATCTGAAATCTTTTCTTACTTATAATCATAGAACTGTCTAGGTTGGCAGGAACCTGAAAGTTCACTTAGTTCCAGCCAGTCTACTGTGTGCAGGGTCACCTTCCACTAGACCGGGTTGCTCAAAGACCCATCCAACTTTTCCAATTAAAAAAATTAGTAAACAGGCTCTTAGTGTGACATAAATGTGACTCATTACTAAACTCATCAGGCTAAAGACCACCTTTTCCTCAACTTCCTTACATCTCTCAATGCCTGGAGGCATCTTTGCCACAGGGAGCCAGCGCACCCATGCAGGATATGGTCAGAACAGGATACATTATGACAAGAGAGTGCAATGAGCACTGTGCAGAGGTAACTGGTGTGAGTGAATGGGGATAAAGACACCGGTGCAATTCATTACATGCCTAATTATGTCTGAAGGACTGTGCAGAGTACTAGACTGTGCCAGTTAATAGAAGTTGATTGATACTTTTATTGATTTCTAAGGCTCTGAGTCAGCACACAAGCAGATGCAGGAGTTTTAACTCAAACAATATACTCAAGAATATGTACTGCTGCAGCAGAGCGTTTTTCCTTCAGCCTGCACATCAGCATTACACTGAAGCTCTACATAAATATGTGCTGATATCATTACTGAGCAATTTTGGTAAAGGGAAACATGAGCTTAATGATAGTTCTGCGTTATGTATTTTCACTAAATAGCTGGACTGTTTTTAAAGGGTATGCATTCTCACTGATTTCAATGTAGAAACAGAGGTAGGCTTCAGTGCATTCAAGATTCTACAAGATTTGAGCAGATTAATTACAGTTTCCTTTTATATTCCCTCATTTAAAGAGCAATTGCAGGTGTAGCAAGCTAATATTCAAGTCTCCTTGTATCTGTAATATCAGATGTATTTTGGGGGTTGACAATTCACATTAATATTAGGTTTTGAGAAGCCAAGTATATTTAGATATTTATGAGTGTAATATAGTAAATATCAAGGAAGAATGCACATAGGAAGTGCAGAGTGCTCAAAAATTTGTTCCTTTCATATAAATGCACAGTATCAGGGCTCAGGTCTTGTAGCTGAATACATTATCATGTATAACACTGCTCACATGCACAGTCCTAGTTTATGGAAAATACAATGCAATTCAGTTCAGACTTCTTTCATTGCAGATTCTTGCATTTACTGTGTTTTAAGACATGCTCTCAGCCCTACTAAGTTCACTAGACTATTTTTTTCCCCTCTAATGGTGAGTAAGAAACCCTATCACAGGAAGTACTATCTTTGCAGTAGCCAAGAAAGAAATCTTGTCTATGAAAGATGCCTACTTCCCTCTTCCCCATTATTGTGACCACATTATGGCATATCCTTAGAAGGAAATATTCTCCTTGGGGGTCTCACTAAGGTGGTTTTTATAGAAGTATATTTAGAATTAGTCCATATTTGAAATTACTTACAGAATTCTATATAAGTCCATGAAAAGAGGTAACATGACTCATCAACAAGAATACAGATGAGTCATGGTAGTCCTCTGCAATACTGGAGGTTATTATAAACTTAAGTTTGAAAACATATCTTTACTAAAATCACTGAGTATAACTCTTTAATATGTATTTCTATCATTCTCAATATTAACCATTTTCAAAAAAGAATGATCACAGACTAGGGGAATAGAAAAGACAGATGGTGGAAGGAAGAAAAAAAAGTCAGAGGAAAGTTTGAATCACATCATACAGAGAATGAGACACTCATCTGAAAAAGAAAAAAAAATACACAAGGGAAATTGTCAGTGATCTTATTTGATGCTCAAACAGAAAACCTAAACCTTTTCAGATTCTATTGCCATGCAACCTTTAAGAAGCTTAAAGCTTCTAAACAGAAATCCTTCTGATGGAGTTCCACAGGATTTTGAAATGTTAGTAGAAATTTTCTAGGAATGAAAAAACAAGACTCCAAAAATCTCTGATCAGCACTTCTAAATTCAAATGTTTATTTTGATTTTAAAACACCAAAGTCACTAAGACAGAGATAGAATAACCTAGTAGCATTTTTCATGCAGTTGCTTTATTTTTAAGCACACTACAGAGGACTCAAGGAAAGAAAGTCTTATCAGCACTTCAAGGATTAAGTGCAAAGTGTTGTTCACTAGGGAAATTGGCTCGAATTTCCATCTCCCCACCCTCCTCCAATTCAAGATTTATTTAATGTGATTAGACAGAGATTGATAGGGGCAGAAGACAGGAGAATGGCTTTTATGCATATGTGGTCCCAAATTTCAGTGGCTCACAAGAGAGTCTTGCTCACAGTTAAATGAGATTCATTAAATACACCAACATATATGCTGCCTTTATGACCAATCTTCATCCCACAGTATTCGTACTTTTTAATACTAAATAAAAAGGGTGCAAGCAGGATACAGCTGTTTGGCTACTTTCTATAGTCTGTCACTGAAGAGCTATCATGGATACTAATTATAAGCAGTAATTTATTATTTATGATCAGTAGTTCATTTCCCATGAGCCTTTCACAAGAAAGCATAGCTCTTGGTGGAACATAATATGCATATAGATCTCTGCCATCAATTTTGGCTACAATTCCCAAGTGAAAACAATTGTCTTATATTGTCTCTTCTATCAAAGCAACATTTCAATGTAAGCTAAGGTCTTGTTTCTGTTGAGTCCTCTGGCCTCTTCCAGAACCTTGTTTAACTTTTGATTAAAAGCCTTCTTATATTGAGCCTAAATATTAAACTTCTTTAGATCTTGGGCAAATCTGGTACATTAATACTAGAAGAACTCGAATTCCTTTGATGTTTCAACAGAAAGTTTTTGTACCCTTTCAAGTCTCTTTTCCTATGTTGAGTAACAGAGAGGGGAAGATATTCTCTCTGTTCCCAAGAAATCTGTCACCTGCTCTGTTATCATCCTAGCTGTCCTTCTTCCCTGTACCAAACACTGCAGAATTCCTCTTCTGTGAGAAAAAAAAGTGCAGGCATGATGTTCCCAAATCCCGAGTACTGCACAACAGATTCAATACTTCTATACTTCTGTACCTCTCAGGGTGAAATCCTTTGCAATACATACTCTAGAATGACATTTGAAGGAATATTTTTGAAGACCTGAGAAATCAGTAAAGCAAAAGGACTTAGTACTTGAAATTTTGTAGAGAGACTCGGGACTTGTTTTCTTCTCTCCTTATTAAGAACAATATGCAGAATGTCTACTTATAGACAGTTTGATCACTGATAATTTAGGAAAGAGCAACTACAAAAATGACTATTAAGTCCAGTTACAAGGTTGAAGAACAATCTTCTATTGTCAGTATTCTTGATCTTTGTGAAATTAAGAACTAAGAGCTGATTTATAATAAATAAATAGCAGATACTCAAATTTGTCAATATAACATATTTATTAATCCTAAAGTAAGTATGCTTTGACAACTGCATTGGCTTGATCACAGTCTAGTTTCACAAGCTTCAAATCGCATAGTTATAGATTGAATTTAAACTCCTGTTTTAAAATAAGGTAAAAATTAAACATTGTAGTATTGCCAAGCAAAGATAAAACCAATTTGTGACAGCTGAATCAGCAGGGTCATTAAAAAATCTTAAACTATGGCAAAAGTTAAAGAACATGGAGTAATTAGCTCAATTTATACATGACCTAACATTGCCATCTTCATTGTCTCATGCCTGCATCCATGCCATGTACTCACAACAGGCTCAACCTGGCATCACATCAACAGGAACATAAGTGCTTGTGTTACTAGAGAGAATCTCCACATCTTAATGATACTCCATTGTGACCAATGACACACATTTTATATACAAGAAAATCCTCTGTACAATCTATTTTTACCCACTTCCATAACTGCAGAAAGACCTTTTCCTGCTATTAGTTTTTTACAATTCATATGTTATATTGTGATGGGAAAGAACATACATAGTCACTTGGAGTACTAATTCAAAGGAATAGTCTAATTAAAATTCACTGCAAAAGAATTTTTACTGTGGTTTCAAACTGAAATTATGGGAGCAAAGAGTTTCCAGGTTTCAGTTACTTTGGAGAATAAGAACTCATGTGCCACTTCCACTTGATAATCTCTGTACATTAGCATAGCCCTGTCATTGGTTTTAAATTTTTATCCCTTGAAAGAGGAACCATTTTGTACAAACCAAACCATTTTTGCAGAACCAAAGACAATTATGTTCTGCTTTTCATTCACTGTAAATTTACCCTTTTGAGTTTTTGTCCTAGATTGCTAAAATACTACAAAAATAAACCTGAGTTATTAAACAGATAATCAGAGTTCACCAAGTTTTGAAAAATTCTTAGAATTTTTTTAATTTTTAATTAGAATAACAGTGACAAATTTTATATTACTAATTTTTTAATATTTAACAGTGTCTAAGAAGACTATAATTAAATAAAATATCCATGAGTCTTTAAGGTCTAAGAGTAACTGAAAAAACATGCCGTTTACAGGTTTTTCTAAACCCATATCTAATCATAATAAAAGGCTAATTAATTTTAATATCATTCCAGATTCTCAAGTTTTTAGCCAAATATTATGTTTAAGGTAATATTCTACATGCCCTTAGTTGAAATTGCATATGAACAGATGTTAGCAGTAGGTTTTTTACAGAAGAAAATTAGTTACAGATGGTTGCAGAGTTAAAAGTAGCTATATAATATTAAAATGCTAATGAGACCAAAAAAAACCATAACATCAAAAATCATAATCTTCAAAATCTGACTGAAGGCACTAAAGACCATGTTTTCTGATACTAATTTGCTTTTCTCCTGTTTCACAAGCAAAATATTCATCACCAGCCTCTTCATCCCACCATCAAATAAATCTATCTCAAAAATTAACCTTTCTGCTGAAAAATATATATCTCTGATCATTTCCTGACAGACTTTAGCAATATGTTCAAAAATTAAATGAATAAATTATTCAGAAAGAATTCATTCTTACTAGGTTCAGATAACTTTTTGTATCAAGGTAGAACACATTTTCCCTTTCTTCAATGATATTATCTGCCCCATCAAAAAAGAATGGCATTGCTGATAGCTCAGTACTATTGTTACTAACATTAAGAAATATTCTACTAACCTGTGACTGGTTGAACAATTTATTTCAGATTTCTTTGTTGGAGAAATCTGCAGAAAAGGAAAAAAGTTCAAACTGTTGTTTAAAAAAAAAAAAAAAAAAGAATAATCAAAACACTTTGGAAGGCACCTCTTCAAAACAATAAAATCCAGAAAGAAAGAAAACACCAACATATTGGTTCATCATTCTCATTCCTCCTAAAAGAAGAGGAACAGGAGGATAAGAGCACAGGGAAAGATATGACAGGAACAATTAACCTTTTTACATACCCTCCCTTAGGACTTCTTCTATAGAGTTGTCATCTTGGCTTTTTAGGAATCTTCTGGCCTCAGTTGTACCACCTGTGTGATGTTACCAGTGAAGTCCCCCATAAGAACAAGAGTAGTTGATTTAGAAGTGTCCCTTAATTCCTCAAAAAATAATCCCTTAGAATCATCATCCTTTCTGGGAGGTCTATAGTAGACTCCCACAATGACATGCACATTATTTGCTTACCCCTTGATTTTCACCCAGAGGCTCACAACTGTGCCGTTGCCAGTTGTGAGCTCCATACATTCTGACCCTTCTATTACACACAGTGCCACCCCTCTGCCTCTTCTGCCCTGCCTATCCCTCCTGAAGAGCCTGCAATCATCCAACAGGGCACTCCAGTCACAGGTTTCATCCCTCCAGGTTCCATTTATGCCAATGATGTCAAATCTCTGGGACAGCGCCAAAGCTTTAAGCTCCTCTTCTTTGTTCTTCAGCTTCACGCATTGGTGTAGAAACATTTCAAGTGTGGTCTATTGGAGCTAAAACCTCCTGAAGCAGATTGAGGGATCCCATTATAGCTCATTTTGGCATACCATTCTATTGCTCATCACTGACAAGCCTGGTTTTGTCCCTTTCCTTCTTCCAAACTAGTTTAAAGCTCTGTCAACAAGCCCCACTAGCTACTGCACTGAATCTCTTTTTCCCTTCTGACAAACGTACATCCCATCAGGTGTCGGAAGGTGTTGTAGAGCACCCCATGGTAAAAAAAAAAATAAAATTCTGATTACACCAACCTCAGAGCCACTCATTGACCTGATGGATCTGCCTGTTCCTATCAGTATTATTCCTTACTACTGCAAGAATTGAGAAAATTACTACTTGTACTCTTGAGTCCATCAACGAATTGTCCCAGGGCTTTGAAGTCTCTTTTCAGGTGTCAGATGCAATTATTGTCCAACTGAGCATATTCTATGATTCTATGATACACCTCCATCCAAATCTTGCATCTCTTGATGGCTTTAGCTTCTTTTAGTTTAAGTAGACCAATTTTATGGCTGATGAGTCATTTCTATGTAAAAGTTACCTGGATAATAAAAAAAAAAAAAAAAATCCTACATTATGCTTCTACTAGGCTTCTTCTTCTCAAATAATTTTGTTTGTTTGTTTGTTTTTCCAGAAAGATGCATTAGCTCTCCAACAAAAGTCTTCCTCTTTCCCTAGTGGTGTTATAAACACTTTCTCACAAAGCTACCACCGTATTTCTCTCAGTGCTGAGGTTCCATTGAGAGAAAGTTACAGTTACAACTCCAAATAAGTGATCAAAACAGTATCATTTATTGTTAAAATTAAATGAACAAAAAGATTGTGTTTCAAAACACCATGCTTCATCAAGTAAACTTAGCTGTGTTTTAGAAGTCCTGATTACAGTCAATGCACTCTGGGAAGAGTTTATACTGTGACTGCAGTGGCATGGGGTACTCCACGGGCTGCAGGGTGGGTATCTGCTCCACCGTGGCCCTCTGTGGACTTCAGGGAAATCTCTGCTTTGACACCTAGAATATCTCCTCCCTCTCCTTTTTTCTCTGGCCTTAGTGCCTGCAGGATTATTTCTCCCACATTTTCTCAATCACCTCTAAAAGCTAACACACATTACTTTTTAACCCTTTCCATTCTTAAATATTATCACTGAGATGCCATCTGCCTTGGCCAGCAGTGAGTAATTTTGGAATGACTGTAACTGACTGTATCTTACCTGGTGACAGCTTCTGACAGAAGCCATCCCTAAAGCCCACCTAGTACTCAAATTTTGTCACATTAACAAAACACACTCAGATTAATAGTGATTAAACTTGAAAATTACTTAAATCAGATGGTGATCTGTCCCCTATAACCCTAAAAGACATAAACATGACTTTTGACAAGGGCATGTCCCCATGAGATAGGGAAATGTTCTTGTCTTCACACCAATGACCCAGCCATGGTAAGTCTGTAGGAGGGAGGAGCTGCCAAGATTGGACAGACAACGTCTGACCATGAACCTTCATTGATGGAGAGACAAGTGTGTGAAGAGGACTGGACTGTTTTTTACCATAATCGACTTCGCATTTCAGGTTTTGTTAAGGGTTTTGCAGTTAATGTATAATTCCATATATGCTCTATTGTAGTTGCTGGAAAATTCCTTCTTCCCTCAAGGCCTCGAATCCTACCTCATGATTGGTGGGGTTTTTTACTGCATTGCCATATATTCCCTATATGGTTATTCCAACCCCTTGTTTTGCATGCTCCCCCCGTGCTCCACCCTAACTCCACCCCAGTTACAGCCCCTTCTGGAAAGTTCTAGCCAGACCCTATAAAAGGTGGAAGCCATTTTAACAAATTGCTATTTTTGCCTCACACCTCAGACATGTTCCTTTTTCTTTCTTAAGCTGACATCAGAGCCCCATAACTCCACTTGAACGAAGCATTAGCACCTTCACACCCAGCCTGAGGGGTCATGTCTGCTAATGAACCATCAAAGATTCCAAAAATATCCCATGACTAACAGAGTTAAATCACCCATTGTGAAACTCCCCACTTTGGAGGAGGTACTGGGCATTCCCACCTGCATATATAATCTTGGGATTTGGGGACTTCTGGTGCCATTAGTCAGATCCAGAGGAGGGCCAGAACCTCAATAGGACTGTGACTGCCACTCCCAACCAGATTGGGACCATCATCCTTATCAACAGATTTTTCCTTTCCTTTTACTTTGTACTCAGGAGGACCACACAGCAGTCAACGCAGGGGCTAGCAAACACCAATCTGTTTGTGCCCTAGAGTTCTGGCTTATACATCTGTTTTTTCTGGGTTAAAACCAATTTTACTCTGTATTATTGTATTTATTGTAATGTTTTTAGTAAATTGGATCTCTGACTTGTAGTCTCTCTTGAGTCAGGTTCATTTCTCCCACTGGTTTACCTTTAAAGCAGCACACCAGAGAACCTGAGGATACCCCATCCCTGGAATTGTTAAAGACCAGGTTGGATGTGACTCTGAGCAACCTGGTCTAGTAGAATGTGTCTCTGTCCATGGCAGCAGGATTGGAACCAGGTAATCTTTAATGTCTCTTCCAACCTAAACCATTCTGTGATTGAAACAGTGCTTGAAATTAGTAGCACATCATACATAGACTTCCTTATAACACCTAGAATGAATAACAAAAGTAGTCATAATGTATTGTCTTTCTACATCTGAGATTATATACGCTTCACTGACCAACAAAGAGTTCTGTTAATTTCCCATCTCTATAGAGTGAGACAACCTTAATAGTGTTTCCTCTACAAAATTACTTTTAGTTTGTACAAACTTTTCCAAACAGTGTTGTGCTCCAGGCTGGGTCATCCTTGTCCCCTCAGAGGAATGTACCAAAGCTGTATTTCAAGTATTGTACATGTATCTGATGGAAGTACCACCAGGTACTAACCAGTATTTGCTCAATACCAAGAAAGTCTTTATTGTCCTTAACCAGTGTTTTCTTGTGTATAAGGGTAGCACAATTTTCTCCTTACTCTTCATGAAAATACATCTTATTCTTTCATTTTCAATGCTTTTTCTTAATTTAAAACTCCTAAAATATGCATAATGTATTTTCCTGAAACCTTCCTGAAATTAGTCTTTTCAGATTTTCAATTCTGAGCAGTAAAAATAAAAATAAAATCAGTTCATATAGAACTAGACTTTTTTGCATTTGAATCATGTTTGTGAAATAGAATCATGTTTGTGAAAACCTTCCATATCTGAAAGTCCTTGCAACCCTGAAAGCCACCTTTTCAGCCTACTAGGAAAAAAAAATAGCCCGAACCTGCCCTCTCTGCACCCAAACAATTTACAACTTATGATACTGTGAAAATCAACACAAAAGAGCATTGAAGAAGAGAAGAGGGGATAGGAAGCTATTAATAAGGGAAATAAATGATGTAGGGTGGATTTTAACAAGAACAGAGTCTTAATTAGGGACAGATTTGGAGAGAGAGAAAAAAAATTCTTGCAATGAGAGCTAGTGGCAGTGGTTTACATCAGCATAAAATTAGGGCAGGCAGTTAGCAATTAGAAAATACTGCTTCCTTGATGGTGTCAGTCAAATGGCACAGAGTAGCATACATTTCTAAACCTAATAAAGGGCCAGATGTCAACTTGAAACAGTCATATTCTCTCTTTTTGTCCCTATCATTTTGAAAACCTGTAGCACTCCTTTCCTTTTTCTTTAAGTGCTTTGAAAGTGAAATGTATTATTTGAAAGCCAAATACCAGATACTGCCTAAAAAGAAGACAAAACCATGAATAGTCAAGGAGGAGGGTAAAAAGAAACTGTCATATTTTCAATCTGGATATCCATCATACGTGGTGCTCGGGAAGCTTATTCAGAAAAGAACTATGTGTATGACCAGGAAGGAGTTAAGTCAGAAACTAGGAAGTTGAAAAGAGATTCATTAGATTATAAGCATAAAAGGCTTAGTCTCTTAGAAGGGCTTAGGCAGCTCCTTCTTTTTGTCCTATTGAGATTTATATACCAACATATTTGCCAAAAAATGGAAAGATAATTTACAACCAACTAAGCATAGCCCATCTGTCCTCTGGCCTCCTTCTGAAGTAGCTTTAGGGCCTTGAAAGCCACAGCAAAGCATTCGCTTGTCTAACCTGTCAGATGCAGCAGAAATATTTACTATTTACATTCTATCCTTGGCACTTGGTAAACACAGATTTTCTTTTTTTTTTTTTTTTTTTTACAACCTGTTTCTGTGGTTCTCTGTAATTTTTCTTACACAGTGACTACCTTGTGTCACAGTGGGTCTATTTTGGATGAGTGTTCTCAGTGCTCCGAGACGTGTGCTGACTGACATACAGCACTTTAGCAGACCTTTCCAGAAACCAGTGCCTCAGAGCATCTTGTGGTGCATTCTACACCAGCCCTTAAAAGTTTGTTAGCAGCATTGTGCTTAGCTGCCAAAGAAGCAGTTACAGTTTCTTACTCTTGAGGAAAACCATGCATTAGTTCTAAGCTGGTCAAGGAAATCTCCAAGTATTAAACAAACAGCTTCAATTACTTTAGTCCTCTCTTATGTAATTGCACTTCTCTAATATGCTTCTTTCACCTCTATATCCCTTTTCATTTTCCTCACTATGCTGAAATCTCTCCACAGAAAAACTAAAATGACCTTTCTCACTACCACTTGTTCATTCCTCTCACCTCCAACCATGTACTCCCGTGGCCTATGAGTCATGTCTAAGAAGAAACGTATCCGGGGCCTTGAGCAGAAGCTGTGTAGAACTGTGTTGCTGAACTGTCTGCCAGTGAGAACCTTCATCTGGATGGTAGTGGTTACAACTCTTGGGCCTAAGGAATAGCTGGGGTAAATACTGTCAATTATTAATGTCATGCTCCTGACCTAGCATCTGCACAGAATGTGTATTTACTGGCTGGAACTACATACTTTGGGGCTTTTCAGATACTGGGATGTTCCAACTGTTGGGGATGAACAAGGAGAAAAATGGCATGCAAATCATTCCCACAAGTACAGTTATGGACTAGCAAGGAAAAGAAACTATTGATGGCACAATTTGTGTTTCTAAGTGAGTTAATAGGATGGTTCAAGGGGTGAGAAGACAATTATAAACACAAGGAGATTTCTTGAACATTGTGTTATTTAAGTCCAGCAGAGATTTTGTGTGCTCAGTTGTCCAATTTTGCTGCATAGGGATCCTGAGGTAGAAAACATACTCAAAAAAGAGCATCTAAAACTTCTGCTCCTGGAAAAGTTTAGTTTAAAAGAAATTTCATGTTTGTGAAAGTCAGTCATACATTGCAGGGAAGGAAGTTAATTTCACAGAAATTCATCCTGTTCTGGGTAGCAGGGCTCTCTGAAAGTAAACCACCAAATTCTTAATCACTTCTGAAATTTAGACCTCTACTTTTAATTTACTCCTCTGGAAGAAAATATTCTAGAACTAGCAAAAATAATAACAAAAAAATAGTTTTAATCTATAAATGGTGCAATGGTTTATCCTAATACCACTTCCACTTGCAGTTACTACTCACAAGGGGATCTGCTGTAGTGTTTAACGTATTTGATACCAGTGGCAGTGATGATTCCAGGAGCTGAGTCAACTGAGTAGCAAACTACCACTGCAGCACTTCTCCGGAATGAAGAAAGCATCTGGAACTGAAATATCTGACAGGCTTTACTTATGACAACAGTAAGACTTTACTATGCATTAATGTTTCAAGTACTCAGTCTACTAAGCTTTTGAAAGTTAACACCATGCAGAAAAATGTTTATTCTGACATGGTAATTTTTGAAATGCATAAATCCTTGCACACTCTCTACCACTCATCTCCTATCTTTCTCTTGGACTATACAAGGCTTACACCAGAGGGGCTAAATAAATAAATAAATAAATAAATAAATAAATAAATAAATAAATAAATAAATAAATAATGCTAACATTTATTTAGAGCTGTTTTTGGTAGCAGGCTGGAAGAAGCAGCATTCATCTGCAAGGCCTGCCTAGGCACATGAAAACAATTTAAAATAAATGTGATGATACATTTATGTAGTGCCTGTTTTCAAATGTAATAACTAAAAGTCAGATTCTTACTTAAAAACATGGTCAGAATTATGCAGAATTAGAGTGGAGCAAACCTGTCTTGCTGTGGAAATAGAGGTGCCTAGAAACTTCAAAGGACAATAACTTGACAAAAAATATTGTGTTCACCAAACCCAAAATTTCTTTTTCTAAATGTCTTGGTGACAAGTAATTTTCATTGTGCTGAAGGCAAGGTTTCAAGGCCACATTGTCTGTTTTTACCATCTGTGTGCTACAAAGATAAATAACATGGAAGCAATGGCTTTCTGATCCTGTCTGTCATAAAAAAACTAATAATGTAGAAAGAGCCTCAGAACTTTAGCTCAGTGAAGATGTGTTCTGTCCAATATGTCCCAAGCCAAAGGGCTCTAACACATCCTATATGACTTCATCAAAAAATAAAAAATTTTCAAAATGGGCAGAGTGCACCAGGAGCTCCTCTGACCACAGAGCTTTCCTGGGAAAATGGCGTGACATTGGCCTTGATACCGAATAATCCCAATGTCTTCTCAGAAGAGAGGAGAACTTCAAAGATTTGAAGGAGTTTGACTATTTTTTAATTTGTTCTAATTAAGAGTGAATACAAAACAAACAGAACACAAAGCAGAAGAAAATCACATTGAAAACTAAATGTTATATGCTGGCTGAGCCTGTAGGGAAAGAGACATACAGTGTAGTGTAGGAGGCAGTGGACATGGGGACAAGTTACATGGCAGAGCTGTGTGGATGCCCTGGTTAGCTTGGGCCATCTCTAATGCAACTAAGACTCTGTGTTTAGGTGATTGGAACACACTTCTTTTCTGAAATAACTCCAAATTAAGAAATATACGTTTTAATCCCTACACACAAATTCAATGTCTAAATTCCCACCATAATTGATATAACCAGCTCATCATAAAATTCCTATCCAGCGTATGATGACCTAATTATCTCTCTAGGCTCCACTGGTTGACTTTCCTGGTATTTGTATGCCATAGCAGAAGTTTGGACCACACTGACTTGTATATGCATAATTTTAAGTGTCTTAATCTCTAATTTTAATCCCATGACAGTGATTAACAGCTTCTCTCTTCAGAGAAGCAACTCAATTTCTCCTCCAAGTCTTCATGTTGGAAGCACCTTTTCACACAGATGCAGGTCTCCCCTACTACTTTCAAAGTTAAGGACTCACATCATCTATACAGAAGACTGGCCAGAAATTTATTTCTCAGTCCAGTTCTGAACCTGTTGATTGGATAGTCACAGTTTATCAGGATGGAGAATGTTACAGGAAATGAAAAATAAGCAGGATTGATTAGTAAACAGGAGGCATAAAGCAGAAATAAGCAGGTTAAGATTCAGGCAAGTCTCAGAATTGGCGGGAAAGAGCAGAAAGAGACAGAGGAAAAGACAGAAACAGAAATCATCTATTTGAAAACATTTTACCTGCCTCTGCATCAGATTCTAATGCATCTGCACAGCTACTCTGAGCTCCTAGAAACACTGAAACAAATCCTCTCACCAGAAACATAAATAAAAATAAGCCCATATTTTAATGGAAAATATGAGCAACTTTGCTAATGAAAACTAGTGCCAAATATGAAAAATAAAATTTTCTTTCCAGTATGCACCACTTGACATGAAAAATCCATCTTCAAAATGCAAATCCCGAAAAGAAATCAAAATAAACAAGCATAGCCCTCATGTCTATAATTAACTCTACATTCAGTTTTTGGACAGGATAACATCCCACTTGGGTCCATGCTTTACAATTTGATTAACAAAAAAGTTTCCCACAAGAATAATCTACATCTGGTTTATCTTTTCTTCCTCTTCGCTCTCTTTAAATCCAAGTGACAACGTGTTGTGATAGCTTGACTCTTGCTGGAGGCCAGGTACCCACCAAAACCACTCTATCACTTCCCTCCTCAACTGAATAGGGGAGGGAAAATATCATGAAAACTTCATGACTAAAGGGCAGGAAGAGATCACCAATTAGCACCATGGGCAAAACGGTCCTGAATTTGGGAAATTAGTTGCGCGTATTACCAATTAAAATAAAAGCAGGACAGTTCGAACTAAACCAAATCCTAAAAACACCTTCCCTACACCCCTCCATCCTTCCCAGGCTTAACTGTATTCCTGATTCTCTATCTCCTCCATTCCATCGCTGTAGAGAGATGGGGAATGCATGTTATGGTCAGTTCATCACACATTGTTTCTGCTGCTGCTTCCTCTGCAGTGAGACAAGTCCATCCCCTGCTCCAATGTGGTGTTCCTCCCATGGGAAACAGTCCTCCATGAACTTTTTCAGTGTGAGTCCTTCCCATGGGCTGCAGCTCTCCATGAACAGCTCCAGTGAACGTCCCTCTCCACTGGGTGCAGTCCTTCAGGAACAGACTGCTCCAGCATGGGTCCCCCTGCTGGCTCATAAGTCCTATCAACAAACCTGCTCCAGTGTGGACTACTCTCTCCGTGGGTTTGCAGGTGCCCAACAGGAGCCTGCTCCAGCATGGGCTTCTCACAGTGGCATAGACATCTTACAGGCAAACATCTTCTCCAGAATGAGACTCTTTCACAGGCTGACAGAGGGACAGCCTGTCTCAGCATGGTCCTTCCCATGGGCTGCAGGGGAACCTCTGCTCTGACACTTGGAGCTTCTCCTCCCTCTCCTTCTTCTCAGACTTTGGTTTCTGCAGAGTTCTTTCTCTCACAGATTCTCACTTCTCTCTTTGCTGGCCACAAATAAGGCTGCACAATAATCTGTTTTGTGTTTTTTCCCCCCATCTAAATGTTTTATCGCAGATGCACTTGGGTGAGCTGACTGTGCATGTCCATGCCTGTCACAATTGCTATCCGGTTTGTGCTCAGTTCCTGTGGAATTCATTATAGTGATCTACCCCAGTCTGATCTTGCTGATTTCAGGGCTTACAGTTTTTACTGATATCTCTGTATTTAAAGTGTTGCTGCAGTTTATACATTCACAGAAACAGTATTTCCTCATTTGGAGGTGATGAAAACTGCCCAGAAGCAAGTTTACAAACTATTTTAATAGTGACATTATAAAATACACCAGGTAGATATGCTTCAATTGTAGAATTGCCAAGAGAAGACAATAATAGTTGTGTTATCCAATGGCCAACAAATAATCTCAAACACTAAGCCCTCTTTGCAAAAATATATGCAATCCTGAAGGAACAGTACTTGCCCATGACACTGAGTTGCTCTCAGCATAGATACATGGCAGCTAAAGTCTATGCTAGAAAAATTTTGAAACATGAAAGATGGTTACAACCATATTACTCATCAGTGCACAGACTGCTTCCAGCCCCAGCACAAGCAGGTATCACTCAGTTTAGATCCTGCAGCCTGAATGTATCACTGCACTCTGTGGCAGATGCAGGCAGATGTGCCAGTGTTGTCTGCTGCAGCCTGCATAACAGCTGCCGGGACTCTCCTCACAGCAGATGTGATTGCAGCATTCTGGATGCTTCTAGGATTTCGCTTCAGAGGACAAACAGTAGAATCACATTACAGATCTCAAGACTGATGTAAGAATCTGATTTGTTGTTTTGCCTCAAGGACAAATAAAGAATGTTCTAAAGAGGAGTGTAAATGTAGACAACTGATCCAAAGAGATTTGACCAAGTGTAAAATTGTTCTGCTGGTTCTGTAGATTGAATACAGTCTTGCCCTGTACAGGTTCCCCAAGGATTACTGTAGCAGGGAAAAGTAGCATTGGCTGGAATAAAAGGGGCTTTTAAGAAGCCACGGGAAACTCTTGGTGTTAAATAGGTACTAGATCCTTATATAATGTTGCTTTGCTAGAGATCAGATTACTTCTGAACTACAGAAGGTTCTATTATAAAAAAAAAAAAAGTTGAGAATTTGTTTTTTTCTTTTGTACTTAGAACTTAGCTTTCGTTCTCGCCATTGGCTGTGCAACAAAAGTGACCTCTGCCTTCTCTATAGACAACTTAGTTCATAAAGGTATTGTCTGCACTTTCTAAAAAACAAACCAGGTAAATCTTTCAGTTCATATGTGTCTTTGGACTTAGGTATTTGAAAGTAGAGATCCACGTATCACTGCTCCTGTCTAACTACCTGTATCAAATTTTCTTAATCCTCTCTGCACAACCATCATCCCCACTGTGTCTGATCTTCCCCTAAAAAAAAAATAAAAATCACAAACCACAATGCAGAGGCACCAGCTTATATTTCAGGATAATGATTTCTTAGGCTCTGTTAAGTAACATGCTCTTCAGTCCTGCATCTGCCACCATGTTTGATATCTTGGCTGAAAATGCATTACGCTTGGTTAATGTAGACTAGTGATAACATGAGAGTGAAAGCCAAATTTTCCTGTGCTGAGTCCAGTAGGGACCATTCAGCTGCCTGATCTTGTCAGCTCTTACCAAGGGCAAAGGAATTGCATGAAAATATCTAAACTTTACATCAATATTTTTACAGAGATTGATTTTAACAGAGCTCAGACAAATGAAAGAAATCAATTGCATTCTTTGGAACCAGACCTGTGCTTAAAAAAATGGTAGAGACAAAGAGTTTGACGAGAAGATAGAATAGTTTGAGACCTGTTGGGTGGAACAGGAGGGACCCCAGCATGTTTCTTTAGCTATTTCCCTTTTCACTAGCAGCCTTTTTAGCAACTGCGTCAGTGTGACATTTTTAATATTAATGCAGCTTGCTCTTTTGTGGTTTGACCCCAGCTAGCAGCTAAACATCCACTCAACTGTTCATGCATTCCCTGCCCCCAGCAAGACCAGAAAATAATAGAAAGGAAAAGAGCAAAAGAATGCATTAATTGAGATAAAGATAGTTTAATAAGAGAACAAAATAGGGAAAAAAGTCAAGTAATGCAAAGGGAACTCTCTACAACCCAAAAGCAGATCAATGTCTAGCTACTCTCTGAACAACTAAAAGACAAATCCCACTATTTCTCCTCCAATCCATTTTACTGCTGAGCATGACATCTCATGGTAAGGAGTATCCTTTCCAGCAGTTAGGGTCAACTCTTCCAGTTGTGTCTCCTCCCACTTTCTTGTTAACCTGAGGTTCTCACCGGAGTGAGAGCGAGCAGAGAGAAAAAAAAGTGGAAGCCTCCAATGACCTGCAGGTAGAGTTCAGCAATAACCAAAGACCAGGTGGGTTTAGTTCCAAGTCCAAAACAGCACGATATGAAGAGAATTTACTCCATCCCAGATGGACCCTGTGCACTATCTGTGAGGATTAGAGACAAAGGACAGAAATACCTGTTCCACCTCTGCTGTCTGGAGAGGGGATTCACACACTGGAACAGGAGTGATTTGCTCTTCACTCTTTCATTTTTCACTGTTCTCCAGGTACACTGTATTTTTAGACTACCTTACACCAGGGTGTCATTACCAATCAAACTGGTGTTGCCTTTCCAAGGTTTCAACCCAGCAGAGGACATCTAGTCTTTACTTACTCCACTATGTTTGATTATGAAAGTACACTCTACTTCCATTCCTACATTTAGTTGTTGTTCATCTTATAGCATCAAATGTCCGGGTTCCAGAAATACAAAATAAATTACTTTACAGCTCTTAACATCATCAACCCATTTACAACTAAATGTGAAGTGGCTAAAAGTCACACTAAACAATCCTGCTGAAGTGCAAGGAGCAGAAAGAAAAGTATTTTTCTCTTAATTTCTTTTATAAATAATTTTACTGTACTTATAAGACTTACATTCTTTCCTTGCAATTTAAAATGACCAAACATAAACTTCAACAAGCAAATTACATTCCATGTGTTAATCTGAACCTGTGTACAGAGAATGGTAAATTACAATTTTCATCTTCAGATAATACAAAACTTTTTGAAAGCTGAGGTATTGCTGTGGTCCCTATTGAAAGTAATTAATGTGAGGTTAGATATTGTGACAGACAATACTATTGGGAGACCTTAAAAATACAGTCCCAAATATGTTTAACTATTTGTACTCTCTAACTGTATCACACCTTAAGGATCCTATGAACTACACTGGACTTTGGATGAATTTGCAGTCAGTGAATCTCTGCAAATTTACAGCAGGTGGGGAGCTGGACCAGTACTTCAGGGACACTTTCTGTTGCTTAATACCAAAGTATCTGTTTCTGTAGGAAGTCATGCTCAACAGCAGAAATGAATGTGAAATCACCTCACCTCATATTATTTATTGTATTGCTTTATCACCTGAAATAAGGCATAAGCTACCACACTGTGTGATCCCTTTGTGTAAAAGCTTTGTGACAGATGCTCCCAAGCATGCCACTAAATCTTAGGAAAGCAATTTCAATGAGCTGAATTGTGAATATTTTAAAACTGCTGACAAATACTTTTAAGCTGAAATACTATTAGCGTATCTGAGTCTGTTCAAAAGTCACATCAAAAGGAGTCAGTCGAAGCTTTAACAGAACAGTCAGGCATGTAGTTTAAGGAGTACTTGATAGTTCCTAAAAATGACCTAATTCTTTTAATTGACTATCATATTGTGTTTTCAATCCCACTTCAGCACTTGCAAAAATCTGTTATTTATCCTTACCAACTATTCCAAGCAGCAGTGTAATTGACATTTCTCTGATATACAAGTAATCCTTGCTTTTCATATTCTATTAAATGCTTCCCAATCTTGCAAAAGCTGCTGTGGCTGCTTTTGGAAAATCGACAATGCTTCTGTTAAATCATCTAAATAGAAACATACATTTTTAAAATTAAAGCCATCATAACGTGACTCCCTAATCTCTGCAACACTGCATCTGAATTAAGGACAAGACTTGAAAAGGATACAACATCCTCCTACTATTGAATGACATTTTTTAACTTAGGTTCATAAACACTTGCATGACTATCCATATATATGTATGAAGTGTTAATGGACATTCTTGGACTTCATTGAAGTGAAGGTACTTCAAAAGCCTAATGAGTCACAAACTGCAGACGGCAGATACTGTTCTCTTTGAGTGGCAGCATTTCATTTCCCATAGTCCATATAAAACTTCACCAGAACAAATGTACTATTAAGAGTGGAGATGCCCAAGAATAACCAGCAGCAGATTCTATGACCTCTTTTAACATTTGATTTCACTGATCTTCTATAAGCCTTTTTCCTCATAAATGAAGTTGTGTAAAGCATTTTGATAAAAAAAAATCTGTATTGCCAGCATCAATATGACATTTGGTTAAACCAGTCATTCTGGGCTTATCTTTAAAATGACTGGATTTTTCAGTGTTAAGAATTTAATTACTTTGTTTCCACTGTGATTCCATTTGTAGATGCCATTAACAATATTTACGCTCCCGATTACTTTAACTCAAGGCCTTCCCACAGCTGGTGAATGCTTATACTTTTTCTTATACTGAATCTACTTATGATATTGAATCTAAGAGCTAATTTTATATTGTTTTTTAAATCCAATTAATTCACTGTGAGTCTATGAATATTGTAAAATACAATGTTTGCTAGAGATATAGCCATATGTCCACAACATCTACTGTAGCTGGTAGGCCTTATGTCCATTAAAAAAATAAAATAGGCTTTTTAGAGACAACATCTAAGGGTCCTATTATGACTAGTAGTTTGGGAAAGAAAAAAAAAAAAAAGGCTGTTTTTTACTTTCTCTCCAAAGACTATAAATGCCTAAAGTAGACAAGGCAACACAGAAATCCTAGATGTAATGAACTGCATCCCTTCATAATAACAACAAAAAATATCCAGCTCAGGAACCTTGACTGCTTAGTGTCTTCAGAAAACGGACATCAGCACAAATCTCAATACATGCTAAATGAATTCATAAAAAGGTTCTTCCAAAGCATTTTTATCAGCTTCCCTTTCCCCTGTTTCTCATAAAGATAGTAAACCACTTCCACCTGTCCTTCCTTCTCTGTGTTGCATGCAGCAGGCTGCTTAGGAATAGTCTTCTCATTTCTCAAATCCTAGGACCAACAGAGAATTTAAGCTAGTTGCTTCTCAACTTACCTGGCGCATATAATTAGTGCATTATAGCTTACTCATGGGAAAAAAATCTGCAAGGGGAAAGCTTCACAAGAGAGGATAAAGTTGGGAAGGAAATATCCCAGAGAAGTGGTTTATTACTGCAAGAGAAGTCACAGTGCCATGAACTGACCACCAAAATACTCTAGAGGCACTGTCATGGTGAGGGAATCAAAACTATGCTTTGCAATAGAAAGGCTGAACTATCTTCTTAGTATCTTTCTTGATATGAAAAGAAACCTAACTGCAAAATAAGCATATTGACAAATAAGGGGCATCAACCAGAACACAAGGAAATAGGGAGGCAGTAAATTAGCACATCTGTGAGTTACACAGTTAGTAAATGAGTACCCTATCCTACTAGCAGGTATTGGAGGACAAGTGTGGAATAGTTCAGGTGCTGAGTAATCTGAGATACAACTAATACAGAAACAACATTTTAAAAAATATAGTTTATACCTGACAGTTATTGCCTAGCAAATTTCACTTCAGGTCTACACAATTTATTAGGTAACCTAAAAATTGCTTGAATTACAGATATTAACTGAACTTAGTAAACTCTCATTTATTAAAAGTCTATTATATGAAATTAAATCAGTATGTTATGGGATACAGACACATGGAGGCAATTTTGAATTTTACAAAAGTTTTGCTAGCATTTTTGGGCTCTCTGTTGATGTTCAGTCAGTATATCCTGGAAATAAACAGAAAACACAAGCAGAAGAGTAATAATATAACTATAAATATCAGTGAAATTAACTTGAGGGTTTTTTACAAGATCTGGGTTGGATTTATACTCTTAACATACCATTTATCTTCAGCATTAAAGATAGAAAAAACATAAGACATTCATCTTCATTAGCATCCATAAAGAGGTTAAACAGCACAATAATTAAATTAGCAGATGATAATTAATTGGGAAGTGTAGTAAATGACCTTTCTACAGCAAAAGCACAGGAATTTAGTATAGAATTTCCTTAGGTTCAGCTGAATAGGTAGAAGATGAAGAAACTAGATTAAGTTGTTTTTTCAAAACATGAGACAAGAAACTAGAACACCAATATCTCAGAACAGTAAAGTGTGAATTACACAGTAGCACATTGCACAGATAGGATAATATGACTTTGAGCAGCATGTACAGAAGAAAAAATCTTCTTGAAATATTGAAAAAAAAATCTTGAAAAAAATATTTTTCTTGAAGAAAAAATATTTCTTTATACAACATCAGTAGAATTTAGGCTACTGGATTAAATTCTAAGAAGAACAGCCCAACAGACATTTGAAAACGGAGGGAACCACAAGCATGAAGTTGTATGAGTGCACGGAGAGAATAATTTAACAGGAAAGAGAGCATGAAACATCCACTGATTAAGAGAAAATGTTTTTAAAATAAAATTGAAAGAAATGAGATATTTCTGGTTGCATTTTGTTGGAAATCCTTTTGGAAATTTAAAAAATACATTGTGGGAGACCATCTTAGCTTTGCCAAGATGTTAATTGCTTGTTACCTCATATCTAAATCCACTCACATTGAGCAATTTCCCTATATCCTTCAATGACAAACCAAGGAAAGGCAGTTAGGCAAAAAAACCTCAGAGAAAGAATTGAAAGTAACTGAATGTGTAGCAAAAGTACTAGATTTGCAAATATGTAGTAACTCCCATTGAATTCAAAGATTTAGAATGCTTTCCTACTATACGAAAAAATTAAGTAGCTTATCTGACTCTTTAGCTCTTTTTATGCACCTTGAAAAGTATTATCCTAGAAAGCTGCGTTGTTTTGATTTTTCTTTAAACAGAAACTTCACCTCTTTCATCACTTTTTCCTACCATTATTTCTTGTCTAAGTGCAATACCCACACAACCTGACTTGCCGAGAAGGTCACAAACTCATCATGCTCCCCAAGAGTGGTCTGTCAGAAAAAAAAAGATTGAGGGTTGTTTGGTTGGTTGGTTTTTTTTGGGGGGAGGGGTGGGTAGGACTTTTTTTTTGGTTGGTTTTTTGTGTGTGTGTTTTGGGTTTTGGTTCTTTTTTGGTTTTTTTGTTTTTGTTTGGTTTGGTGGGGGGTTTTTTGGTTTTGTGTCTGTGTGTGTTTTGGGGGTTTTTTTTGTTCTGTTCTGGGGGGGTTGCTTTTTGTTGTTTTTTTTGGTTGTTGTTTGGGGTTTTTTTTTATTTTTGTTTGGTTGGTTTTGGTTGTTTTTTTAATTATCCCTAAGCTATTCTACAGACCCAATTCCAGAAATTCTTCTTTCTTTCCATTTTTCATAAAATCTTGCAAGTTTAAAACTTACAGTACATGGTTTTGTTACACTGTCTTCATTTCTCACACTATCTCAGAAATGGTAGTTTTAATAATGAAACTATTTCAGGTCTACGCTAATAAGGAAGAGTTTCAGATAGGAAGATACTGTTTAGGTACACTAAAATTATAAAGTATGCATTTTATTATGTGTTCCCAGAGAATTATTAATAGTGTGCAATCCTTGCATTTGTATCTCAATGTAAATTAAGATGTTTTAGGTTTAGAAACTAGCTAAATCACATTTTGCTGAAATCCTTCAAGATAAAATCAAGACATTTTCACCAATTACACTGCATGATTGAATCCCTTAGACTTTTCATTGCAGTTTAAGATGCCAATAAAGTTAGCAGGAGTTCATTATACTACTACAACAACTAAACTTTTACACTCTAAGTGAAATAAGCAAATATTCAAAGAAAATACGTGAATGGAAATGTCAAAGTTAAACTAGTTTCTGAGAAGTTAAGCATATTTCAATCCTTCCTTTCTCTTCTATGCCTACTCATGTCCACCAAAAGGATGGCTAAACTTAGCAGGTTTTATTTTACGAGCACAGCAGGTGTCTGTAACAACGGGCTTACCATCAGCTGCCAAGACTCAGCTGACTCATTAAGCCACATTAATTCAATCACTTTCAATCATGGTTGACTACGTTCAGATGGAGACAAGGGCTCTAAACCAAGCACAATGTTTTTCAAATGCGTCCCAAGAGTCCCAAGAGAGTACTCCTTGAGAAGGTATATTGCACAGTACTCTTACTGTAGTGTAAACTCACAATAATTTGGAAAAGTTCTTTAGTTTCCTGACTGAAACCAAAGTGCACAAGGTTTCTCAAAGGCATATCAAATGAAGTTTGTGTTCCTTTTTTAAAATTTAATTCTATGTTTCTTTTGCATTTGTTTTATTTCTTCTCTCTACAATAGACGTTCTCATTCAGAATGAAAACTTGAAAGTGTTAGTGTGTAAGTTTAGCACCCCACAACATTTACTGTGTATAATTATGATCAAGTCTCGCAGACTTGTGACCAAGCACCCCACGTATTTCTGTAAGCTAAAGAAACTTACCTAACAGAACCAAGATCTTATTGTTAGGCAGCCTGAATAAAGTCCTGTCAAGCTAATCAAAGATCTGTCAACTTACAATAACACTAACACAGCTTAAATTTTTACAGTTAATTCCTACTACTAATAAAGTCTAAATCATGTAACCAAACTTTCTGATATCTCTCCCTTGTTTTGGCGTTATGCTTAGCCTTTCTTAAGTCCCTCGTGATCTTAGGGTAGGTAGTACCAGTCTGTCTCAAGAAGGTGGAAAGGTCCAGTGAGGTGTCAGCACCACAGTATAAAACTGATGGGAGATTTGAAGGTGGGGTAAGAGGGCATGTTGTTCTTTGTCACTCTTGGGTGTGCCTGGAGGTGTATTTGCTTACTAACAAAGACCACTTGTTCTGATTCCATGTTATACTTGAGTTTCATTTTGTATGGGATACAGAGACTTTTTTGCTCTCTTTTCTTTTCCTTAGCACCAGTTTTACTCAGTTCCCAAGGTTGCATTCCTTTAGTGACCTGCAATTGGCTGTGATTTGTGTTTATAGACTGGGGACCTCTGTTATCTGCCTGTGCTTGCACTTCTAAAGCTCTTCTATCATCCTGCTCTTGTACTTTTGTAGGCCTGTTACAATCTCATTTCTCTTCAATGGTCTTCAGGCTTTGGTTTCCTGATAACACATCTTAAAGTTTTATTAGCATAACTTAGTCACACATACACCCCTGTTCCAAGGGCATTGAACAGTTTACTTCTCCAAAAACAGTGAGGTAATATATCTACAGACATACATAGTCACAATATTCTGGTACCCACCTGTGACTGGTATTTTTGAGGTATGGCAACATCACGAATATATTATCAAAATAGCTTTACAGTTGACTCAGTTGTGCTGAAAATCAAGCAAAATTATGTTTACTTCTGACAATAACAATTCACATCACAGCTTAAAGGATTAACTTACACTTGAATTAATATAATAATTTTTAATATGACTAAGAAGCAAGGAACACAGAGTTTGTTTATGGTCAAAAGATAGATGTGTTTGGTGGTCGAACATAATATTTCTTTTCTCCAAGAGCACATCAAGTTGGAGAAAGCAAGAGTACAGCTCTACTTCTCACTTGTTGTGGGGAATAATGGTTTGTCACACCATAGCTATGCCAAACACTACTGGATGCCTGTACTGCTTTATATTGCTTAGGTGCCATTTTTGAGAAGCACAGCCCTGCACAGCCCAACCTGCTAGCCTGGCTAAGGCATGCTGGCTTCTGTTGCCATCAACACACTATGGACTGGTGTGTTAGAGTGCTCCTGTCTGCTTTTAACTACCAAACCCTCCTAAAATGGTTGACACAATTAGGTTGACTGGAATGATTTTATCTCCAATTCATGTCTTTATATCCTTCCCATGTCATCAATTGTCAGGAAGTCACCACTGCCCAGGGCCATGTGCATGTTCTATAGGAGTCCTTTTACATGGGCTCTTTACCAATTCAAAGCTGCATTCAACTGCTTATACTATTTCAGTAGGGAGTTAGCTTGCTACAAAACCATAATAGTCACTACAGGGTCAATTGACTTACTGTATATTGACTTTTGTACAGCTGACAAGCCAGGATATTCTTAAAAAGTCTTTCCCACCAAAATAGAATTAATTTTTACGTGATATCTGACTTAACAACACCAGGGTAAGAATGTCTCCACCTTTTTCTATATCAGGAAAGATTTTCTATTTCAGAAGAAAATTTCTGACCTTCCCGCTTGCTAAGAAAACAACAAGCATATGGATGAACTGCCCCATTTTTACAGCTCTGAAGTCTGAAGATGACCACTTAAAATACCAGCATTGTTAGCTACACTACTGCGCAAAGTTTTACAGATTCAAGGATATTAAAGCAAATAATCATTAATGGGTCTAATGTAATCTGACATGCATGGTACATGTCGCTGAAATCTACCCATCCTTTCCTGCTTCAAATCAGTACCCCCAGGTGAGCTCTCATCTGTATCTTTACAGCTGGTGCTTGTACCTTTGGAAAGATGTTGAATCTTGGTCTAAAAATTTTCCATGACTAACAAGCCATCATATTCCAGAATAAGATACTTTTGCCAATAATTAAAAATAAGTCCATTTGTGTTTCCATGACTTTGCCTGCCATTATCTTTCAATTAGCAGCTTTTTTTCTGTCAGATTTAAATTGCTTCCTCTAAAAGAGTTTTCTGCCATCCGGGAAGCTACTGGATACGTGCGCACCACACTGCAGAGCTAAGTGCAAATATTCTCAAGTCAATGGATGGTCAGCAAATCCATATAGTTCATCTTCTCAGTAGGTATTATAAAATTCAGATCAAGAGTCATGGTTACACACCACAAAGGCCAGAAGCATTCTCCTGCCTTATGTGTATTTCATGAGTCTTTGGATCTGTCAATTCACCCTGAGGCTACAGATTTCCAGTGGGGGGAAAAAAAAAAGATAAACCAAACACTAAACAACAACTGTCTCAGTTATTGCATCAATTTCCTGTATTCTTCACATAGCTGCTGCAACACTGAGAGACTGAAAATAAAGAGGGTTTGTATCCCATAATCCTGGCAATATAATTCCTCTTTGTTCCTTTCATGAAAAACTGCAGTAATAACGTCATGGCACTCTGTCCCTGCTCTGAATCAAAGGTTTCTTTCCTCAGACCTGGGCATCTCCACTCCTGGCTGTCTTTGCCATAATCCTTTCAGTGAGTAGTTCAGTAATCTACTTGGAGTTAGTTCCTCCAGTTTAGCTCCACACCTCTGTGTAGTTTCCTGCATACCCTGGAATCAGGTTTCCACAATCAAGCCCCTTTCTAATTAAAGAATTACAGACTATGAGGTTTCAGAGTAGCAGTTAGATGTGCCAGAATGGTCTGTTCTCTAACACTTTAATTCATTATTTTAATCCTGGTTTCAGATTAAAATAAATGAAAATCAAAGCAACCTCTCGCTCTCTCCAATCTCATTCCAATACACATACTGTTATCAGCCTTTCCCACAGCAGCAGCTTTGTCCATGGCAACAATAATTTGCCTTTTTTTCCCCCTCTTCTTTATTTTCAATGACTAGTTCTGCAAACTGATGCAGTTTTTGGTTCCATTGATTTAAAAATATATGTGGGACTTTCTGTCCAGAAATCTGTGTTTCCCTTAAGTGTCATTCCTCCATTGATGCTGGCTTGTTCTCTTTGTAGCTGCTGTTTTCTCTCACACCTCTCCTCTCTCTTCTGCAAGTCCCATTTGATTGACTGTGGCTACATTTCATATACATGCAGACTAATCAAAGAAAAAGTCTCCTAAACTAAACTGACTCCCTAATATTATAAGTATTTGCTATAATTGCAGGAAGTATTCAAACCATGCACAAATATATTCACTTTCTCTTCTTTTTCCAAAATCTATCTTATAGAGATATTTTTCTTACTCTAAGTCACTGCTAAGTACAAAAGAGATATATTTTTAGTTGTCTCTTTGCTACAAATTAAGACTGCAACAGGGAAAACAAGCAGGGTTTGTGTCCAAAGACAAGTTATGATGGAATTTATCTACAAAACTAACGTAACTTGTTCTGTTCAGCATGGAGAAGACTGAGGGGTAATTTCATTGGAATTACAACTTTCTTGTGAAGGGAAGAGGAGGGGCAGACACTGGTCTCTTCTCCGTGGTGGTCAGTGACAGGATCCACGGCAATAGCCTGAAGTTGTGTCAGGGGAAGTTTAGGTTGCATATTAGAAAGAGGTTCTTCACCCAGGGGGTGATTTGGTATTTAAACAGACTACGAATGAAGTTCAAAACAGTAAAAGAAAAATTAGCTCAAATAACAGGGGTTTTAACGAATCTTATATTCACTATGATCTGGGTTTGCTTCTTTCAACAAGTCTCTTTTCTATAATATCCAAATTAAATTGGACCTTGTGACAGGACTGCAATAGAGCCAAAGCTTTCTGATGAATTTCCTATGTGTTATTTCTATGGTAAGTCCCCTAAATCTGAATCTTAAAAGGTGCATTTTACTTGAATTCAAATTAGAAAAATCTAACATTTAAATAGAAAAACTCTAATCTGTTCCAGGGGGAGGGGTGGGGAAGGGAAGGGATAAACCTAAATCTCCCTTGTCCACTGTACTTCATAGGTTAGTTTTGCTCTCAGCCCAGCAACTTGCAATGGTTTTCTACAATATATTCCCCAATTCTACATTCTACAGTATATTTCCTATTCTACAATATATTGCTCCATTCCCTGGAAACATTAAAGGCCAGACTAGTCAGGTCTCTGATCAATCTGATCTAGCTGAAGATGCCCTTGGTCATTACAGGAGTTTGGATTAGATGACCCTTTGCTTGCCTCTATATCCAGCTGCCCAGATAAGGGCTCTCATCTTTTGTCCTGTGAAGACTCCACCTGACAAAGGAAAAAGGGAGCTTTCGGTTGTTTTTTTTCTAAATCACAGCCTTTTAAAGGAATGTATTCAATGATTAGATACAGCACATGATGAAAGAACAAGTTTAAACAAAGGCTGTCACAAACCAGGTAAACATTATCCTCTGGCAAAAGATCTGGAGGATACATCTGTTCTCAGTAGTGGAGAACTGTATTTGAAGCTTTTATAGCAGTACTCAGGGCAAGTTAAAATTAACGCTCAGGCCTCAGTAACATAAGGGCATAAAACTTGCCAAACTAGTTCAGTCTTGCTTCCAGTAGTAGTTTCCTAATAGATGCTTTGGGAAAAATTTTATCAGGAATAGTAGGAATAGCGTGATCGAAGCATAGCCTCACAGCTTCCAGCAATGAGTGTTTAGGGGTTTCATGAGCTGGACATTGCATCTGTCCATCACATTTAATAGCTACCAAGGGAACTGCCTTCTGTGAGCATGTCTAATCTGTCTTTGAATCCATTTTTACTCCTGGCCTCCAAAGATTCTTGTGACAACAAATGCAATAATTTCATCATGAATTATATAAAAGAAGACCCTGTCTTCACCAAGCCCAACTGTTTACCACTTGCTTCTTATATAATAAAGTTATTAGCCCTTATTCACCTTTTATCTCAAAACCATTTATAGGTTTATAATTCCCCATGACAAACCCTTTTCAAACTGTAGTAGTCTTACATTTTTCCCCTTATTTAGAAGACTTTTTTTGTGTTTATTATTAAGCAATGTCAGGAGCAAATGGTCTCTCCAGCAGTTGCAGACCAGGACTATTTCTGCTTGATCACTGGATACCAGCCTTGTATGCCTGAGGGCCCAGGGTTTCTGCCCAGGTTTGCAAGTTCAGCTGGTAGTGAAGGTGAGCACATACCCTAGACATGCATACCCCACCAAAACACTAGTGAAAGCACACACAGACCCCTCTCTGGAGCCACAGGAACACATAGATCTGCAGGTCCCCTGAATACCAGCACAGACCCCCTGGCAGCCTTGTCTCCCTGCCTAGATCCAGGTCCCCATACTTGCTGGCAGCTCAAGCCTGAGGTTTGCTGGTGAATGATAGTCACACCACACCCACCCATAGTCTGGGGACAAAGAAGACACTGTTTCCCCCAGGCACATGGGATGTCCCACTCTAGCTGCCAAGCATTGAGCCCCTCACTGACCTTACTCACATTGATCACCCCCAGTAGCTGGATTATTTTTTTGGAACAGACATCCCAGCGGACAGAGACAGAGATTCCCCAGCCACTGAGGCAGCTGTTACTGAGATACCACTTTCTCCAGTAGCTGACACCACAGACTGTGGAGCACCCACACCCCTAGTCTAACTCCAGCTTCTGATACCAAATCTGCTCACAGCTATTGCCCCAATAACTGGCACATAGTCCTTGCAGGACACGCAGGATAGTGAGTGAGATTACACAGAGGGATAGTTAAGAGAGAGTTAATCTAATGGCCCATCAGTTACTGTGCCTGAGGAGGTGTGTTCTGCTCCTTGCCTACCTTATTTTCATCTGTCAGGTTTGTATCTGTATATTTTTATGCCTTCTTCCTTTTCTTATTGAGCCTTTTGTATTGAAAAAGTATTGACCAGATACCCTCAAGGGAGTAGCTGCTCTCTCCTTCCACAGACCCTTACATTTCTTAGACTAGTCTTTTCTCCAAATTCACATTTTTTGCAGAGCTTGTATGCCAACTTTGAACATGCACCATACATTCTTCTAAAACACTAGCATGAAAACATTTTCTACTAGATTCCAATTCTGTAACTCAAACACAATTTGATTTTTTAATTTTCATGATGCTTATTCCTTGTCTTTGGAGATCTTTGCGTCACACTTCTCAGATACTCACAGTTATCACAATGAGAGTTTATGTGGTCTTGTATTGCAATGTTACACCATTATTGTATAAAATACTGGGTTTTGTATTATGCTGTATTTTTCTTATTTACACTTATCATTGCAAAATATGGAAATAAAAACTCTATTTCTATATAATACCTAAATTTGGGTCCAAAGAGTAATTTTAAATAAGTTTGTTTTATAAAAATGAAGATTTTTTTTGGTAGTATTTTCATAGAATGTATTTATTATGTGTCCCATATCAGAAAAGAATAGAAAATGAAATAATTTCCATATTATTTTGGTATTTTAAATGGAGTGTTTTGGGAGACCCATATGACTGCCTAAATTAGGCAAGATAATTGCATTTCCAAAGACACCATTTCTATGATATTGGAACAATCTCTGTTTGTTCTAATGTGATTACTTGGGGATAGAGGTCTTGCCTAACCTTTTTGTGACTTGAGAACAGCCATTTGTTATTGCTGAATGAAATACTGAGGAACTTCAGTCACACAGGCTTGCCATCTAAAGTTTCATGATTCTAGCAAGGGAGAGATTGCTGCAATACTAAAATTTACTTTTCTATATTTTCAATGGTAGAATTTCAAGATAACCATTTAAACAACATGATAGCAAACACTAGGCTAAGAAAGAGCTCAGTAACTAATTGTTTTGCTCACATGAGACAGAATTAGGAAACAAAGGCATTATGAGGTAGATTCAGGGGAATCAGAAACTTGCATTCATGTTATTTCTACATGAATATCCACATTAGCAATTGCTATCACTGCTGTCATACTTCCTACAGAAGGATGATATTAGGTCAAGAATTTTACAAATCAGTATCAAGAAAAGTACTCCCTAAAAGATATGGTTCATGCAAAACACAACGGTTCAGAGAGTGGAAAGCATGGGAAACAACTTAAGCAGGGAGACTAATGTGTTGATTTGCAAACACAACTCTTTTCTGCATTGTTTTCTGGAGTGTTACAGGTGTATCAAATCTCACACTTTCTGCGACAAGTGCTGTTGTTCCCACTTAAGTTCTCCTATCATACATATTTGGTAGCACGGCATGTCAATGTTTTACTCAGCATCTGTATTTTATAGTACAGTAAAGAAGATGTGGTGGTGTACTGCATTTAGGAAACTTTCTTGATAGGGCTACCAATCAAGGACAAGCTCTTCTGAAAGACACATTGCCCATCAGCAGCTGCTTTTTTTCCCCTGAGAAATGAACGGCATAGGTTTGTGCATGTGTAGCCTGACAAGTAGTATTTTCTACAATAGAGTTCAGAAATGTAAAAATAGAAGAGAGGAGAGGGAAATATCCTGGAGGGGAGATTTTTTGGTTGAAAAGAGGGGGGAATACACCTGCTCTTTCTTAAGCAGAAACAAGACAAAGTAACAGCAGAGAAGGCTGTCCAAGGCAGTTCTAGCTTAATGTAATCTGGAAAAGCACTTCATCCGTCATCAATATAAGCATATTCACATTTTGTGGAGACAGTATAAAATACTGTTTTTTAAAAGCAGGGTTTGCAAGTATTTTGCCAGTATGTACAAAATAATTTTTATAGTGCTGTTAAAACATTAAAAATTATAGTGAAAAGAGTTAATTATTCTAAAGGCGAAATGGCTAGAAGATAAAACAAAGAAGTGCATAACATCAGAGACATTTTTAACTAAATTTATCATATTTTCATTAAACTTTATGTGAAAATTATCATTCATAGAATCCCAGGCTGGATTGTTTGGTCCAATTTTTCTTGGCAAAAGCCCATTCTACTGTTCCTCTTTTCATGTGACTCCACATGATTCTTTATTTTCTTTGTAGACACCCTTTAAAAACTGGAATATGGTGATAAGGTCTCCTCTAAGTCTTCTTTTCTCAAGGTTAAACAAACCCAGTTACCTCAGCCCTTGCTCATATGGCTGGCTTTCCAGTCCTTTGATCATGTTTGTGGCCCTTGTTGGAACCTTCGCCAACCAGTCCACATCTTTTTAGCATAGCAAAGACCAAAACTGAACACTGTGTGGCCTGAGAGGTGCTGAGTAGAGTGGGAGAATGATTTCTTTATCTCTTGGTAATGCCCTTGTTTATTCCATCCTGTTGGGCACACTCATCATTTACACTAAACTTGTCCACCAGGATCCCCCAGCTCCCTTTCCACAGAGCTGTTCCTCATCTAGGTATATACCAGCCTGTGCTCCACTCCTGAACTGTGTTTTCCCATGTAGAAGACCTTATTAGTCCTTGTTGAATTTCATAAGGTTCTTGTTAGCTCGCTTTTCCAGCCTATCCAAGTCTTCCTGCAGAGTGGCTCTGTTTTCTAAAGTGTTCCCTTTCACACTCAGTTTGATATCATCAGCAAACTTCATTATGGTACATTTGATTGCATCATGAAGATCACTTATGAAAATATTAAACTGTGTCTGGCCCAGTATTGATCTCTGGGGGACTCTACTTGTGATAGGTTGTCAGTTTGAAAGGGAGCGATTTCCCAGCACTCTGGATGCACCTTTTCAGCCAGTTCTCCACACACCACACAGACCCCTTTTCTAGACTGTAACACAACAGTTTCTCTAGGGGAAGTCTGTGGGAAACTGTACTGAAAACCACAGGAAAATCGCGTAAAACAATGTTCACCCTCACCTCACATCAGCCGAGCAGGTTACTTTGTTCTAGGAAGTGATTGTGTTTGTTGTGTGTGATGCACCCTTAGTGAATTCATGCTGTCTTTTCACAATCATGTGCTTCATTTGACTTGTGATAGCCCACAGGAAGATTCATCCTGTAATCTAACATAATTCAGTGTTAGGTAACATAAAATTAGTGGGCCATTATGAATGTAACTGAAAAATCAGAAGTATGGAAAAACTAGTATTAAGATTAGCTATAAAAGTTTTGTTTCCTTCTAAAAGAGTGTCTTATTTACAGTCCTCTTTCCTGATATCAGTACTTACACAGGTGCACCTATAAAGTTCTAATATTTGTTTTCATTTTAGTAAACCTATAGAGCAAGAATGAAAAATTATCTAGTAATGTATTAAAAGAGAAAATTGCTTGCTGTTAATAATTAATGTTTTTCATTTCAAATAGAACTCTATTCTGTTAGTAACAATGTTTACAGAATTTTATTCTTTCTTTTAATTTAGTCAAGTTACTCTATTTGTGCTTTCAGAACAGTGCAGGAGAGTGACAGTACAATATCCTTCCATGACATTTTTGAAAAAAGCAACATCTAATATGGACTATTTGATTACACAGACTGACAAAGTTTAGGCTTCATTCAAATATGAAAATTTTTTGCACATAAATGCAGCAAAAAGCATAACAGTGTCTGATGAGAATTAAAGTTACAAAAACCTACTACTAGTTTTGTAATTATTTAAATGATAAAATGTTGAGGAATATACTCAAAGAAATTATAATCATATACCAAACAATGATTCCATTTAGATAGTTTATTAATATGTTGATCATGGGAAAATGACACACTGCTATACACAGGAAGCAGAGGGAGTGCAAGTTTACTGCTGCTTCTCAAAAGCAATGCAGTATTTGGAGATTCACAAGGAAGAGGGAATATGAGAAGGGAGTTTCTAAATCAGATGCTCTTTTTAAAATGTTACAGCTGACTTTCAGGATTTACACCTACAGTTTTGTAGGATCTTAGTCCCTGTGCAGAAAGATCTCCTACATGACTGTAATGCTGAAGGTGTAATGCTGCATATTTTACTCATCCCAGGGACCATGTGGTAGTCACATAGCAAACAAGGTCCCATAGCAGAAATCCTCTTGTCCTGGGCCACCCTGCCTTCCCTGTGCTACCCCCCTTTCCATGGTGGTGATTGTGTCAGTGCCTGAGTTCATTGTCTTCCAGTCATGGGTTTCAGAGAACCACTTCAGAAACAAAGAGATGCCCAGTCTCTAGTAGGACTCTGTCTTTGATTCTGGCTTACTACAAACCATGATTAGCAATTTTAAAAAGCACAGGTTGAATAATAAGGTGAGAGCAAGTTAAGGTCCACTCAAATGGGTTTGGGTTTTTTTTTCCACCAAACATATATCTGTTGAAGGTACAGCCTTTCCCCCAGCCATTTTGATGACTTTTCTGATGAGACTGTTGTGTGGCAACTTGGAAAACCCTCTGCTGATTTGTTACCTGTGTGGTTTTGTTTCCACCATTTATTTTCAGTTCCCCATCATCCCATTCACTATTTCCTTGAGTAAGCCTGGCTTCAGTTTTGACCAGCTCAGGGAAGGCACCTCAAGCCATACTTCAGATCACACTTCAAATAGGCCAGTTAAGTTATGTATGAAGCCAAGTTGGTCCCTACCTCTGTGTCACAGTGGTTACATCTTCAATAAAAGAAAGGGGGAGAGCAAGTTACAGGCATAATTCCTCCAGCATTTCAGAATAGTACAAGGTTTCCCTTTTCTTCCTCTTGTAGGAAGCAATAGCATGTGACACCTGCTGTTGTGATTTCACCCCAGCTGGCATTCAAGCCCCATGCAGCCACTTGCTCAATACCCCACCAAAAGGATCAGGGGGACAACTGGAAAAGTGAAAGCCAGGAAACCTGTGCGTTGCAATAAAGACAGTTTAATAGGGAGAGCAAAACCCACACACTTAAGCAAACTAAAACAAGGAATTAATTCCCTGCTTCCCATGGGCAGGCAGGTGTTCAACCACCCCCAGGAGAGCAGGGCCCCATCACACCTGACAGTTACTTGGGAGACAAACACCATCACTCCAAACATCCCTCTTACTCCTCTTCCCTTCACTTTATATAGTGAGCATGATCCCATATGGCCTGAAATATCCCTTTGGTCACTTTGGATCACCTATCCCGGCTGAGACTCCTCCCAACCTGTCATGCACCACCAGCTTCCTTGCCAGTGTTGCAGCACGAAAACAGAAACAGCCTTGGCTTTGTGTAAGCCCTGCTCAGCAATAATGAAAACATTGCTGTATTAACAGCCCTGTGTTCAGCACAAATCCAGAACATAGGCCCATACTAGCCACTATGAAGACAATTAATTCTACCCCAGCCAAAACCAGCACACCTGCATAATCTAAACTTTCCTTCATCATTTTTCTTCTTCAATTTTATAAAATTGAGGGGGAAAGGAGAGTGATTCAGAATTTCTTTCAAACTCAAAAGAGAGAATATGGACTGCCCAATCTATTTAGACAGTTTTACCTCTTTCCTATGACTAATCTAAGATACCACAGAGTAATGCATCTCATAAACTACAGCCTTCTAAAAGAAGGAAAAGGAAAGAAAATTTCTTGGGGAAAATAGACTTTCTGCAAAATGAATCCCAGAGAAGAAATCAGCAGAAATTACTTTGCCTTAACTGTGATGAAAAAGATTACCCATTTGGGTACAAAAGTTGATGACATTAATGAAACATGAAAGAAAGCAGTTAATACATGCATAATTTATCAAGCAACTTAATAAGGTGTTTTCTTTCCCCAGTAATATCCCCAGACAATCCAATGATTATCAGTTCTCAAAAGCGTGAGTCTCAGTTCTGCAAGCTTTGAGGCTCTTTCTTGGAGCTATGAAGTAGGAAGAAATCTTCTTTCCTACTCTGTCTGAAATCCGGCCTCTGCATTGGGAAGTGACAAGACATGAGTGCTTCCGAATGATGAAACATGAAGTACTCAATCATTTAGCACAAGGAAAAAGACAACAGGATGGTTCACATTTCCTTCCAAAGATACAGGCTCTACTGTGCTGAGACCAGCAGAGGTGTATTTTTCAGACAAGACACTGACAGTGACTGACTCAGACTGACTTTGTAAATATCAGCTCAAGAGCTTCTTTTATCATCTCCTGGCAGCTTTGTTCACCATCAGGCATTTACTGAGCACACAACTTAGTTCAACACAGACTGCACACTGCAACAAACACATCTCAGAGGAAAACAGCTGATGAATTTTAGTTTTATGAATTAATAACATTCCAGCAAAACCCACAGTGAGCACATGGGGGAACATTGGTGACTACCAGTTTGGAAATTCTGAGCCCATGTAAAAGAAGGAAAAGAAAAGGAGTTTTTTCACCCCTTTTTTTCCTTCCTTGTAAAATACACCCTGACAGGAGTGAAGTCGGAGAGGGGATTTCAATGAATCAGCATGCATTTCTGAACTCTATTTAACACAGTCAATTTGACCAAAACAATGAAGATTACTCCTCACTCTCTCACCCTTACTAACAACTTCTGATAAACCCCTTTCAGCAGAGAACTTCTTGCTATTTCAGATCACATCCTACTACTGTGTCTCATTCTTTCCTACAATATCAGTCTTTATGATCTCAAAATCGTGAAACAAATGTACCTTTTTTTAATTGATTTGTCAATCATTCAAACCATATACGTTTGAATAAACCATATACGTTTCTTCTACATCTGAGGAGGCAACTTTCAAGGAAAATTGTTTTAAAAGGATACATAAAATTCTTTTTTATCAAAAACTATTAAATCTAGAATCTGTAAAGTTCATTAGAAAGAGAGTATATCTCATGGGATGGTTTTCTTGACTCTGAGATAGTATAGTGATCATCAAGTTTATCAGTGTACAACTTATCTTCTAAAAATGTGCCAACCATTTTTTTTGCACCTATTTTTAGAAAAGCCTTCTCCTGAGATTTTCAATTTGAAATAATGGAATACAGCAATTGATTTACTTGATTTAGATGACTAAGATTTGCCATTATCACTGCAGTTGTGTGTTCTGGGAATTCACCTGATCAGAAAGTAGATAGTGTTAGACTAATTGCGTATGAAGAAGAGAAAATATATTTCTTCACGATTTATGTTTTCCCCTCTAAGCAAATAAAGCACTCTGGGTTGCTTCTTATTCTGTGCAACACATTTCACTAAAAAGTCCACATCTAGATTTTGTCATAACTTTCTCCCATTTAGTCTTGGCTGTGGATACTCAGACTCCCCTCTAATCTATTCTAGATTCTAAGGTAGAATTCACAGAGGACATGAGGAAAGTGTATGAAGTGTTGAATGCAATGATGAATTTTGTGCTGTAATCCAGTATGCAGTCTAATAAGAAATATGAATTCCACATGAGGAAATACAGTAAAATTGATTAATATAACATACATCATAAGAAATAACTAAATAATAACATATTAACTGTTTCATTTACTATATATATATGCAAAGAAAGGGATCTGACTCCACTGTTAAGTGCTCACAAATACTGATTCAATGATTATATACCAAGCATTTTCCTGGGCGAAACCCCATAATCTCTATAACACAGTGGTCCAACTCCCTTTTTCTCATTTTGGCAGTCATTGTACAGCCCAGCCAAGGTTTTAAGTATATTAATCCCTTCCAAACAAGAATTAAATCTTCAGTTTTCCAATCAACTATGTCACCATGGTTCAATAAAATTAAAACAATTGTGACCAAGAGACATCTTCCTAGTTTAGAGCAGAAAAAGTCAAATGTTTTTATTTCACAGTGTCAGTGTGATGTGCTAAACGGCACTGTTTTGATTAAAAGCCATGAAGCCACTAGTTAATACCATTCCAATACATAGGGTTCGTATTTATTTTATGTCTGCTGTTTGCAAGTTTTAAGACATGTGGTGTTATTAATGAACAAATGTCATTATTTACCTAGAATACAATATATTTTAAATTAAAAACTTTATTAATGAGGTAGACATGTAACAATTATATGAATATTTAAATAGGCATAGCAATTTAGAGTGCCAAGGGCTGATAGCCATTGAGTACTCACCACTTTGAGAAATCAGATTGAAATTTCTGGAGCTTTCTGAAGAAAATATCTTTAAGATCTATTTCTCAGGTTGGATTATCTAAATTTTGGAAGACTTCAAATTTTTACCGTGTAGAAGATTACATCTACTAAACCAGTTAAATATTAATTACAGAAACTAAATTAAAATGAGAAATCTGGGTTCTCACTATAATTGTAATCAGTCATGCTTAGGATAAGTACATTCAGACTGGAACTGTTGCAGAACCTGGTCACTATGATGATGTGGGAAATGGAGATTTGTTTAACCTAGCTCAACTGAGGTTATAATGATATGCTTTATCAAAAAAGAGGGATTACAAATGAGTATAAAGTGACCATGACTAAATTTTAGGGGAAAACAAAACAAAACAAAACAAACAAAACATAACAAAGCAAAACAAAACAAACAAAAAAAGACTGTCACAAAGTACAGGGCTATGCCAGAAAACTGTAAAGTTTATTAAATCTATCACACAATAGACTACAATAGCAGGAACTTCTGAATTAATTTGTCTGCATCATGAGACAATTCCTCTTCTTTTTTCTAAAGGTGATATCCACCTGACACTCAAAAGGAACTCTTAAACTTGCAAATCTTAACTTACTGGATTATGCAGATGAAGAGCTTTTTGGTCTTACATATTTAGCTTTTGATATTCACAGGACCAGGAGGCACATTCAAGATAATTGTTTTTGAGGCAATTTTGTATTATTCCTGAATTGTCTTTGGAAGGTTTTGTTTATGCAGATAAGTTCATACAGTCCTGAGATTTAGATACATTCCTTGGACAAAAAAAAAAAGGAAAAAAAAAGCAGTTATGGGGAGTTATGTAAAAATCAAGGGAGAAAATAATTTAGTTACACATAATTTAGTTTCTACTTCAAAATTCTTAATACTGAGTTTTCTTTATGACTTCTCTGATACTTAAATGTATTGTCTGTTACTAGAAATAAGACAACATTTCAAAAAATGTTGACTTATGACTGACTGCTTAGTGAAAATCAAGAGGATGATTTTTACATGTTCCCCATTATTAAGCCTTCTGTCCCAGCCTGACAAGAACCAAGACTGTCTCAGAAGAACTCTAACCAGTAGTTTGGGAAAGTCACTAATGCTGCTGTGCTTGCCTTTATTAAACATCTTCACTAGATAGCAATGTTGGCAAAGAACTTGGGTTTTGTTCTTGGCTGCAATTCTGAAAATTGTTTCCAGTCTAGGGCATTAATTTTTGACCTGTTAAATCAGGATTCCCCCAATAGCAAAAGGGGAAACAGCCTGACATCTATGAGGCTTAATTTACTTCTGTCCTAAATGTTGTCCAGAAAGGAGTTAAGGTCAAGAGAAACCTAGAAAACAGAGAAGTATTCTTTCCTCATTTAAAATCTGTGTGGTGAGTTCAAAAGGCAGCAATAACCCTTCCTCTGCACTCTGGCTGTAATCAAGGGTTGTCAGTGATCCTGTTTCAGCGGTAGTCTGAGTGTAACTGGTTGTTGTTAAGGAGCGAGTGTACCACCTGTGTCCATCTACTTAAGTCTTCAGGGTATTATGGATAAAGACTGTGGTGACACTGAGGTTTGTTATACATTCTCCTGGCACTAACAGATACCATGAAGGTATCACAGCCCCGTGAGAGTTAACTCACTGTACAGTGAGTTAGTGCTTCTCATTAGCTCTACATTCACTGATATGTGCTTTGTATAACCCAGCACAAAATACAATTTATTTGTATAAAAATTATAATAGAAATATATGAAATAGCAAACAGAATAGTAGCCATCTTATTTTTTCGATGATTTTCATGGCCAAAGACAATATAAGAAGTCATAACAAACTCCTCAGTAAATTGGGATTCAGAGTTTTCCGTCATACTCTCCTTAGTGAATATTTTAGAAATGTATTTTGCTGCTGCCAAAACCTGCAGCATATGCTAAAATTCGCAGCTGTATTGCTGCAGCAAGTAGAGAATAAAATAGAAAATATCCTTTAAAATTGCCCATGACATGACATATTACCTCTCACCCTGAGTCAGCATGTGTAGGTCTCCTGCAAGTAGTCAGACTTTTGAGGATGTTTTCATATCCATGCATATGGCTGCCAATAACATTCTTATTTCTGAATTCTTAATTATTTATTCTACTTACATTATTCAGCAACTCAGTGTTAATACCCTGCTAACATATTATAAGACGTTAATAGATTTTTTTATTGCTAATTATATTTCAAGATTGCTTTTCATATACATGCACTGTTGCTAAGTGTATGTCAACTCATTGATTCTACTCCAATGTGCTGAATGCAGTAGTTAAAAATGGCTAATAACACCTGTGTAACATTACAGGAACATTTGGTACCTTTCTCTCCTGTGATTATAGATGTATCAGCTCATTAACCAGTAGTATAAGAACACTAGGTGAGCCTTTCCTTTCAACAGACTACTAGTGTGAAACAAGAAGCTAAACCCTTCTATTTTAATGAATCAGTGGTACTGCCTTACTAATCAGGGGAGGCTAGCAAGACAGGTAAAGAGAGCACACTGTGTTTCAGCCAGCATTTATAGCTACAGATGTAGTGTTCATTCATGTTTGTTTTCAAGCATTTTTTAAATGTCTTCATGTGCTCTTTTCAGGTTGTTTCTTTTATTAAAAATGTTGATGGTCACTCTCAGAACGGTTGCTATACTCATGTATGTGCCGCATTGAAGAGAATTATTCCCTACAGTCATTTAGAAACTGTATAATGATACAGATACGATGAAAAACTAATACAACTGATAAACATGTATATACCAAATAGTATAACATCTAAGTATGTACAATGATATATTCTGTAAATCAGACTCTAATTTGGAACCATCAGAGGTCCCCAACAAAGCCCCATTTGTTTCTACAGAGAATACGACAATTTCTTGTTTTTTGCTCCCAGTCCAATTGCATCTTAACTGTAAATTGTTTCATGGCTCTAATGAGTTTCCTCTCCTGAAGCTTTAGAGGTGTAGAAAGGCTTTATCTTCACACAGAAGTGAGCCTTCAGCCTCTGGAAGGAACTCTACACTTACCATAGGAAACTTATCCTTCCAGCTATTGATATAGAAGCTCTTCCTCTTTGAGTTTATCAGTGATCAAAAGTAAAAACAGATGCACAACTAAACACAAAATAAAACACTCTTCCCATAGAAATTCTTGTGCCTTAGGCATTACAAGGACAAGGGGGAATGTCTTGAAGCTTACAGAGGGTAGGTTTAAGTTAGATGTCAGGCAGATATTCTTTATTGAGAGGATGATAAGACACTGGACACATTGCCCAGAGAAGCCTTGGACACCCCACCCCCCAGAAGTGTTCAAGGCCAGGTTGGATGGGCTTTGAGCAACCTGTCCTAGTGGAAGGTGTCACTGCCCATGGCAAGGAGGTTGGAACCACATAATCTTTAAGGTCCCTTCCAACCCAAACTATTCTGTGATATTCTCCGGTGGAACTTTCCAACCAAAATGTGAATCAGTTCACAAGGCTCCTCCTCTCTCTGCAGCAGCACACAAGAAAGCAGTCACAACAGAGACAGTTGTACACAGTCCTTCCTAGGCGCAGCCGACCCTCCATGAGCCTATGTCCTCCCATTTTACACTTATTCATGGTATTTCTGTTTTCATTTTCCTTCCCTTAAATCTAATTTTCATACTGGTATGTTAGGGTAAAACTGCTTGATGTCATCATAGCTTGCCAAGCCCTTGTTTGCCAGTAGCATGTCTGCGAAGCTCTTCACATGGCACCATTGAAAGGTATAAAAAGCATTTGAGCAGTAATATATATACTGTAGCAATGTAACAGTGCCCATCTGACTCTTGGTTGATTTTCATGGCCAAAGGCAAGATGAAAAGTAATAACTAATTTTACAGTAGATGAGGATTTAGGGTTTCTCATCTTTTCTTTGCTGAATATTTAGATTAAATGCATTTTATAACTGCCAAAAAAAATTTAGCACATGCCACAATTTGCAGTTCCATTACCCAAGATAAATTAATACTCTTTGACAAAGTGATTCAACAGACTTGCTCTGTTATTATTACCTGTTTCAGAACTCCCAAATAAAATCAGTCAGCTGCAATGTATGCTGTGTTTCCCAGTGCTCCATTAGTTTTTTAGTACCTTAAACATGAATAACTGCGAGAAAGGGAAAGGTTATTTAAATGTCTCTAAATATTGTACCAAATAATTAAGTTGTCAAAAACCGAAGTAACAAACTTATTTCAGGACCTTCCCTATACTAGCAATTTGGTAATATTAGTCGTTAATGAGATAGACATCCTCAAGGGCTATTACATTACTTTACAAATGGCAGTCCAGGAAATAGCATTATTTGCATTTTAAACTCAGGAAATTGAGGATCAGAAATGCTGTTAGACAAAACATAAGTTGTGCACATACGAGTCATAAAAGAACAGAAATGGTGACACAGATTAATTTAGCAGTATTTAACTGGGTCAAGATAGGAATATAGTCACACCACATTCCCTTTGTTGAGATGGAAAGCAGGCCAGTAAAAACAATTTTTCCCTTATCAGCAAAAAGCCTTGTATTGCCCTTACAGTGCTGGGTCTAAGAACTTCCAGGACTTGTCTTGGCATGGTTTAGACATTATATCGTCTAGGAATGAGACAAGTGTTGTCAACAATTTCTTTGACTTTGTCAGCAAGTATGTGCGTTGTACAATCTAGGACACTAGAGCAAAAATTGAAAGGTTGATCTGAGGTCCCAGATTGTAAATTTCAATGATAATCAACCAGTGGTCACTACACAAGTGCATCCTCATGGGTAATGTGACACTAATTGTAAAATAAAAAGTGAACAGAAAAAAAAATAATATGGAAACTATTAAAATAAGCAATATATAAGAAGTCTGTGTGAAGAAAACATATATAAGTAAATCCAAGCAGATGCAAGATTGAGGAAGAAACATGATTCACGAACATCATGTTCCACCTCAGAAAGACCTCAGGAGTCTGATGACTTGTTGCAGTTTCCTTCTGCATTCTTTAGAAGTATTGAAGGGTCAGCCTTGGGCCCATGGGGACCTTGAAAGAGTGAGAACAACACCAGTGAACAAAGAGGAGATGCTAGGAAGGCTTAGAATAAAAATGTTAAGAATACTATTGATGAAGATCCTGTGTGTTGGCTTGCATTATTAGTCTGTTAAGACATTAAGTGAGCTAGCAATAAATTCTTTGCTCCATACATCTGATATGAATGCCTTTTGCTCATAAGTGAATTTTGGACACAGTGAGGCAGAGCTCCTGGTCAGATCCTAAGGCAGGCCAACTGCTATAATGTACCTAGTCCTCTCATTCCCAGAGCAAAACACTGTAAGCTCTCCAGGAATTCATACATTCCCTGCCAGCAATAATACCCTATTTACTGACTCAACTATACATTTTTCCTCTACATTTAGAGGAAATGACACTGCTTTCAACATATAATAATTATGGTACATTTGAATACAAAACTCATTTTCTAATATGAATTATCAATCAATAATACCCATTTTCAGAAGAAGGAGCTGAGCTCCTGGTTAGTTTCAAATCTAATAATCCATGATTTGCAAGAAACACTTTTCCACAAAAGAGATTTCTCCTTTCTGACAATGGCTCTACTGCTTTCAGTCTTACAATATATGCTATTGTTGTATCCTGCCTGCACTGGAATGGTTGTATTTCAATAGGAGTTAAAGTAACATTCTCCCTAATACATATGCCAAAAAAACCCTACCATGTAAATAGAATGCCATTTTTATTATTAGTCCTTTTCCAGATCATCTTCATAATGCAGTTAGCACTTTTAACAAACTATCACATTGTATCACGTTGTATCATATGCTCTTTCTCTCTTATGTTTGGTATTATGAAATACCCTGGCAGATTAGTAGCAAGATACCCCAGCTGGAATATTTTTTAAAAAAGACACCCAAGCTTTTTCAAAGCTGTAATTCCTAAAATAGGAAATTTAGCTTTCATTTCTTTAGAATTCTGAATCAAGAGAGCAAGAATAAGAGTAGGAAATAATTGATGATCAGCCTAAAACAAAAACAGACTTAAATAAATGCAGTATTTGGTAAATAAGGTCCTGGGCAAGGGAATAATGGGGGAAATTATTTTAGGACTGCAACCAGTGCAATATTAAACAATATCGAAGTCAAACAGTTCCAGATAGGAAATGCGGCAAGGCTGATTTGGGCTCACATGGAGCTTTCTGAGTCTTTTGTAATCAAACAAGGATTGTCTAAAAAGTGTAAGCAGGGGAAAGCTCTTTAGGGTTACTAAGGAAGCAGTATGGAAGCACAAACAGACAAAACAAGGAGTGGATAAGCTTAAATGTGTAAAATACAGCAATAGACATTAAGCTTGCAAAAATAGTCAGAAAAACACAAAAAATAAAAAAAAAGGAGAGACAGAGACAATGTATAAAAGCATTAGAGGGCATGGCAAAACGAAGTAAATTGTCTTAAGCTTTATTGACAAGGTGAGCTATTAACCGATAACATAGTAAAGGCAGAAACTTCCCAGGGTTTCTCACATCCTTTTTCATGAAAAGGTTAATAGTGATCAGGTGTTTCACAAGACTGATCTTAACAACAGAGGGTTGTGAACATAGGCCAGACTAGAATAAGAATACATCAGAGAATATTTAGGTATTCAGGAAAGCTATATATATTCAAGTCACAAGTCTGGAAAAAATTTATCATAGAGCAAAGCAATCTTGAAATTGATAGTGATTATCTTTTAGACTTCATGGAGAATGGAAAAAAAATCTGAAAGGGAAGGAGAAAGATAAATATTGATCTTACCTTTAAGAAAAGGAAAAATAAACACCTGGGGAATTAGAGATTGGTAAACATAACTTCTTCTTTTCTTTTTGCATAATTATACTGAAGCAAATTATTAAATATTCAATTTATCTGTTCCTGAAACCACTGAAGAAGCATTAAACATCCACTATCCATTTCTTTAGACTAGACCTTTTTAATGATTAACCTGTTTGTCTTTACCAGATGTTTCTCCTTCAGTAAAGAGAATAGAAGTAGAGGCCAAGTTGTGTTTGGAACTGAGGAATGTTTTTGTCACAGTGACTCTCAGAAGAAAAAGCAGGAGGAAATGGTCTGCCATGGCATCACCCCAGCCACTGAAAAAGTCAGTGAGAATAATCAGTGGCTGGTATTTTCCTTCTGACTGACCACAGAAGCCTAGCAGGTAAAAGATCCACTTTTAACATAATTATTGATAGGTTGCATCACACTGGAAGATCATATTTAGTAAGGACAAATGAGGCTGCACTACATATAAGTCCAATCAGTTGTATTCATGAACAATATAAATAGTAGAAAAGTTCTTTATAACATTTGTGGATAATTGAGTTGGGAGGGGCAGCAAGCACTTTGGAGAGTAGGTTTAGAATTCAAAATAATTTTGATAAATTGGTGAAATGGGCTCAGATCAATAAGGCAAAATGCAATAACAACACCTATGAAGTACTATAGGAAACTCAAGTGCACAACAAGGCAAGCAAGGGGCAAGGTAGTTACACTGCAAAAAAAAAAAGTATCTGGGGTATATAAAGAGCATAAAAGTGGATAAAAGTCAAGAGTATGCTGCTCTTGCAAAGAAAGACTACAGTAGTAGGAGTGCACCACATAAGAAACAGAAAGCAACAATCCTGTTGTCCAGGGCATTAGAGTGGCATCCACTGGAGTCCAATTTTCAGCAACACACTTTCAGAAAGATCTAAATAATCCAAAGAAAATGTGGAAGACAGCACTACCAATGAAATAGTTTAAAAAACACAAAAAGAGGTTGAAAGAACAGAGTACTTTTAAGCTGCAAAAGTCAAAAGGGAAAGTAAGATCCAATCTGTCATTACTACTCCATGATCTGTCACAGTTTTCATGGCTCAGCTGACTTGTCCTGAGTAGGTCTTTTCCTTGACAGTTGAGGGTGGGGTGAGGCAGGAATCTAGACTAAATTCTTCCATATTACCAGCACACTAGTAGCTGGGTGAATTAAAACTGAAGCAGACTATTTACTGTGACAAGCCAATTGTCCCGTTTTTACACTTCTCCACCTAAATCCTGATTTCTTACAGCTTTTTTCAATAATCCGGTAACTGTAGTATGCAAATTAATCTGCCTTTGAAAAAGCACAGCTAGACATTACTGACTAGATTTAGTTCAGTGCATGATTTATTAACTGGTACATTTATGAGCACAAATTGATCTGTCATTTTTATGACCAGATACTTGATAATATGCATAATCCTTAAAATATGCAAGATACAGATAAAAATACAGTCCGTTAACAGGAAGCCATTCTAAATCATCTCCAAAATCATATCAGTTGAAATCACACTTCCCAACTGATTTCTGCTTCTTTAATGCTACCTCACTCCCAATAGCACCATAAACAAATAATGCATTTTCACATAAGAAATTTAACTCATTTGTGGCACCTGAGCACAGTGAAGTTCCTCACAAGATTTGAGGTAGATGATAATAAGCCTGGCTTAGCAAGTAAAGAATTTCAGCCAGAAGATCATTCTCCCTTGTTTACATTGGAAGATGAAGCCGGAGGAATAATACCATGTAACATCAGCCTGAATGCAATGACCTAGATGTAGCATTGAACCTTTGAGTACAGAGAATGTCAAAAGGAACCTTCACTTTCTTGTTCAGGTAAGAATCAAATAAATGTAGTAATATTTATAGAGCAACCGCCACCAGACACAGACTACCTACAAAACTGGCTGTTTAGTCAGTCAGTGTTTGTTTTCAGAGACTTTAGGGTAAACCTGTACTTCCTCTTCCATTTAGACCTTCCATTGCTGGAAAGAGCATTTCCAGATTTCACAACCTATTTCCTTTGCAGACAAGCATTCTTTCTATCTTCCTGACATCTGACTAGGACAGAGTGATGACCCACTAAAACTCATGAATAAGAACTGGAAAGTTACTTAGGAGTTTTAGCAGTGAAATTTATTTTTCTAGTGCTTTCTGTTTCTACTTTGAGCTGCAATCTGACATGACAGTGCAAGGTCTTAATTATTTGCTAAGGATTCACAGATAGATGGATAGATAAAGTAATAAGGTAATTGCTTCTAATGGAGGGGACAGAAGTGGTGGTAAAGAAGGCAGAGATTATAAATGCTCCTATATCAGACTGTTTCTTCTCTTGTGTCAGAGCTTATTATACTTATAGTTGCCAAAAGTCCCACATTTTTAGGAATTTGAAACAGATCATATCAGTGAAGGAATGAGAAGCCTCTCGAAAAATATGCTGTTATCAGCTCCCAAGTTAAGCATGGAACAAAAAGGAGAATGTCAGGAGAAATCAGGCCAGATCCTGCAGCTCGAAGGAGGTGAGGCTGCTGTGGCTCCATAGCCTGGGTTCAGCCAGTAACAAGCATGGGCTCCCAGCAGGCATATACAGAGCACATGTATGTATTATGAAATATATGCAACTGGGCATCCAGATAACATATACATCACTCACACAAAGACACACAGCACAGTGGCATGACATTACTCCCCTCTCTGAGCAGAATGGAATACCTATAGTGAGAATGTACATATATCTCTGTATATACATACAGAAAGAAAGAGATTCATGCCTCCCATGGCCCATAGCAGCCAACCCTGCTGTGGTTCCACCCTCTGTGTTCCTTTTTGGGTGTGCAGACCAGCTTTTTCCACATAGCTTAACAAGGAGAAGGCAGTCAGTGACTGAGAATCACTTGCAGAGATGGGAAGAAGGTAGTCAATTAGGCAGGATAGAAACCCATTCAGGATTATAAGGAGGGAAATCTGCAGAAAATTGAAGCAAATTCTTAAATTATGACAGAGGGTTCTTCAATAAAAGCATAAAAAAACAAATTAGGATTTATGGACATGGTTTGATTTTAAAAAATGTATCCCACTGAGAACAGTTACAGAATAATTGAAATCAATGTTTTGGGTTTTAAGGGACCTAAAAGGTCACCTTATTCCAACCATGCTGCCACAGACAGACATATCTTCCAGTAGACCAAGTTGTTCAAAACCCCATCCCACCTGACCTGGAACACTTACAGAGATAGGGCATCCACAGCTTCTCTGAGCAACCTGCTTCCATGTCTCACCATCCTCATAATAAAGATTTTCTTCTTTTTGTCTAATCTAAGTCTCCTCTCTCAGTTTAAAGCCATTCCCCCATGTTCTATCACTACATGCCCTTACAAAAAGTCTATGTAATCCAGGACAAAATTAATGTTTAAAAAATTTCTATACTACATCTTTTCTCTGCATGTCCTCAATAGAACTCTCTTAATCATGTTCTATCAGACACAGACATTTTTGAATAATGAATGAGATAATGAAAAATTATCAACTTGATTCAGTGCAGGCACAAACGATTGAATAATGATTTATGGATTGAGTACATGCTTGTTAACTACTGTTGCATCACAAAGTTGTCAAAACTGCAATTGCAACAACGTGTGATACCACAGACGCTTTTTTTGTTTTTAAATAAAAGGTTAGCAAAACACACAGTGGACAGAAGCTCCAGTTAGCATTTGGGAATGTCACTCATCACAGCTGCTTACCAAAATATTTGATTGGGAGTGACAAAACAACTTTAGGTAAAATAAAAGTTTCAACTATTGAAAAAAAACCATGGCACTGTGATATCTATACAACAGGGGAGATGCTCTACAGTTCACAACAAAGAAAACCTGCCAGATAAATGCCAACTTATGAATGCCTCATGCCATGGCCCATCACAGAATTTAGTATGCAATGGAAGAGAAGACAGAACAAGAGGAAGGCAATGAAAAGGAAGCAGTAATAGAAATGGACATTTAGAGCAGTAGAACAGGGAAAAGATGTCAAGTCCATTTTGTCAGACTCTTTCTCAACACTAATCTTCCCTGCATTAAGATCTCTTTTTTTTTTTTTTTTTCTGATTAGATTTCTTATGAAAACACCGGCAAAAGCTTTATTTAAAAAGCTGTGCAGTCTCCTTGGAGATTTTTAAAACTAGTCTGGATGAAGCCCTGAATAACCTGGTATGATCTGGGAGATAACCCTAGTTTGTGTAGGAGGTTGCACTTGAGGTCTCCTGAGGTTTCTTTCAGCCTGAATTGTTCTTTAACTCCGCAATCCTAAGAAACTTTGCACATCAGAAAGTTCATTTACATATCTGAAAACAGCCAAGGCAGCAGGCATGTTCTGAAAAGTTTGTAAACATGTCATGTCTACAAATGTCTCTTTGCAGGCTATCAGTTTCAGCTGTGGATAAATGTGTGGTATAGAAGTTTGGGGTGTTTTTACCTCAAGAACTTTAGAGTTCAAATCAAACATTCCTTTAAGACTGAACCCAAATTGTCTTAGAATGTCATTTTGTGACATCTGTCAGCATAAATATCATCAAACTATGACACAAAGAAGAGAGTGAGTTTCAGGGAGGAGTCATCCACTCAGAGGAGTTGTCAGCCTTGTTAGCCTGCAGGGATGAGGCAACAGCTCTTGGACCTGTACCAATAGCTCCTTTCTTCACAATTGTCTCTGAGCAGACTCATAGGTTGTCATTACAGGGTTGCTGCAAGGTGATGTTTGCATTATTTATTTTTTTTTTAATTCATTGTGACCTTCTGGGATGAACTTTTCTGTCAGCTAAACCTAGTTTTGACTGTTCTAGCAGCACAAGGAGTATCATTGACAACTGATGAGAATTATGCCTATGCCAAGGATCTTTTCATTGACAGAAGGATGATGAAGGTGGAATTGCCACCTCTCATGGCATCCTATTTCCTGTAACAGATAAGAAGCAACATTCACATGGCTCTGAAACATGCATAAAGTCAGCTGATAAATATAAAATGGAGAAGCTGCTTGGAAATTTCCAGCAACAGGAAGCTAAAATGAAAAGTTACAAACATCTCTCTGCACCAGAGTAAAGCTCAGATGTAGCTTAAACTCTGCTTCTGCTGCCCCTGTTTAATTTGGTTAATTTATACCATACTGCTCATGAGTGGTTCATATTTTTACTCTGAGTACCTTCCCCTCTGAGTACTAAGTACTCAAAGGTACTCTGAGTACCTTGAAATGTGGGAAAGATTGTAAAAGATACGATATAATGCAAGAATTGTGAACAATCTGGAAAATTATAGAAAAAAAAGGTCTTTTCCATAAGTAGATCGTTAGAAGTGTTGACAAGAACAACAAGCAAACTTACTGTGGACAAGACTGTGATTTTCATTCAAGCAAGATATTGATTCTCTTTAAAAACAGTCATTCATAACCAGAAAATTCTCACTATGCTGAACATTCAGCAACTCATGGGATGTTCAAATGTCATGCTTGCTCTATGAAGACAGGAGACTGTTCAAGAATAAATATGCTAAAATAGAGTTAAGTAGGGGTTTATGGCATGGGAGATTTACACTTCCTAAAGTTGTCTTGAGAACAAGGTTGTTCCTTCCATTTAAGTTACATCCATGGCAATTAAGAGCTATGAAGGAGTTTGCAAAGCATTTTTTACTGGTGGACATACAGTAACCAATAAAGGATAAATATACTGCCTTATGTGGGAAATCATACACAAGATTTTTATAAACTTTCTTTTTGTCTTAGTTGCCACCTCAGTACGATGGCTATAACGGTTAGGAATTTTCTTGCTATGGTATGGAATGCCTTTATGTTTGTCTACCAGTGAGTGATTCTCATTTCCCTTCTTCTACTTCATATCCTATATTAGTACAATTTGGTCTGCAAAGACAAACACAGAATGAGGATTTAAAAATATTAGAAGATGCACATATGGAACATTAAATACAGGTAGATGTTGATCATGGCTCTGTTTTCTGCATTGGTTTCTGGATCTTGTATATTTACTTCCAATCAGACTGTCAAGCATTTGTTTCAAATCCTGTCAAATTAAACAACTTCTCATCTTTCTGGTGGCTAATCTTTAGCTAGTCTAAAATTTATATTTGATACAAGTGAATCAAATAGTGGCACTGTATTTTTTGCTCAAATGTGATAATTGTTAATATTTTTCGCTAACATTTTCCATTAACATATATTAGACTGCATCAGTTCATTTCATCTTGTAGACTGAGGAGATTAAACATTGCAGGGGCAAATGAACTCTCTTTGAACCTCATTTCTTATGCTTTCGTGAAGGGTAAATTGTAGTGGTGATGGTACCATTAAAAATCTCTGTTTGTTTTCTTAGCATTTTAAGCAAATCTGCTTTAATTCTTCTGGTTATACAGCTGATTATTAACCGTTCTGGAATCAAAAAATCCACTAAACAGCTAAGAGAAATTTAGTGCTAGAAAAACACTGTCCACAGACTACACTGTGTATTTCTGTACTAAAATAAAAGACCTTCTTGGAAGTGGAGACTGAATATTTTGTGATCAGTCTGTCCTTATCCTTTGTGATAAAGATGCCAGGAAATGATTTTAATGATGATGACTTTGAAATACAAACATTCATCCAATAGAACTGAGTGAAAAATTGAACAGATTTGCAAGATCCACTGGGGAAAAAAATCCCCGTGAAATGGAAACAACTTTTTGATTCAGAGACATACTGCAAGGAATTAGTCTATTTTGTAATGGTTATTATCTCTAGAGTAGGATTTTCTTTAGCACGGGAAAGGCTTACCGGAACTACATCCAGCGAATAGACAGTGAGCAAAATATTTCTATCTCCTCCTCATAAATTTGTCTAAAAACACATAGCACTAAGTACATGCATTCAAATATCCCAACTGATTCTCAAAAGAATCTTGTAGAAGATTCTTGTACAAGAATGCCTTCAGAGACATCCCAGGTTTCCTAACAGTATATGGAACTGTACAAAGAATAATTGAATGATGAACAGTGGGGAAGGGGTCCTGTTAGTGTGATAGAGTTTTCTGTTGCCTAACCACACTCATCAGTTCTGCGTCTCTGCTGTGAAGTTGAAAGCAGATCATTGGAAGAGCTTTCTCTAAGTACCCTCCAATGTTAATCATAGCAAACCACCTTTCAGAGGGTCTGCACCACTTCTTAGGCACTGAAGAAGCACCTACTTCACCAAGAATAGTAATTTTTCTTGTGGAGTGGGCTTGACGTACTTCACTTACTCCACAGCACATTTGCAGCCCCTAGAAAGCACCGTAGAAGCAGTACAGTCCCAGCATGAATGCAGACAAGAAAACACTGGCATTCCTGGGAATGTTGGTATCTGTGGCACATGTGGTGATCTAGATCATTCATTGACTAAAGATGCATGTATTTTAATGGAAATAATTTTAAATCTGCAGTATTAATATGTTAGATGTTTTTTAAAGAATTGCATGTTTAGGGGCTTTTTATTGCAATGATGAGAAGACTGCTAATTTGCACATGGTATACTGCATCTGATAAATTTCATGGGTTTGACTGTATAAGGGTTGATTTCTTTGTCAAAGAAAGTATCAATATAAGTGCAAGCCTCTATGCTTTCTACTTCAGGGACATAGAGTGCTATTTAATTGGCTTGCGTAGATTGCTTGCTCATTTTTGATACTTTAATAAAACCTTTTGGCATTGCTGTGGTTTCTCATTTCCTTACAATTAAGCAGAAAACAAGTTCTTAATAAAAATGCAGAACTTATTAAACTTAGAAATATATTCAATAAAAAAATTCCATAGCAGTGCAGTCCAACTTGTGATTGCTAGCAAGGTATGAAAGTGCTTTTTTAAAATTATTGAACAATGCTTAGTCTAAAAATAAATAAGGGGGGAGGGGGAAGATAATTAAAACCAAAACACCAAACCACAGGTTGCAAATAACATTGTAGGACTTCCTACAGGCAAGCAGAATGGTAGTAATCTCTGTTTTCTTCCCTATACCTACCTTTTCTCCTATGCACAGTGTGGAGCTGTCCCAGAGGTGAACAGCTGAACAAGTTCTGTTCCTCCTACAATTACTCCAGCTGTGCATCCTCTAAAATATGTGAATGTTGCTACTAAATCCCACATTTGGGTTCTTGCTTGCTTGTTCCCTACCCGATGAATTACCAATGTCATATAGCACCTTCCCTGCTTCTCTCAGCTATTTTGAAACTTTGTGAGGAACCCAGAGCTGGGGAAAATCCAATCCATCTGCAGTAGCTGACGTTTCAGGATGTCATGCAGATAGAAAGACCTAACAAAATCTCAGCCTGAGGATGGAACTAACTGCATTTTGTTGCAGCGGGCTATATTGGTGCGTAAATTTCAATCCTGATCAGCCATAGAGGAGGGAGTGGGTGGTCTGTGTTGCATGTGGTCCCATGCATGCTTTGTGAGTCTTCAAGTGGGTGTTGATAAAGGTGCAAGTCTCTTGCCTGCATTGGTCTGTGTTGTATGGTTTGCACATTTGTATCTTCAAAGTACGTGCCCAGTCTTGCTGCAGCCCAGACCTTACAAGACTGGTCATCTGTCCTTGTGGTGGTTGGCTCTTATGAAGGAACATGCGTGCTGTTGTGGTTTAATCTCAGCCAGCAACTAAATGCCATGCAGCTGTTCACTTACTTCACTGGTGGGATAGGAATGGGAGTCAGAAAAGAAGGAAAAAACCCTTCAGGGGTTGAGATAAGAACAGTTTAATAATTTAAACAATGTAAAAAAAAAAAAAA
>VXAU01002129.1:123042-192233 GCA_013399695.1 Formicarius rufipectus | reverse complement strand
AAAAAAAAAAAAACACATGAAAAGCAAACAAACCACACACAATAGACCCAGTGAAAAGCAGATAAGAACTCAGAACAGAGACAGATCCCAGGGTAGATTTCAAAAAAGCAGGTTTGCACATTACCACACTCCTGATAGAAGTACAGCATCATGTGGCACAGAAACTCCCCCATCCTGTAGTCTGGACAACAGACCCCATTACACCTACTCCTGTTCAGGTCTCTGAAAAGTACATCAGCTCATGTCGCTGGGCAAGTTATTGTTCCCACTTATGTCAGCAGGCTAGATATCTATTCAGTCTGCCCTGTGAATGCCCCAAAGTGCACCCAGACCAACACACTTTGCAATATTAAACTCCTTGGCTCAGACACTTAGACATTCACACTGCATTTTCTTTTTTTTTTTTGGTAACTGTAAATGAAGCATGTTGAAATTCTAAGCAAGCACCATTCTACAAGCACCAATATTTCAACCAAACCCATTTGTGCACTTAGTGGTTGATCCACAGCCCACTAGAGACAATGGAAAGGCTGCCATTAACTTCACATCAGGCTCATAAAAAATGAGGCAGATAACTCCCATTAATGCTAATGAGAGTCAGGTATATAAATCACCTAACTGCTGATGGAAAAAGAAACCTTCTTCTGTGCTGCTTTTTACACAGCTTCCACAGTCTGTGATGTTCATCCTCCTCCAATAGCATTGTGAAGACAAAAGGTTTTTCAACAGCCACATCTTTCTAATGATTTTGCTTTTGGTCAACATGAGTCAAGCCTCATGTAGGCAGAATGCTTTTAATCATAAAGTCATGAAAAAAATTACATTTTAACATGGTAATGAACAGACTTAAAATTACAGCAAAATTATTCTCTAGAAGGCAAATTATTATTCTTTCTCAATTAGTGTTGTGCAAGTACACTAACAACTCTTGTTTTCATTTTCAATTCACTTAAAACAAAGAAAAATATTTTTCTAAATTTGCATTTTAACTAAAAAGATAGCTGTTTCTTGTTTTTATCCCTCTGCTCCCCAAAAGATGGGTTTTCCACTGCCTTTTATGATTGTTTCATTTGCCTTTATCTCATACAAAATCCCTTGCCTTACAATGAAGACATACAGAGACATGCATATGCAGATTTTATAGAGTTGTGTATAAGTCCTATCTGCTTTAGTGTACCTGTCCTCTCTGCACAGTGAGCAGTGTCCTGGGTAGGCAAAAATCAGTGTTCCTAGGGTATCACTAATTCTGGTCTAGTATACCAGTCCTTAGTAGGTTTTTGTATAGCTTGCAACTGTTTTTAATACTCATTAATTCTACACACACACACACACAAAAAAACAAAANAAAAAAAAAAAAAAAGCTTTCCACTATCTACTGGGTTTTTTTCTAATTATTTATATTTGTATAAATACGTATGTAAAAATTGTTAAACAAACAGAAATTAATGTTCTCTTTTTAAAATAGAAGGTAAAACTATAAAATGGCATTTGTCTCATTAATATTTAAATTTGAGATGAGTTTTAATAGCAATCCAGAGGCTGCACTCTCATGTAGATTTCAACAATAGATGGTCAAGACATAGAGCAGGAAAAATGAGTTATCATTAACGACTTGATACCAGCAGCAGATACTAGGATTATACAACACACTGCAAGTGGTTTTTTAGTCTTCAAGACCACATTGCAGCTGCTTTGCTCCACCAGATTTAGTCTTTCTTTGGCTGCTTATCCTTAACTCCTTAATGTGACACATTAATTATAGCCTCTCACAGGTTCCATTCTTTCAAGTTCCCGTGTCTAGAAATGTTGCCACTCAAATAGCAAAGTGCAAGCTTTCCATCATTCTAATAGTTAAATAATGGCAAGGCTGTGCAATTGAAACAGCATGAAAGGTCACCTTGACAATAGTCCGACTGGTAAAAAGTAGCTTAAAGGAACACAGTTCTTTATTGTGAATGAGTTGACTGAATGTATGACTATTCAGGATCTTTTAATAATTTACAAGTTTGACATAAAGTAGGAAATACTATTTTTGAATTGCTGCAGAATATCAAATCATCAATTTAAAGACAATATTTGCAAAACATATTTTTTACTATATTTACCAACAACAAAGTAAGGAGAGGCAGAAGTCTGAGCCAATTATATGTTTTCTGGAACAGCTGGCACAGGTAGTCCATATGAAATGTAAACATCAGCAGAAGTCCACAAGAAGCTTTAGTAACCAACAAAGTTACCAGAAAGCTCTGTTTTCAGGATTTAAGGAGCCCAGTCATGGACTAAAGACCTTACACAGGGGTTTTGAAAGGAAAAGTTTTATGCTAAATTACTTTTATAAACTGATATTGATTTGTGTTTTATGGCAGGAATAAGAGCAGAACTGAACTTCCCTTATTTCTCTGTTAGGGGTGGGACCAGGGCCATAATTCCTGCAATTATATAGCAATGTGTTATCTCGTGAAATAGTAAGGAAATCTAAATTTTATATAATTTCTATTTTGTTCTTACTCAAGCCCTTGACATTTCATGTAGTCTTTCATCTAGGTCTTCAAATTAACTGCAACTTAATTTTCTGAACAGTTTAGCTAGAATTTTAAGACTCGATTTACCTGGAGAATAACTTCAGACAGCAGAGCTAACCCAGGCACAAGCAGCCTTGAACTCCCTGTTGTTTCCTTTCAGAACTGCTAATTACAGAAATTGATCAGTTTAAGGTCCTTGTGTTACATGCTTTAACTAAAGGTGAGTTAAGATCCTAGCTATATGGACTTGGCCAATAAATACATCATCAAGTGAAGTACAGTCAACACTTTAGCTGCCAGTCTTCCAGTATGTCTCTATTTCCTTCCAAAGGCAAAAAAGTGTGGAAAATGCTACTTTGCTTATCCATTAAGAATATTGGGTAAAACCCTCAATTTGAAATGTGCTGGATACTTGACCACATACATCAATACTTAAGGATCCATCTTTCAAGTAGCTATTAATCTTTTATATTGATATTACTACTGCACAAATTTCCGTATAATCAAATTTGAATCAAAGCAGAGGACTGGGTATTCTGAATGACAGAATACAATCTTACATATAGCAGCTATAAATTCCTTCATTAAGCAAGGTCTAGTTATTTGCCTATTGAGAGTAATTAAATTTGTATATCTTCAAGGTTCTTTTACTACTTCATCATCTAGTTTCTAATGCAGATACTGACAGAAAGGAAAAACCACAACATGCTGATGAAAGACTTACCACTCAAAGAGCATTTCCCTGCAGAGACTGAAAAACCGCTATCAATGACACTATTTTAAAAGGTGCCACCAACAGCTGACAAAGAGGCTAATATGTTTATAGCATAAGTAAATTGGAATAGGATAAACAAATAAGAAGTGGCAAAATATATCATTCTAGTGCATTGTTCAGACTGGTGTAAAATAACAAATTTTAAATTTTCACCTAGTAATAAACACTAATCCTGTAGCTGTCAGGAAAAAAAAAATTAGAACAATCAGGGTTGTCAGTATTAAGACAAAAGCATGTGTGGTAATGCATGTTTTGCTTCCTGCCAAGGCTTGCCAACACAACTGTTCTGCTCTGAAAGGTGCAGAGCAAGTGGTGCATCTTGCCAGCAGTATTCTGCACAACCTTGACTTAAAAGAACAGTATAATAAATGGTATATTTCCAGTAAAAAAAGAGGAGTATCAGATCTGAACTTCTGCAGTCCCTCACAACATGACAGCAATTTTGGTTTAGGCAAGCATATTTTCCAGGAAATACATACATAACTCTACTGCAAATGCTACTTAAACAGCCTCTTTGTTTCTCTTTTTAAAAAGGCAGTGACCTAGATGGACATCCTGTGGACATACCTGACACTTTTAAGACCTGTAGAGCCTCACTGTAATAGATGCCCACACTGTTCCTCTGTGTCCTTCCAGTATTTGTTTAGATATAACGTTTGATTCAGCTCCGTGCAATAAGTGACACCCTGTCAGAACTATTTCTTCAGGAGCTGGGCAACAATGCTTTCTACACTTTCTCTACATGATAATCTGTATTTTACCAGGCGCCGCAGTAAAGCCATAGAGTTTCCAGACATCAGTCTATCCACCTCCCACCTTGTCCAATGGGTAGCCTCTTCTTCATCTTTTCCACTAGGACACTTCATAGTACCCCAAATGCTATCTGTTGAAATCAGCTTCAAGATCATTGTTGAGCAAAAAATAATGGAAAAAATAGTTACAACAAAGCAGGAAAGAGTCCTAAGCGTAACTAAAAAAACATCACAAACGTCAGTGTATAATATTTTGAATTCATGTATGATTAGTTTATTTTGGCATTATGTAACTATAATATAAAGAATAACTAATTATTAATGTTCAGAATTCATTAAAACAGCTCTGCACTGGATATGATCCCCATCCATTAGTCAGACAAGCTGAATGAAAGAACCTTATCCCCCTTTTTGTGTTAAACAAACAAGGTATTCATCAGTCATTATGTCAATGCTGAAATCACAAATCCATAGCAAAAGACCTGACCCTGTCATCAGTCTTGTATGGGCGGAACTTTGACTTCCAGTCATTCCTATTAGTGGAAAGATCTTCCTTATAGTTTAACTAAATATTTGGAAAGATAATGAAGGAAATACAGAACTGACCTCAAATTAGCAGCAAGATTTCCACTATTATCCATAAAATCATGTTTTAACCCATCATTTATACATGGATTTGAATGCACTGAGATAACAGCTCCATAAATGTTGGTTTTCTTATCAAGTGGAAAGAGATTGAACTTTCTCTGCTAAGTTTGCATGTGCACAAAGGTCTTCTATAATATAAATTCAAATACACAATCTGTTTTATAATGTTTTCCATCATCTCTCTTCTCCATATGTTCTCCCACTAGGAATCTAATGAGTTCTACATATGAGAGATGACAAGGGAATATGCCTGAGAAATAATTCCAGCAATTATGGCATATGGAGGCATTGTTTTTGAGTTGCTTTTGCCATGAACATTAGGCAGAGCATCTGGGACCAAATTCTGTCTACCTGCCTATGGACATTAGCGAAATCATCATCTTCCATTTGTAAATTCTGGAGAAGTAATCTACCATAGAGAGAGGACCATTTCATCAGCTTTATGATCAGAGAATATATTGAAACAGAGTCCATTTATATTTAGGAAAAATTGTTTCTCTTTACAAAGAATTGTTTGAACTGGAAACTCTTCTAAGATAAAATTATAGAGACACGTTATCTCTCTTCTTTCCAAGAACTATGAAGAACCTGTGTTCAGTTCCAAGTCACTATTTATTAAAAACTGGTTTTCAGAACTGAAAGCCATATATATTTCAAGTCTTTCAGTCATGGTTAATATTGATTGAACTAATGATATTTAATCAAGAGAATCAATTACCAAAGAATAACTGGATTTCACTTTCCATTGACACACAGAATTGCCTGTAGACCAGCAAGGAAGGAGTGAAAATAGAGCTCACCTTCAGGATGCTGAATGTACCCTGGCACTCACATGCTGGATCCACTTCCCTAGACCACAGCAGTCTGAGAAAGAAGAGTCATTCCTTATACAAGAGTTTCCCCTGTCACCATTTGTGGCCCTCCTGCTTCAATTAAGAGACCTTGGCAACATTTGTCAAAACACATTTCAAAAAAAAGGTTGTGGGAAATTCATCCTTTTCATATACTACCTCTTCTAGTCACCACATAAGCAGTACAGATGACTACAGAAGATATGAAAACAATCACCATGGAAGATATTTTTGCTAAAATAGGTGCAACGACTCTCCGTAAAGTGGTATCAGAAAGTTACATAACCTCTTACAGAAACAAGATCAAAGATGTAATCTGGAAATATTTTCTCATTCTATTAAAGAATGAATAGAAAAGTTTATCAGGGTACAAACCACATTATAAAGACAAACAAAGTGATTAGGTGATTCTTAGTGTTCTATTTAATACCACAGAATCCATGAGAAATCAGTTAATGCCATGCAATTGTTTAGGTGTGGTATGTTTGATATGGACCTATCTCACTACTGGCAAAAAGAAACTAGAGATTAAGGCAATACTTCTTGTACAAACCAAAACTGTGCTCCCTTTCCGTGCCAATACCTTGGCTAACCACAGATGTGTAAAATTTAAGGCATGTAGGAGGAGGCAGTAAATCAACAGATAAGGATACCAGTCCTGTATTTTTTGTTTTGTTGTTATAGACTTTCATGTGTTACCTGGAAAGTATAAAAGCTAGATGTACCATTATAGTGAGAAAAAATTCCCTACACATATTTTAATGAAACTTAACAAAATAAAATGCTTTATAGCAGATTCTCAGTTTCAAAACAAAAGTATCTTTTGCTCTCTGTCAAAACAGCTGCATTGGTTTGGTGAAATATTGAAACACTACACCAGTAACATTCTTGAGCAGAGCTGAAGGAGCAAAGATTTAAAAAATATATGATAAATGGAAAATTGAAATGATACAGCACAATGGGTGAATTTGTAGGTAGTAACAGTGGTATCTGCAATAGTGCTGTTTTAAAGATTACCATCCACTTATGACCAATAAACCAGATACAAACAAGATCTAGACATTAATGTTTTTTTGGCTCTGTTTTAGATTTGTTAGATCTCATTTGTTTGTTTGTTTTGGGGTTTTTTCATTAAAATTCATATCAGGATTTCATTTATGTTTTGTTGATCTGATCTAATACATTTAATTTTGAAAGGTATGAAGAAAGTAGTGATTTTACTTTCCCTCTTGATGCACTGTCACTTGGAGCTACAGAATAAGAATGCATATTCTGCAGTTCAGTGTTCTTGATGATTACTGAATTCAAAGAGTAACATGGATTTCCCTCTGCTTATAATGACTGAATTTTTGTAATCAGATGAAATACTCTAAAAGGCCGTATATAAGGAATAAATGAGTAATTGAAGCAAGATTCATCCTGCTTCATCCCTGCAAAATGAATGTCCATAGCTGATCTAGTCTCTAGTACTCCATTTTCAAAGGCAGCACTAAATCAGCATTGTGGACAGTAGAATCCATGTCCTGCTACTATTTAAAATGCCTAAATAAAATTTTTCAAGATTCACATTTTGTGAAGGAAATAATACAAAACATTTTTATTCAGTCTGGCCTGAAAACAACAGTGCACGCAACAGAATTTGCCATAACAATGCTAGAACAGTTGTGCTAGATATCCGTTTCTTTTCAAAAAGGACCTTTCCATGCAGTTGGGGATATGTCCAGTTCTACTGAAGAAATATATCCCGTGAGATTCTTATTCATGAAAGAATTATTTTGCTCCATGAGTAAACAGAAGAGATCTGCAAAGTGCACATCCATACAGGGAACTCTATTATATATTACAATTTTATTCACTTGCTATGAATAGTCACAATATTAATCTACTGGAGATAATCTATTCAGTATATTTGAAAATCCATTTACTTTATTTTATTGATATGCATGTGTTACACTTGTATATAATACAATATTTTCAGCATTGGTTTAAGAACAGGGAAACAAAGAAAACAAATATTTAGAAGCATGATACAGATTTTTGACCAAAGAGAGGCCATATTCAGAGTCTAAAAAACAACACATTTACAATTTGCATTGTCCCAGACAATCTCTTTAAGATGGTACCTTCTGTCCTAAACCAGTTAGCACAAATCCATACAATACTAATCCATCCTTACATACTGAGATATCTAGTTGCTGCTACAAAAATTTATTCTAATTAAATTTTAATCAGAAAATAAGATCTTTTCCTGCCAACATTTTTTTATTATTTCTCAGCAGAATGATAGAATATAGTTCTCAATTTTATTCCCAACAGTCATTTATTTTATTTAAGCTCTCCTGTGCAATAATACCACAGAGGTAATGAAATGGTTTGGGAACAGCAGGGTCTACTGTGACAGCCAGAGCACTCCAGGGTGTTCATCCATCATGGAACTTAATATATAACTAAACTAGTCGTGTCAATGGCTTCTAATTTTGTTTGTTTGTTTGTTTTTGTTTTTGTTTTTGTGAGTCTGGCAATAACAGAGGACTTAAATAAGCTTACCCCTATGCATTTTTAACTACCATTGTGTGTGTGGCTTTCAGTTCAATTCACCAAAGCATACAGTCAGAACTCCCTTACCCTCTCTAGTCAACATGTTCATGCAGTGTCTCTAAAAAGAATTGCCAATTTTCTGACGTATCAACATTACAGATTGTACAATATATATTAATAAGAGTATAAAATTATACATTCTGTAATAACTTAGAGAAAAGCTCAGAGATGCTTAAGGCCTTTAAATATTGAGGATTCTTGTCATGTAACAGCACATCACAAAGTTCAAAAATTGCTACCAAATTAAAAAAAAAAAAAAAAAGAATTAAAAAAGTAAATGAAATTTTGTCAAGGATCAGACCTGAATTGGATGACTGTAAGCAAGCAAAATACCCATGAAGTGTAAATCTGGAAGGGCACAAGGACTTTTTTCCTTTACAGCAAAGAGACTGAGCAGACATTGGCATAAGCATCCATCAGTACTTAGGTTCAAGTAAGAGATTTTATTTATTAATAAAAGGACAAAAATTCTGAATGATAACCATCCAATTCCATAATTGCAAAACTCATTTACATCCCTGCCTAACTTTACAAATAAAAGGGATAATATACTGTTACTGACTGCTTACTGTGAATTTAAATTAATTAAAAGTTAGGAAAGTAAAGTACATGTAGGGAACACCCATCACCTTCAAACTAAATGGAAATGTATATCTTAGAGGTATAAAATGCTTTATAATGGAAGTGGTGCTTGAGTTTTGACCACTATTTTTTAACAGTTAAGCTGCGGGAGTTGATTAGCCTTAGGGAAACTTGTCAACCTGACTATACTATATAATATGACTGATGTGTTCAGATACCTATTACTTGTCAACAATAATTATTAACAATGGATATATAATTCCATTCCTATAACAAAAGCAACTTCAAGATGTTGAAATATGCACCTTTCAGAGCTGCAAGTTTAGAACACAAATAAAAATGTCTAAAGCTGCACCATGCCAGAGGACAATTTCTGCAACAGAAATTTAATTAAAGCAGTGTGCAGTCCCACCAACAATCTGAAAGTGGATCTGGGATCATTTTAGAGAGAAGGATCCAATAATCATTGGAGGTTGACTTCATCAAGATGAAAAGCCACTGGTCTGCAATAGAGAACCCAACAGTTTGTTGCTTTTCTGCTCCTTTAGAATATCAGTGTGTGATTACAGCTGCAAATTCCTCAGCAAGTGCAATTTTACAAGTGTACACAGTTCAATCAGTTGAAATCTTTGTGACACAGAAGTTCAAAATGACTTTCCAGTAGTTTTGATCTCAAGGCTGTTGCTGATTACAAGCCAGATTCTCATCAAAACAATTGATTCTGAAGGATACACCCCAGCAGTATAAAATTTCACTTCAAGAATTGCCTGGAGGAATGAAATTCCTATGTGTTGTATTTAATGTTATCAGCCTTGAGCTGATTTGTCTTTAGCTATCGGGTTACCTGTAAAGAAAGAGAAAATCAGAAAATCAAAACTGGACATATTGAATCTACTTCCAAAGTACTGGAAACTTAGACAGAAATGCAAGATCTCTATACAGCAAAGGGCTTTCAATTGTTTTTTAAAAAAGGTGAATAATCATGAATGGTATTGAATGGCATTGCTCCCCAACTTAAAGTGTGTGTTTCAGTGCTTTGTCCAAATTTGATTTGACAAGGAGAAACTGAAATGTGACCACACCTAAAAATATAATTAGAAATTTGAAGTTCACAAATTGCCAACCCACAAATTTCTGAGGTTTTTGGTGGTTTGTTTTTTGTTTTTTTTTATTGTTAAGACTTCTTTATAGTAACAGCTATGCTTTTAGAATGTTAACCATTGCAGTGACTGATACTGGAGATGTATTCTTTCATTGTTTGCATGGTTCTTTACAACACAATCACAGGATCATTTAGGTTGTTAAAGGCAATGTCCTGTTAAAGGCTAAATGCATCTTAGCAAGCAATAATTACTTAGTGAAGAGGACAAAAATCATGCATACATTAATGAGAGAGCTAGACATCCTGTTATTCATAAGGTACAAAATTACCAAGGTTTTAATTTAGCGTGGTTTCACCCAGCCTAACATGAAATAAGAGTGAAACAGAAGGACCAGAGAAAGAGTGGGAGACAAAGCATTTCAAGGTAATTGAATTTTCCCTGTCTGATTTGGATTTNTTGATATTTTTGATTTTAAAAAAAAAAAAAAAAAAAAAAAAAAAAAAAAAAACAACAACAAAAAAAAACCAACACAAACCTGTCATAACAAAGAAATGTAACTTTGAGGAATATTTCTGCTGTGTCAGTGCATATAATTAATAATCAGGTAACATTTGAATATCAAATTGCGTCAGGTGACAACCTCCCAGCTCTTGAGGAACAAGTCATTGGAATGGTCACAACAACGTTTTATGACATCAAGGGGCATATGCTTTTCATTTTGATCACAGAGAGTAGAGTCATGCTCCTTAATGATGAAACATTCTTTTGCCCTCAGCAAAACTGTTTGCATACAGCTCTTGTCAGCTCTGCAGAGCACAAACATAGAATAGAATATTAAAAAGACTGTTCAAGGAGTTCATTACTTCAGTTTGCCTTCTCCACCAAGTTGTTTCTAGGAGCTGCACTTAAGGCAATAATAAAATTGTGCTTTGCGGTTTTTATGATACAGGGACTTATTCATTGTGCTGCTTTTATTTTGCTTTGTTTTTGTTGTTAGAAACAGCCTCATGTGGCCCCTTTTACAATGTAAGACTGCCTGAAAAAATAATAAAGAATTAATTTAAAAGTCAGGGTACATATTTCTGTGCCCTGCACCAAAGCTCAGAAGGCTGATGCAGCATCTTACTGTTATTTATTTTTTGCTTTATTGTAACAAGGTGGAATGCTGCTCATGGAACCAGGTGCCACTGAGCTACATAATGTAAAATATACATTTTCTTATCCACAGGTGGATTTTTATTAGTTTCACTTACAATATATGTCTATATACCTCTATCTATCTATCTATCTATCTATCTATCTATCTATCTATCTATCTATCTATCTATCTATCTATCTATCTATCTATCCAGTAAAGAGCTACTAAGGCAATTAAGAGACATGAGCATCTTTGTATAACGAAAGGCTGAGAGTGCTGGGACTGTTCAGCCTGGAGAAGAGGAGGTTTGGGTAGGATCTCACCAATGTGTATAAATATGTGAAGGGAGGGTGCTAAAAAAATGGACCCACACTGTTTTCAAGTGATGCCTGGCAGCAGCAGAAGAGGCAGTGAGAACAATCTGAAACACATGAGGTTCCCTCTCAGGAAAAACTTGTTTAATGTGAGGTTGACAGAGCACTAGCACAGGTTGCCCAGGATGTTTGTGATATCCATCCCTGAAGATATTCAAAAGCTGTCTAGTCTGGACAACTGGCTCTAAGTGGCTTTGCTTGACCAAGGATGTTGGACTTCCAACCTCATCTATCCTGTGATGTATTATTTCTATTACATCCAGCTCTGCCAGTGCATTGGCTTACATGATAAACTGCAGGTAGCAATATGGGTATTTTTACACATACACAACTGCTCAGTTAAATGGCTGCTTGGAAGTACAAATATGTCCTCTTAAGCCACAAAGAAATTCAGTAAAATCATAATCTGCAGGCCTATCTGCTCCCATATGTAGCTCTACAACTCCGTAGTGATAATATCCCTATAAAAGCAACACACACTGTCACATAGATTAAATAGGTGACATAAATAAGAAAAAATAAGATAGACATTCAAATCTCTGCACTATAACAGGTGGCTAATCATATACAAAGTTCACTTTGTTTATACAGGCTGCACAGGAAGTCAGGCTGCATATTCTTAGTTTTTGCCTTATATGACTCAGGTTTTTAACTGCCTTCCCTTGCCAGAATTTTTATTATCTCACGTGCTCTCTTTTTTTTTTTTTTTCCCTTTTTTTTTCAATTTTTTTTTTCATTCTGTTAGCCACCAGGTCACACAATGCTATTCTGAGTAACACATATAGTGGTTCACATTTGCCTCTAAGTAAAATGGTAATATTTGTTATGGGCAAGCACAGACTACATATTAACATCAATGGAAGTTATATATCCATACACTATACATATTAGGGAGTGACTAAACCTCTTGGTTGGGAAAAGCTGTTTCATAAAGAAGCAATGAAATTTTAGCTAATATCTAGTGATGGTATTACCAGAAATGCTTAATTTGAGGTGTAGTAAAAGCTATTTGGTTTAAGTGTCTGGGAAGTAAGACATTAAGACCTTTATAGGAAAAGGGGGACCAGACACATTATGTGTCTGATCTTTGAAATACTGAGAACAGTAACACCCTGAATAGGTGCAAATCAAGTTTAATCAAGTTTTTCATTAATAATTATTATGTATGGAAAATTAACAATACAAATAAAAAAAGTACATGAAACCTTTAGCATCCTAGGTGTTGATTTGAATTAATTTGTTCATTCTTGGAACATAATTACTCCCTTTATGCTAATAAATTTTTTCACATAATTGTTATACCATAAATACACCACATTAGATTCTCTTCATTTTCCTGTCCTACATGTGTAATTAAAGTATAATTATTCTGCAGTTGCAGACTTTTTAATTTAAATTATAGAGTGGCTGCTGTAAATTGGTTATAATTGCATATGAACCCACTTGTTTTATTTTAACATTACAATATATAGTTAAATGCAACTGAAGCTTTCCACATTCTTCTGCTCACAAAGTGTTCAGAACAAACTCAGTCTTTGCGTAGAACATTTTTGCCAGAATAACCCAGAATGGAGCAGAGATGAAAAGACCTCAAGGCATCACATTAGAAAAGTTACCAGCTCAAGAGATTTTTTTTGGACAACTTCCATTTCAGTGCCCCTCACAATAGGTGAAAAATGTCCTCACTTGTGAAATCCGCACAGTGGAAGAATACATCAGACAACACTGGCTCTTTCATAAGAATAGATTCCCAATGAAAATCCAAACTGGTACTTTTACTCAAGACTTCCTTTTGCCTTAGAAGAGGAATGGAGGAAAATCAAGACTATAGGATTTAAAGAAAAGCTTAGTGAATATTCCCTGAATAGTAAAGCACTTTTCTCTACTTTCATGCACCTAAGCATCAAAGTTACAGAACCACAATTAAGTATAGTACTAATCCTCCATTTCTTCAGAGACAAATATATCACTAATAATTTGCTAACTACAGAATAGTTTATAAATGCAAATGAGCCACATAGTTAATTATTATTTCAAAATCTGAGGAAAAAATAGATAACAATATATGGTATATTGAAATTAAGTGTGTACTGGAACACTTCATGACACAACTTTTTGCATTACTATTTTTTGACTGGCAGTTCTTTGAATTTTTTCCAGTTTATTGTAAACCATACACAAAATCCAGATTGAAAACTGGCTCTTGAGTTTGCAAAGTCAAGCACTTGAAAGCTAGCAAATTGCCTTTTTATGTGTGCCCTTGCAAGTGCAATTCTATCTCTTTTCCATCATGCACGGTAAAGAACAGAATTTAGTGGGTGAGGAGAGTTGGAGGGAAGCCTATAACAATGTCATCAGGACTACATATCAATGAAAATGCAGAAAGGGGCAAACTTTTAAGATAGTGTTTCTTCCCTCCATAGATGACTCTTCAGTATGATGGACCTTCTGTTCTAGGTTTTCCCCAAAGAAACAGAAAGAACTTAATACTGGAGGTTTTCTTTTTAACTAGAATTGTTTCATCAACCATATATGATTATGTGTGGCCATAGCCTGTGGCTACATTTTTCTTTTTTTTTTTTCTTTCCTGAGACACATAAAACAGAGATAGATAGGAAATAATTTTTTGTGTGTGTAAAACCAATTAATGTCTCACCCTGAGCTAAGTAGAATTTCATGAGACAGAGAAAAGACTTATTGACAGCCCTAGCATTCTTCCCTAAAATATTAAAGGCCTGTGGGAAACAAAAATTGTATGGGGATCTCAACCAAAATTCAAAAGGGTCTTACAAATATATTTAGTGACCAACATGAGATAAGCTACCTACAGGGAATGACACAAGAATCCCTTAAATAAATGTTTGAGGAAATAGGCCTGAGGAATGGCTTGAAGAAATGCCTAGATGTGGATTGTCCTCCAAGCCATGGCGATAAGACAGGGATCCCATACCAAAACAGCCCTTATTTGTATGTGGTAAATTCCTATCCATTTTATGTCCTTATTGCTGTATTTTTTCTTACACTGTATGTAAAAGACCACAAAAAATTAATTAAATGAACAACAAAGTGATTCTTTAGCAAACAGAATAAACTTCAGAGGGCTTTATCAGTCATATTTTCCTGTAAAATCAATAACTTTGTTTTGGTACTGAGAACCTAATATAAATATTACGAAGCAGAAACAGAAGGGCCCATATAACCAGAAACAAACATCTGCCAAATGCATTTTTCCCGTCATGCCCTCTGAGAATGAGGCTGAGGTTGGAAATTAATCTTTTGAACAGATGGAAGCACATTATTTGCTGGAACTTCAAAATCCATACAGTTTATTTGCCATGCACTATCATTCATACGTGGCTTATGAAAGCCAATGACAGTTTGAATTAACACTTGTGAAATTTCATTCAGTGAAACAGTACAACTTGTGAACTTGGAAAATGCTACTGTTCTACTACTACTATCTTGTACCAATGATGCTGAAAAGTACCTTGCAAATGTTAACAAAATACAAGTTCACAATTTCCTAGCAGCTGAAGAATCCTGTAATTTATTTTCTGATGAAGTGGAGAAACTGAACTAAAAGGTCTTAGAGACCTTTCTTCAATAGTGCTCCCATATGCACACGCACTTAACAGTACGTAGATGTGGATTTGGGTGTTTATGCTAGATAACTAAGTTTTCAGAGGCACAAGAAACCAGTTCAAAAGTCTGAGAAATACTAAGGTGACTCAAGCCAAAGGAACTGCAGTAGAGAATCACGAATTAGGAAACAGGTCCTTCTTTGAGTGTTACAGACTGCTATTTGATTTGGGCCAAGAACAAAAGGCAAAATTTAAGTGAATTGTGAGCAGTCTGGAAAATGGATATTAATGATAACTATATGGATTCAATTTCCTCAATAGAAGGTTATATATTGGAAGACACCTTTACAACTCATGAAATATTTAATTTCTGCTTATAAAACTTTGGCCCTACCTAACTTTCTATACTGAAACTCAAGAGCTTTACACTGTTCCCTTAGCTTTACTTTAGGCACTGCAATATGTAAAGTATTAGTCTAAACATGTTCCCAGGCCTGTAATGCAGCATTTTAGAATTCCAGATTCTTAGGCCTCTCCTTCAGCAAACATGAATAGGTCGTTTTATTCATTAAATCAGACATTTCCCAGAACACTTAAATGACTCAAAATTTTCCCATTTCTTTGGTAACCATCAGACTTCAAAATCTTTTAATTTTTTATACTTTTACTCCATTGTGATTAATCAGAACTGCATTTGTGATAATTTTTGTGCTTAGGACCTTCTATTATAAAGAGAGAAACATTCTGAAAACTCATTTCATATAAATTTGAAATATAACTCTGTACTCTTTGTTTGCCCATTGCTCTTAATGTTTTCACCAGGAGATTTTTGGTGGTAAAGTGAAGATCTAGACACTCAGTGTTAAAAATTGTAATTGAAACTAAAAGACTTTGCAAATGTTTCACATTTAAATTGAGCTTCCCACCTGCTTCAAATAATCTGAAAGGTAGAACACTTTATAACATAATATATGTTCTTGTAAATGACAAAGTTCTTCATCTTTAACATGGTTTTATGACTAAACAGAAACATCTGGCATGTGTTAGGAAAATAGTGGAAATACCCCTTTCTTAGCTTTTTCTGAAATTTAAGTAATCCAGCATGAGATAGTGAGTTTTCAGCTATGAAGGCAGCACTTGACCCAATGTATCAAGATGGGTGACTTTTTTAAGTGCTGTTCTCTATAACATCTGTTGTTTTTCCATGCTAGTGGCTAACTTGAGTGGCTGGGTCTACCTTTGTAAGTGGACTGAGTGAATAAAGACATTTTAAGGCTCCCAGAAGCATCCAAGCATTCCAAGCTGCTTAGGAGTGCTGTGCAGAGTCTCTCCAACCACCCTCCTGAAGCTCTGCCCAAATAAGTCACAATTCCTTGGTGTCTGCCGCAAACTGCACAACTATAATGATGAGTAAGGTACAACAATTCCTGTTAATACTGTGTAAGCCTCTATTTGTACACACCTGCTGCTCTGTGAGTAATAAACCAGGGCTGGAACACATTTTCTGGAGTGGTTTGACTCTTTATTCCTCAACGAACGTTCTGGCCCTTCCTTAGAATCCGACCAAGACTAGGATTCATCACAACTAGTGCTCCAACGTGGAGCCAGAATATTATTTTGTGTGGAAAAACAAATATTGTCATCAGGCACAGCAGAAACCTCCTTTCTCTACTTCTCCATTCGGACTTGAGGAGCTTTACACGTTTGCCTAAGAAACAAACACATGTCAAGTACTACACTGTTATGAAATTAGTTACTGAAAACAAAACCAAAAAAAGGGGATAAATGGATTTTTTCATTTTAACTTACAAGGAAAAGTACAATATAACAGGAAAATACAAATTTCAGAATCAGAGAAAATTCTCTTAGGAAAAGTGCATAGTCTTAAAAATACCTAAACATACTCAAATTGCAACTCTTACTTGTCACCAAAAAGCAATAGAAACTGATAATTGCACCCATTTTTGAAAGTATATCAGCAATATTTAAGTATGACAAAACAGTAATTGAAAAGTTCTTGGAGAATAAAGTCCATGGACAGACCTGTGATACAGAAAGTAATGAACTCAGAATACAATTCCTTTAAAATGAAAGATTTGAGTGTGTTCTTCCCACATGTATTTAAAATAAACAAACAAACAAAAAACTCAAAATAAAATAAAAATTTAAAACCTGAACTGAGAAGAACTCTGCTACAGACATTTATATGGTTAGAAGGTTACAGGAAACATCACAAAATAACAGATGACCCATTTCAAAAGACAATATTCAATTCAGACAGACAGTTCCTTATCTAAATAGCTAAGGTAGATTTTGGACCTGCTGATAATGTTTGCTTCTGAAAAAGGTTGCACAAACATCTCAAAGATCACCAAAAATTCTTTAAGTTCCTTCTTTTTTTTTTCCTTTAGGCTTTTTAACTTAAATATCATGCTGCAGATCATTGGAAATATATATTACAATATTAAACTTGAAACTTCAATAACAAATGAATATGGTTCCATATTCATATTTCCCTCAACTAAATAGTTTTTTAAATAAAATTAATTAGTACAACTCACTGGGACAATCATAATAGTGAATAGCTGATGAAGGTATACAACTTATGTCAAGGTTAAATCCAATTCATTAGTTTTTCTAATGTACTTCATTATTATTGTCTTTCAAAAGGTTATGCCACTACAATAATCATACCTTGACTTTCTCAATGTTTCTGTAACTCAGCAGAGAAATTAGGCTTATGGTAGAATTGTTTTACCAAAATATTTCATTTGCAGACAAGAATTTGACATTAAAGGAAGACTTAAACCTTATTTTACTTTCTATAACAGATAAAAACTGTAGGAATTCAGACAAGGATATATCCTCTTGAGGTTTTTGTGGTGATCGCGACTCCACGGAGGGACTGCAGCATGGCGGCATAGAATACTGCAAGAAAATTAATCAAATAGATGTAATTTTCTTCTCTTCTACACCACTTATTCCACCTAATCATCCCAAGTGGGAGATAAAACAACCTCCTTCCTTTCTCCATATGAGGAAATTAAAGCGTAATAGAGTCATGCTACTCTTTCAACTGTGACAAAAAATATGGAGATGGAGGGATGGGAACAGAGTCCTTCTGTCTTTGACTTTATCTGACTTCACTTATCTAAAAAAACCTACACTTGTTTTTGATTGGAAAAGGAAACCTATAACAACCTGTTTATATTCTAAATATGAAAAAGTAAAAAAAGAATTAAAAAGAAAAACAAAATCAGCCTTGTTTTAAAACTAGGTTGAGGTTTTAAATTGCCTAATATATATAAAGGATTTTCATCTTCTAATGCATTTTTCCAGAAATTGGATAAGATTGAACTTCAAATTATCCTCACTAAAAAAATCAGACAGTGTAAATTAATCATGTCTGAGATCTTTTCCTTATTCAGATGTTTATGCTGTGGGTTTTTTTCCTGGGATTTTGAATGGAGAGCAACAAGCCATTTGGACAAGATCAAAATATATATGTAAATTATTTCCTTACCTGTAATTTTATCTTCTCTATAAGGGTACCTGCTGTTAGTGCAGTACTGATGTGTTTTCTGCCTTTGTCCCAAGCTTCAGAGATTCCTCTGGTGATTTTTCCCCCACTTGCTTACCAGCTTCCTCTGCTGGCATTTTGAGGTAGTGCACTCACATTTGGCTCCAGGAATACTGCCACAGCTGAGGGAATATAAGACAACTAAAAAACAAGTTAGAAAACAGCAGAGCAATATCCAGGCAGGGGAAAAAAAATGTTTAAAAACAATGAAACAGTCATCAGCTTGAAACCCTTTGATAATTTTCCTTCGCCTTTTCATCCATTTAGAATCTCCATAAGAAGAAAAGATTTTTCTGTGCTTGGCGAAATTTTAGCCAAAGTAATGGGTGCTGACAGAGTAGCAGGTACTCATTCAGAGAATATAAAATTATTTTAAGGAAATCTAATTTTAACTGTCTCAAGTGTGAGTACCCATCATGCCATCACTTCAATACAGATAAAGAGAAGAACGGTGGTCGATTTGGAGGATTTCAGAAAAATCCCTGTCATCTCTTCTCAAGTATTAATAGAACTGTGAAAAGAAAGACTCAAGGGCTTTTCCATTAAAGGTTGTAATAGATAAACAACGAGAAGGATTTCTCATTGCTCGGGAAAAGTAAGTAGTCCAGGTTACAGCTGCTGATTCCCAACTAATTGCTGTAGTCATCTTTGTCAAAGATGAAAAGAACTGTCCTCTATTGTCACTTTACATAAGTAAGTATTTTCTTGCTTGAGCACTATGGAGATGTCCAGGTGAAAGTTACAAGGTCATGTAATTCCTCTGTCCTAGGGATCATCTGGGTACTGTTTGTGAACTTCACAATACACAGAAAAGATGCATCGTGTTGAAGGAAAAAACAAATGCTAGAAATTTAAATAAGAATCTGACGTAGTATTCAATTAAGTTTGTCTTTCTTAAAGAATCTGTCCAGTTATCTTCATACCTGCATCTTCTCATTATCTTCTGACTAGTATGTGCCCCAAGACAAGGTAAGTATGAACGAATTGAAGTAGCTAAATGCAATTAGACACTGGTATTCTAAAAGCTCAACTAATCAAGGAAAGGCCAAAAGGCTCTGAAGAGGTTGTGCATTCAGGTATAAGGGATGTTCAGTACCAATTATATGTTTTACAGTTGAGAGAAAGAAAAAGGACTCTGGTAATTTCTTGAATGACCATCAAAAAGAATTTTACTTTCTAAGTAATAAATTCAAATTGGCCAAGGTGCATTCTAGAAGAAAGTTCCTTTTTTTGAACTTTGAGAATGATGAAAAATAATTATTAGCAAGTGGAATGAGAATGATGCCTTGAAGTTGATAAATTTGCCATTTCCAAAATCACTCTGAAAAAGATGACAAGGAGAAAGCATAGACGGATCTCCAGATTCTAGAAGAACTTAATCTGATTTTTCAGTGTATTTGCCTGAATTAGAGACAGCAAGAGAAGAGGTAAAGTCCTTTGGTCTTCCTTTGGGAGGGACGTGTTCCTAAGCCACCAAGATGGAGATCAGGATGTTCTAAGAAACAAGTTCTTCTCACTGGCGTCAGTAATACACCTTCTAGTGGTCTTGAACCTGAGAAGATAAAACTCTTTTGTACCTCTTAAAATACACAATTCCATTAAATTTCTCAGATCTTCTATTACTACTGAATGTGTAGCTACATGTTGGCTAGAAGCTACGTTGTTTCCTTGAGATCAGATCAATCTTCATAAATGGGAGGCATACTTCTGTTCAGCCATACCAATGTAATTCTACAGGTTGTGTCAAACAAATAAGCCATGATGAACTGGATAGTATGTAACTTCACCCAGAGTCTGCACTTCAGAGCTCTATGACATTTATCACTGCAGATATGGAAGGCAATGAATGAGAGTCAGAACTGTAAGATCTCAGAAAGAATCATCAATGTATTCTAACAGTGTAGTAGAAGAAAGCTCAGAGTCCATTTTATAGAATATAAAAAGTCCTTTGGAGTCTTTTGTCCACAGCACTAGTGTCTTTCCTGAAACTGATCTGGTGCTCACAAAGGTGGAAGGAGGAGTAAACTACTTGCTATGAAAAAATAAATAAATAAATAAATAAGAACTATTTTGAAATTCTAATGTAGATTAATTCTACGTTGGTCATCTTCTTTATTAATTTAGTCATAGACATCAATCTTCCAGTTATTCCTACATGAAATTTTTCTTCATTTTGAAAAGTTCTCAGATAGGACAGGACTGTCTTCATTATTCTTATGGAGAAATATGGAAGATCTGCAACTATGCTCACTTTGCTCTGAAAGGGGATAATATCTAAATAATCTGATTTCAGCTGGTTAGAGTGTTGTTCACCACTCCCACTGTGTATTCCCAGAATGATCCATTTGGCTGGCTCTCCACTTCATATTGATTATTACCCATTTCCTTCCCTATTGGAAGGCAGTAAAGCAGAGCTGCAACAGGGTGGTGTATCTGGTATTTTTCTATCATCGGCCCTAATGAGTAAGGAAGTACCTTAAGAAAACTATGCTTTTTTTGATGAAGGTTATTACCTTTTGAACAATTGAAAGACACTTTTTCACTCCCTCATATCACTTCTGCAACTAAACAGTGACACAGAGTTTGTACAGACTGTGCCAAATACCCAGGGAAGGAGGCAAGAAACCTGCCTGCAGCTATTTAGGTAGTGTATAATGTGAGGATTCAGAGCACTCTGGTTCCTCTGAGCTGAAATATATAATTTCTGACTTGCAGAAATGATCCAAAGAAGCCCCTACAGATTAAAAAGGAGGGTGAGGCAAGGAAGAAGCACAAGTTTTAGATCATGCCAGCATGACTCACCCAACACCGGAATACAAATATCATCTTCTTGTATGGTAATTTCTGAAGTTGTAGAAACTGACAAAAATGTTCCAAGAAAATTTAAAAGGACTACTAGATATTCAAAGATCCCTTCTTGCACAGCAGTGAATGTCAAAGAGACTGGCAGAACGAAGCTGCAAATAAGAGTGGAAACATTTTTGATTTTGGTGTCAGGATGCTGGAAAAGTAGAACATCATGGAGAAGTGAAAAAAATCAGTCATTAACAAATAGCCTTAAGAACTCATTCTTGTTTTCCATCACAGAGGCAGAAAATTATTCTTCAGACATTAAGTCAATATCTCAAACATATCAGCATAAGACAAGGGGGAAAAATTAATAAGGAAAAAAAACACAAGTTGAATCTTTTGGGACAAAGGCAGAAAACCTCTTGGCTGGACAGATGAATTGTAGGATTCACCCATGGAAGTTATATTTGCCAAAATCACTGATTATTAATTAATGAGTTGCAACTGAAAACTACTTGCCTTTTTCTTTAAATATCGCAGAAATATTTTCCCTTGATTTCAGAGTAATTCTGTCAACATTCAGATTCTGCAGAAGCTAAAATGATGCTTTACAATGAATCCTTGTTGCAGTCTTACCTTAGGAAAAACTATTCCCTGATAAAAATGTATAAACTACAGCATATATTACTGACATTGTGAGTGCAATGAAGGGATTGCAGAAGATTGAATTTCTCACGATTTGTACAGTGTCTACTCACAAAAAAAGTTACCCCTTCTGAGTAGCTAGAGACAAGACTGTGTATTCACAGGGAGATTTAGCAAGGCAATGTATTATCAGGCTCCTTTCAAAAGAGCTGTACCTGTGAATATTGCCTTTAGCCCATTCTCTCTTTTGATGTTCCTCACTTTCATTCTTAATTTCACTATCCATCAGAAGAGAACTAAACAAAATTTGAGACAAAAAATGTCTTGGGAGTTGAATGTTTGGATTATCCTCAACTGCTCAACAAATTCTACTGATCATTCAGTCTCTGACTTTGTTTATAACATTTCACAACACAACCCTTATTCCTATAATTCTTTATGCCATAACTAGTCTTTTGTGGGTATTTTAGAGTATATATGCCTTTGGGGAAAGAACTGTGACCTGTCTAGATTTCTGTTACCAACAAATGAACATCATCAAGTCGTAGGTCTAGACTCCTGTGAAATACAGACTTGCAGCTTTTCACAGGATAAAACTCATCACAACATTAAAGAAGCAAATTTTGTATATAACAGCTATTTTTAGGAAAATTAGTGAATTGCATATCCCTGAATACTAATGATGTCTTGTAGCATGTTGGCTGGCATGCTATTAGCATTAAAAAAATTAGTGTTTAGGTGTCCTAAAAAATTATGAAGCTTCAAAATGTAAGAACTGTGTTGCTAGATCAAAACAGTAATTACTGATTAATACAAAATGTATCTCAACACTAGCCAATGCCATCATATTTCCATTACCTACTCATTTGCCTTCTAAAACTTGTATGTATTCTTGGAAAATGTGTACATACATTTTACTGCTATTTTAATGAGACATTAGATACAGTGGGTCTCTGAGTTAGCAATGAGAAACATGCTGTAACAGCTGCAAATTTCTCCTAGTGACTAGCCAAAGGCGTGGAAAGAGATACCATAGCAACAAAGAGGCTGTCACAAGTGCAATCACTCTTTTCCATGCATAATATTTTACTACAGTGTGTGCACTCATTGTAATCATATAATTTTCATGAACAACAAGGTATTGCTGGTCACTGTATATATGTACATTATTCCTATAAATCTTCATCTGAAATTAAGGTAGGAGGTGAGGAGTCTATAGACAGAGCTCTGAAATGAGACAGGGAAACAGAGCAGTTTTACAGTGAAGTGGTTTCTTCATTGATACATACATCTCCTTAAATAATACTAGGGAAAGCATTTCCCGTACCTAACACACGGCAGATCATTGATTCATCCAATAAGTATTTCACATTTCAGTGTTCAAAGCAAAAGGCAAATTGTTTGTTGTGATGTAAGTTAGTAGCAATTTTAAACCTTGAAACATGTCATGTGGGAAATACACTGCCTTACGAGCACTCGCTGATCATAACTAGCATAAATCCATCCTATCAGAAACACCCTGGAATAACATATACATAACACTTATATTATGCATTTCTGCTTTTTCCAATTACATATCATTACTACTGCTGTTCCTGAAAAACCTGGAGGAGGAAGAGGAACAGAGACATGAGGGAAGAAACTACCACAATGGTGATGTTTCTTTTCATCTTTGGCAGAAAAAGAATAGTACTTGTTCCATTTTCTTCCCATCTGCTGCTGTTAAAGAACCTATGCATCTGTTCCTCACCTGGAGAAGTACAGATCAACAAATAACAACACTGCACTACTAACACTAGGTCAGGCTCAGTTACAAGAAAAATACCAGTTTCTTCTCATATCCAGGGACATATTTTAGCTCTCTTATGTTGTTTTCTTACTCAAGCAGCAGTTATGACTGCACTGGTGGTAGTTGAGTCACCACTTAATGCTGCCTTTTAATACTGGGAATCTGAGCAGCCCAAGGAAAAGCATTACTACATAAAGGTACCTAACAGAGGTCCTTTCATTCCCCATGCTGAAAGGGTTATGAACAGCATATTTTATAAATTGAAACATAAATAAAATTACTGCCTCTCCTTTCACCAGCTGTAATTAATTTAGAAACAACCCAGCATCTGTGAGTGAAAAGGAGGAGACAGGGTAAAAATATAAGCAGTATTTATAGATGGAAAACAACCTGCATTGATTGAGAGCAGTGGGATGCAAATACTGAACACAATTTGGCTTCATGTGCAGCCAGTTGGTGTTTGGACGATACACTTTTTCTTTTTTCCAAGGATGTTATTCAATTTTGAGTTTCTTTTAAACTCTGGAAGCCATAATGTAAAATTACATAAATTGGAGTATTACAAATACTTGACTGCAGGCTCTCACAATTACTGTTTTTGAATGTAGATAAACAGTCTCAGTATGGATTTCTCACCATGCTGGCAATATTTCTGTTCATTTCACACTAGTCGTCTATCTCTGGTATTGATTTGGAAAGCAGATTTGGATTTGGAATGTAGATAAATACACTTAATATGGATTTATTTTTGGCCCTGTAATAGTTCTCTTTTATTTCTCTCTGCCCTTGTAATATTTATTTTATTGCAGCACTCCATTTCTAATATTGGTTTAGCATATAGTTACATAATAATATATTAGATATCGATTTCTTTCTGTGCTGTGCTGTGTTTTGCTCCATATGTTAAAATTATTAGCTAGCTTTCAGAGTGACAGTTGCAGTTCTTTCAGTCTATCTTTAAAGTGTGAGTGCTCAGCTATTCCAGTACCTAGATGCTCTTTTCCGAATGATGGCCCTTTTTGACTCGGCTGAAAATACTTCTTTCACTTGTTTATAGAAAAACATTTCTCACTTTCTAGAGATTTTCAGAGGTTAACAATACTTACTATGTATCTGATTTCTTTTTTTGTTAATTTGTATTATTAGTATTAGTGTTTGTATTATACCAAGGAGTCAATTCTAAAGAACATGCACTGTTGCCATCTTTTTCTGAATAGTAGATACTAGACATGTTGCTCATCATAATATGATTCACTGATTTAGCTCATAGGTGGTGTAACTTCAGAATATGAACATTTTTGAAACTTTGGAATATTAAAATGCATTTGATAGTGCTCAAAATCCAAAACTTCCCAAATTGACAAAGAATGAAGGGGTTTTTATGATCCTCATCCTATTGAAGACTACATCAAAGAAAGTAAATTCTCTAAGGCAGCTGCTTTCTATTCAGCATTACATATCTAAATGTTAGGGACTAATTTAGTCACCACAGCTTTTGCCTACCTTATCTGAGAGACATAAGTACCTCTAGGAGATAATTAATCTGACTTATCTTAGAACAAAATGGATTGTTCTCTAGAATTGAACAATTCTATTCAATACTAAAAAGACAGTCTAGAGCTTGGGCTAGTTATCTCAAACTAGAGAGTCCTAACCCAAGCAAAGTCCAGTAAATTCCACTCCACATATTTCAACCAGAACTTAGTGTTAAACTATGCCTCATTCCACAGGCAGTCCTACCAAATTAAACTAAAAGCTTGAGGACAAGGTACTATTTCATCACTGTGCAATAGTTCAAAGCTGCACCAGGGAAGGTTTAGACTGAATATAAGGAAGCTTTTTTACCAAGAGGATGGTCAAACATTGGAACAGCATTCCTAGAGAGGTCGTCGACACCGCAAGACTATCAGTGTTGACATGTTTTAATTTTATTAGCCCTGAAATGGTCCAGTAGTTAGATCAGATGATCATTGTAAGTTTTTTTCAATTGAAATAGTCTATTCTATACTATACTTCTTCTCAAGAAAAATACCAATGTGTGTTTTTCTACATCTTCATAAAATATCAGCCCAGGGACACTCTCCCTCTGCCAGAAGCAAGTACACGCTTCCTTAGTCATGCTGCACCACCAGGACCTCAAGATGAGACCTAGGATGTACCACTTTACCTTGTTCTTGTGGTCTAGCTTCTGCAGGAAAGACACACATGTTTATGGGCTGCCCAGAAGCCATGACATACTCCAAGCTAGTCCCAGGGTGGATACCTGGGGAACAGGGACTGCAGGAGGCATTGCAACATGCACTTTTATACAGTTTACATGCAGCTTCTGGTGCTCTTATGTAAAGTGTGCCTCTGTGATAAAGACAATGGGCAAGGTACTGTTCTTAAAAATACAAGCCTGGCATCTGGATCTGCCCTGGAAACCCCTTTTCACAGAGAGACCTCTGGTGTGGAATATGCCCTGTAACTAAGAGAAATATCAAATTCTTTCTCCCTCAGCTCTTACAAAGACTGCAAAATACCCAGTCTTTGTAAAAGGCTTCTTTGTTTAAGAGAAACTCATAGCACTTTTTAAATGTCATTGTCAATTTTATCATAAGACTGCTATATTTTGTAGTTTTCAAATGATGGGAAAATTTGTTTTAAACAGACATTTTCCTATATTGCAATAAAAGAAAGGAAACACAAGCAGGAGTGGGTTTAGAGTTTAAATAATTGTATTAGAAAGAGACTGTAAGAAGAAAGAGTATTTCAAATTTAAAAAAAAAAAATAAAAAAGGAAAAAAAAGATTTTCCTCTTTTTGAAATTATTTTCTCATCATTTAATGAGGCAATGTGACAAAAAAATTGTGTTTATTTGTCAAAAATTGAGGCTAGCCATATAAAAAAAATTCAATTGCTTCCTCCCACAACTGTTTCTCCATTCAGAGAACGCCCAAATGTGCCTGGTAAAATCCCAGCTATCATTTCATTACTCTTCTAATGTGTTTCTGAATATCCCCTTTTGTTATGGAATAATGCTCAGGAACACAAACACATTTCTTTATATGAAGTAAAAATAAATTCTGGTTTAGCTAAGTTGTCACTGACTTTTTTCCCCTTCCCCTTCTGCAGGCTACATAGACCAAAGTAGTCAACTCTAAACCAGTATAAGTTAACTCAGTACTCAGCTTATTCGTACACGCTTTATCCCTATATTCAGTCCTTTTCTATAGTAAACTATTAATATCAACTTTTTCCCACTAATATAAAAAAAAATAATACCTGGGTTTTAATTCTGAAGATAATTTCCAATTGAATTTTCTTAACATCTGAATTCTGATCTTTATAATTCATTATTCATATGTGACCCTATTAGTTCCTTAGAGCAGAACAAAACCCAAACCCCCAAGTTGACCACATTTTTTTAAAACCACTTAGTTTTCTCCCATTATTCATTTGGCCTTTTTGCCTAATACCATAAGTGTAAGGAAATTGGTATCATCATTTGTTACAATAGTGTGACTAAACATACTAACAGAGGTGGAAACACAAAATACCTCCTTCCTCTGCTAGTTTTATGTCTTACATAAAACTTAATTACTAATAACATAAGATGCAGAAATGTAAGTGCTGCTTTGTAACTTGGTACCCTGTAGAAGAGTAGCTACTGCTTTGGCAGTTTATTGGATTAGGCCTTTTGTACATGAAGGAGGCAAGCTTAGAAAGTGTTTGGAGGTGAATATAGACTTTTTTTTTGTCCTTTCAGGAAAGTCTTCGCAAGGTTTTTCTGTAATCCACTTAAATCACCCAAACTGTTAGTTGATTCTTTACACTTTTACATTATACATGATAATTACATGAGTTATTTCTTTTTACAGTCAGAAACTTATCATTCATGACTTCTNAGAGAGCAACAAAAACATTGTAGTCACTACATACTAGGGGAAAGTACTTGTTTTAACACCAATCACATTTTCAATGTGAATTTTTCTGGCCATCAGAATGATGCCTGCTTAAATCACAGCTCCCTGCATCAGAAAGGACAGAGACTTTCACTCACCTGTTGCCAGGTTTCAATGACTTAGACCAACTTTTAGTCAGAAATTTGAATTCAGGTTTTGATTTGTCTTAAAATAACCTTGCAGCTGTGTGGGAAATGAAGGAAGAAGGGGGACAGCATACAACTGGACAAAGTAGAAGGTCAAACAAATAGTGGGAGATTTAAGACAACTAGTAATTTCTCTTTAGTGGTGCTAGGTCTGTAAACAGGTTATGGCAGCCATTATACTATGTGTCTATGATGGCACAGAATGGGTTTTTTTCAAAGCATCACTTTTGAAGAGGTATGAAATGAGTCCTGAGGATTGCCCCCACCTTGGAGGATGAGAAAATTCCAACTACTGCAAAGAAAAAGAACTACAAGTCTACAACAGAGGCATAAGCCATTAAGAACAACAGCCTTGGACTTCCATAGATTCATAACAGTGGACAAAACTTCACTAACTCAGCCAATGCAGAAAAATGTATAGTCTGACAAATTATTAAGAAGTCTTATCAAGGCAATTCTACTTGATCTTTCCTTCTTTTATGACCTCTGTTTTTGCTACAGAAATGTAATCAAGTCCCACTGGTTAATTTACTTCCTCTTCAATACTCTCAATAAATATAAAATGACATACATTCAGCAACACAAATAGTGCCATGTAGTAGTAGCATGGACATATTTCAAAACACATCAAATTCTTTTTCTATTTTGATTACTACTGTTAAATTCTATCTAGTTCCCTTTGGTTATATTATACATGCACACATTTTACATGCATATAATGAGATTTGCATTGGCATGTACAGTTATGGGTGTGCAGCATGCCAGCAAGGTTATCTTCCGAAAATCCACATTTGAAAGTGGATTCAGGAGTGGAATTGTATAACAAATATTTAGGAAGCATCCTTCCTTCAAAGAACATCAAAATGTTTTAGAGGTTTATACATACAGAAACTGAGACATGTGAAACTCTCTGTGGAACAGAAGGAATATAATTCAGTCAGTGCATGCCACATTTCACTACAACCAATACTAGAAATTTAGTGCTTATGCTAGGCAAATTTCAATGAATGACATAAACTATCAAACACCTGCATACAGTAAACACCACACTAGCAAATTATTGCCTGAGACTAAGAACAATTACTAAATGCTTTAAAAAAACCCAAACAGCCATGAGTATGTGTGATGGCGTGTAGAGGTGAAGGTGTTTATACTAAAACACATGCATGTGTGTCTTCAGAGTGCATTTTAATCTTTCATACGTTGACGAAGAACTGTGTTGACCCTATTGAGATACAATGCTGTAGTTTCAGGAAGTTTGTGTGTTTCCTGCTTATCTGAAGAATTTGTTTGTCTTCTCTTTCTTTTAGCCACTAAAAAGCACAGATGACAACATGTATATTTTATTGTCAGGAATTGTAAAAGATGAATGCTAGATGTATTTCTGTTAATATAATTTTGAACTAATAATATAAGAAGTGTCAAACAGAGGAACTCAATGAAACTCTCTCAAATTTTTTTGGTAAATGCCAGACATACAAGAGGGAAACAGCCAGACAATCATATTGCAATGACACATCAAATGCTTACCATACTCAGCAGTTTCTAGGTAGAAAGTGCACTTGTTTGATAACCTGTAAATGAAGAGCTTAGCAAGGTGTACAGACTTTGTGCAAGTGGTTTCAGAAAGAAATGCATATTAGATTATAATACATTTCATCATTACTGTTAGTTGAAGGGATCAACTCTACTATCCCCAGTGCTTACCTGAGAAGGTCTGGCACACTGCTTACTATGCTCAAGTTACTGAAACGTATGCTGAGAACAGTGTGCAGAACCAGGCAGTCCAATCCCAGTATGACTCTTTTCTCATACTTCTTTAGTCTTCTCACCACAGGTCTTCTATGTGCACCTAATTTCCTGAGCACTATTTTTTTTTTTTTTAACTTGTTGGTAACGTGTCAGGTTGCTATCATACCTACCCTAGTTGTTTTCACTTTATTCCCAGAGGAACAGCTCCACCCCTTACGATCTGGAAGAACTTTACATTCCTCCCCTTCAAGACATGGTTGCATGTGGCACCACCATTTCTGCTCCACTATTGAAGCTACAAGAGAGGAAAACAAATGAACATTTTAATATTCAATATTCAATTTAATATTTATGTTTCAACATTTCCTTTATTTTCCAGAAAAATATTAGAAATGTGTTGACTGACAACTAGTCTGTGATTTTCAGCCATCTCAAAACCTTAATAAGAAATTAGGTTTCAAATTGCAAAGGTGCTATGTACTTCAAAGTCAATCTCTTCACAGCATTTCATTCCAAACTCATTTTTTCTTACTCAGCCAGATTTCAAAGTGATAAGTAGAATTTCTTCTTTTTCCTGGTCTACTATTTAGTCTAGCCTGGCCTTATTAAATTTATTCCCCAATGACATATTTACAGCTTCTCTGACAGCCAACAACATATCAGCAGTAAAGAGATCCTGTAAAGGGTCAGTCCTATTACTCTTTCAGAGAAAGCAATGTGAAAAATCAGCTACTATTTTACCAAATAAAACATATGGACTTATATCAGAATTCTGAAAAAAGAGACTAATATTGCATTATGAACAGAAATAATGTTGGTCTAATGAAATAAAATCTGGACAGAACTGTGTCCTGTTTCTTTGCTTGTTTTGTTTTGTTTTTTTTCATGATAAATATATATATCAGATGTAGCACATAAAAATTATATGCTCATGTCAATCCTGTATAACTACTTTTAATTAAGTGAATTTCATACAACTCCAAGAGTCCTCTGATAGTTAGATCAAATTTAACCTCTCAAAAGGTCTCTCACACTGAGATCTAATAATTTTGCTTATCATTTCCACAGAGAAATAGAAAATAATTAATTTTTTCCACCTTCCTCCCATTCACCTTGGACATCCCCTTCAAAATGCAAAAGTTATCCTACTCTTGTTTCAAATAGGCAACTGTAATGGAGTGGGTCTCATTGATGATAAGCCAGCAATTCTTAGGAGCACAAAGAAAGGAAGCAATAGAAGTAGTCGCACCATCAACACAAGAAGGAGCTGCCCGGGTGGTACCTGCTACCTGCCCAGGGAAGCAGGAGCACTTCACCGTCTGTGATCTTTCTTCTATCTTGTTCTTATTGCAACATCTGTGAAGTGCCACCACTTCACAGGTCCCAGTTTTAACATGGTGAGCTGTGAAAATAAGAAGATGAGCAACTTGACAACTTTGCATGGTAGTATCATACTGTTTTGTTTGGTTGTTTTTTTTTTTTTTTTAATTAGACGTGAATTAAACTTGGCTCTGTAAGGCAATCTGCCATGAACGAAACAAGAATTGCAATGGCACTGACATTAGAATGTAAAGTTGATTTCTTTTCCAAAGGTAATATAACTATCTCAGGCAGAAAACACTGGCTAAAGAAGAACAGTTGGACAAGGCTGCATATGGGACCCTTCCAGTGAAGTGACAACCAGAAACATAAAACTAACCTAGAAATTATATTAATTTCTTGACCCCCATTAGCAGTTGTGTATCTCCTTTCTTTTTTTTTCCTTCTTTTTTCCTAAGGGGGAAACTTTGAAATGAACCTGTATAAACGCTAAAATACCCATACATGCATATATTCTCAGAATCTACATCTCCAAGCTTTATGTCCAGAACAGATTGGTATTCCAAACCCTTCCTACATGCAGACAGAGAACAACTGGCAGGATAAAGGGACAGCTCTCAAACAAAACCCAGAAATAAAATCTATTTGGGAATCACATGCTATATCATTCTGTCTAGCACTGCAGTCTGGCAACATGGGAAACCAAATTTTTGAAACAAGGGAGGCAACAGGACAATTTTCACTATTCCACCTGTACCCATCACTCCCATTCAAGCTGCTCTTACTGATTACTAGAACCACACTACTAGAGTCCTACAAGAGGACCAGTTTGGTAAGAGAGCAACCAAACAACCGTTTCTGGTTCAGCAGCCAGTTACCAAAGGACTTGGAGGTCAGAAAAAGTAATTCTAACTGAACTTTTAGTGGTTACTGATACATGACCAGATATTTGTGGCAATAATTCGTTCCCATCAGAACTTTTAGCTGGTAATGACCTACAACTTTGTACAGGGATGAATACTAATTATGTGATGTAACATGTGTTTTAACAGTGCGCCTAAGTCACTATTTAACTTTCTGTAGGATCTATGCAAAGCACATCCACTAAATGCTTCAACTACCTTTTATATATCCCTAGTGTCAAACAATTAACAAGAGCTTCCACACAGAGAAGCTACCAAGTTTTATGGAGACCAGCATTGATTTCTGGATCCACTCAGTTGTTACACTAGAGCATCAGCTCCTAAAAGGCCTGAGAAAGGAAAACAAACTGGATGTAGGCTGTGGACCCCAAGGATGTTCCTAGAGGCAGAAGCCACAGACAGCAATTAGACTCTGTGTCCTCATCAACAAAACATAAACTACAAAACATCTAATTCAGGGAATAATGCATTTTTCAGTATAAAAAATTCCAATGAACAGTCTGTGGTTTTTGTTGTCTCTCAATGCATTGTACTATGTCAGATCTGATTATACTCCACCACATTATTCTGTGCTACAGCTGAAATGATATAACACAATGCAAACAATTAACTCATGATCCATCATATTTTCGTATGCTGAAATGTTACATTTAAACCAGAAATCTAAGAGGAAAGCGAATATTTTTGTGCACAAAAACTGTTTTTCTTCACTTTATGTTTAATTCAATAGAGGATAAGAAAAGCAATTCATACTGTCTGAACTTCTCAATCTCTGATATTTTCATACCATTGATGATGAGCAAATATTTTTACAGCTACTAGCGCAGGCTGCTGCAAAAATTAATTTTAATTATTTTCCAAACAATTCCACAGGTCTATATGTCAATAAAGCTATTTAAATAAAAACATTATTTTTTTTCTCAGCAAAGCACTTGGAAGGTTTTTTATCTGTGAATAGGGAAAAAATTATTCTAGGATATATTGAGAATGTATAATATATATTGGAAAAAACACATGTTGCTTTTGGAAGTTCACAGGAGTTTTTATTTTGATAGGCAATTACACATGTTATACCCATTCATGCCAACACAAATCCACTACTTTCTATTTTTAAAAGGTATGTAAAAAAATCCAGACACTGAATCTACAAACAGAAGTAAACTCAGTGGTGGGATGAGAATGGTGTACCCATTAATTTTTCACTATCTTAGTTTTAATTTGTATTCTTTGTACCACTGTTCCTGAAATTTTGTCTCCTTGCTCTCTTATTGTATATCTTTACATGCCCTCCTAGGTCTACAGAAATGTTGTAATACAGCACTAAGAGAAAATAAAGTACAATGTGTGCCAATAGACATTGGGAATGAACGCCAGTTAAAAGAACTGTCATAAAAAATTCTGTGAGGGAAATCTTAATACTGAGGGAAATCTTAATACTGGAACAAAAGTTTTGAAAGCCTCTTTTGTAATAATTAGTAGGAGGAAAAACAGGCAAGGAAAACTTTTATGGAAAAAGAATGTAATTAAATGAAACAGTCACATTCATGTACAATACAAAAAAGCACTTCAAAGGGTGAAAAGATATATAAAAATGGAAGAGAATAAAAAATAATCATATACAATGATAGTATTTGGAGAATCTTTAATAAAGCTACTTTGAAATTTTCTGGGTATAAGCCAAAACATGCTAGAAAAGTATTCAAGGATATTTTGAACACTGAAAAATCTAGGCCAACCATTGTCTAGTTTCTATTGACCATCTAGACTATGCAATGAACAGTCCTTGAAAGGAAATGTAGGGATTCCAGCTCCTTATGATATCAAATAATTAAGTTCCAGTGCAGTAAGTACAGTATCTGTCACATTCATGTGAAATTAAATGTTCTATACAGAAGATAAAGGATTTCCTATAACCTAAACAAATTAACCTCATTAAGCCACTGAACCCTTCCATAAAAGGAGGATGGTATTTTGGGAGATCCACATTTTGGTTTTGTTTCTTTTTCTACTAGCACAGACTTCAAAGTGTTCTGCTTGCCTTGCAAAAATTGTTCAAGGAACCAAACATCATTTCTGGAATCCTGAAGAAGTTAGTTATTCAAAACCACTGCAAACACTTAGTCCTGAATTCCATTTTAATGTAAGTTATCCTTCCTGCAATCAGTGTGAAGAGGGACAGAAGAAAGACACTCAGAGATCTCTACGTGCAAAATTTTCCTGATGATTGTACAAAGCATAATATACGTACAAATTGTATGCAAGAGGATGTAACATTGTATTAAGAGAGTAGGGTTTGGAAAACAGTCATAACTATATCTCACCCATTAATGCTATATGCTATAATTAACCTGCCATTTTCACAGCTTTTTTTTTGTGTAGCAAAATTGTCAATAGCTATTTCATAAATCGGTATGATATTGATATGCCAAAAACTTAAGTAGTCATTATGATGTTCCTGGAAAAAGTAAAGCTAAGCATTCCTCATTTTACACGAAACTGCTGTTGTTCCTTCATGTTAACTTTAAATTTCTTTTTTTCAGGAGAATAAAATTTCAGTCATGTTTGCACAGCGCATCTGGCACTAAGTTATGACCCTTACTCTTCTGCTTCTGTGGGAAGATTGGTTCAGGGAGGAAGGAAATTTACTATTCAAGAGATTTTGCAACTAACATATATGAATATAAGGTATTTAGTGTAGATGCAGTGTTATATACAAACCTAGTTTTAAATCAAGAAAAGTGTTCTGAATACCAGTGTTTATTATGATCACCAATTCCTAGCCTCAACAGTCATGCATTAACACATACACTGGCCATTAACAAGGAGGAAGAAATCCTGCTGCCATGGACTAGATGAAATAAAGTCCCAGGCCGTTTCTGCCCTCAGGTTCCCCATCATTGCAGTAGCCACATACAAACAGTGAGAAAAAAAGAGTCAGTTATCAAAGTCGCTGGCACAGCTGGTGATACAGCTGAACCCTTCTAATGACTAACAGCTACTGGAAGAAAAAGATCTCTTATCTCTTGTTCTGGACTCTTTCATCCCTTCCCTGCCTGAACATTGTCTTTGGATGGTGAAAATGGTTTGCCAAGGATTTAGACTGGCAGGACAATATTTTTTGTAGGTTTAGTTCTCTACGAGTTTAGTTTCTACAACTGAGTGCTGAGACCAATGGGAAGCAGCTTCAGCCATAGGGAAGCAGCAGGAGTGGGCAGCCATGGATACATGATTAACTCCTACAGAAATCAGTTCCTATAACAGCTTACAAGCAGCATTACTCTGCATTATTACATGAAATAAATGTATCTTGCTTTATTCTATTTTAGATAATTCCTACCCTCAGAGGACAAAGACTATGTAAAACATAAAAAGATTTGTTTGCTTGTATCTGTGTGGTTTTTTAAGTTTTTCACAAAACCAAAGCTATAGTGGAAACTATAGCTATAAATAGAAGTAGAATCAGCTATAAATACAAGAATGGAAACTACACTTAGCCATGAATTTCAACCCATATTACATCTAATATTTTATGAACTTTGGCCTTTTTATCATCTTAACTATGATCAAAAGGATGTCCCATATGAAACACCATAGTGAACTTGAGTAGGTACATAAGAAGTCTTTATTCATGTAAACCTCCAATTACTATCTGCTATCAGTTGTTCAAACTGACAGAGAAGAAATAACAAAGAGAAGTCTGAAGGCAATCAAAAGAGACTTCAGGGCCCTGGAACGATTGGTAGAGGGATCAGCAGCACAGGTTAGGATTTTCTCAATCCTTCTGGTAATAAGGAGTAGATAAGATAAGAATAGGCAGATCCATCAGGTCAGTGAGTGGCTCCAAGGTTGGTGTAATTAGAATTTTGGGGTTTTGACCCAACAACTGATCTAATGACACCTGATGCAATACACCTATCCCAAAGAGGGAAAAGAGTTCTAGGACAGGAACTAACGGGCTTTAAGAGCTTTAAACTACCTTGGAAGGAGGAAAGGGACAAAATCAGGCTTGCCAGTGATGAGCAACGGAGTGGTGTGCCAAATCTTGAGGAAACGAGCAGTCAAGGATCTTTCAATGGAATCTCCCAATATGCTTCACAAGGTTTTGGCTATGATAGACCACACCTGAAATGTTTCTACACCAAAGTACACAGCATGAGGAACAAACAAGAGGAGCTCAAAGTTTTAGCCCTATCCTAGAGATTTGTCATCACCGGCATAAGTGAAACCTGGTGGGATGAGACCTGTGACTGGAGTGCCCTATTGGATGGTTACAGGCTCTTCAGGAGGGATAGGCAGGGCAGAAGAGGCAGAGGGGTGGCACTGTGTGTAATAGAAGGGTCAGAATGTATGGAGCTCACAGCTCCATACAGTTGTGAGGCACAGTTGGGAGCCTCTGGGTGAGAATCAAGGAGCAAACAAATAATGTGGATGTCATTGTGGGAGTCTACTATAGACCTCTCAGTCAGTACAATGACGCAAATGAAATATTCTTTGAGGCACTAAGGGACACTTCCAAGTCAACTGCCCTTGTTCTTCTGGGGGACTTCAACTTGTCAGAAACTCACTGGTAACATCACACAGCTGGTACAGCCCAGGCCAGAATATTCCTTCTGCCCAGCACAACTGGATAAACATATCATGTGATGGGTGAAAAATTGGCTCACAGGTCAAGCACAGAGGATAAAGGTGAATCAGGGAACATCAGATTGGTGACCTGTCACTAGGTGGGGTTCCACGAGGCTCCGCTTTAGGCCCTGTGCTCCTCAACACCTTCATAAATTACTTGGATGCAGGACTGGAAGGAATACTGAACAGGTTTGAAGATGACCCAAAACTGGGAGGAGCTGTTGACTCCCTTGAAGGCAGGGAGGCCCTGCAGAGAGACCTGGGCAAATGAGAGGGCTGGGCAATCACCAACCACATGAACTTCATCAAGGAAAACTGCTAGACTCTGCACTTGAGATGGGGCAAACCTGGATGTTTGTACAGACTGGGGAATCAAATGCTGCAAAGCAGTGCCATGGAGAGAGGTCTGGGGGGTCCTGGTTACTGACAGGTTGAATCTGAATCATCAGTGCCCTGGCAGCCAGGAGGGTGAACCACATCCTGGGGGGCATCTGGCACAGCATCACCAGCCGGTTGAGGGAGGGGATTGTTCTGCTCTGCTCTGCACTGGTGTGACCTCGCCTTGGACATTGTGTGCAATTTTGGGCACCGAAATACAAGAAAGATATTGAACTCTTAGAGAGTGTCCAATGGAAGGCAGTGAATATGGGGAAGGACCTTGAGGGGAAGCTGTGTGAGGATCAGTTGAGATCACTTGACCTGTTCATCCTGGAGGAGACTGAGGAGAGATCTCACTGCAGTTACAACTTCCTCATGAGGGGAAGAGGAGGGTCAGGCACTGGTCTCTTCTCTGTAGTGACCCATGATAGAACCTGAGGGAATGGCCTGAAGTTGTGTGAGGGGAGGTTATGGTCAGAAGAAAGAAGAAAGAAGTTCTTCACTCAGAGGGTGTTTGTGCACTGGAACAGCTTTCTCAGGGAAGTGGTCACAGCATCAAGCCTGACAGAGTTCAAGAAGTGTTTGGACAATATTCTTGGGTGCATGGTGTGATCCTTGGGGATGGTCCTGTGCAGGGCCAGGAGCTGAACTTGATGATCCTTGTTGGTTTCTTCCAACACAACATATTTTGTGACTCAGAGTGATTTTGTGATATCCACATTAAGGACTATAGTGGAATAACTTTTTAAAACAATCATCTGTAAGGACAAATAAACAGTATTTCAACAGATTATCAATTTAATTAATCCATTTCCTTAAGTGATTAGTCACTATTCTATATCACAATATTCAAACAACAGAGAGATTTGGTGTTGTTGATAAAAAACCAGTGGTTATAATCTACCATTTTTCCAGTCTGGGCTCTAGATTGCTGTTTCCTGTTCTTAGGTGAACAGGAAAACAGTGGGTTTCCTTGTTCACGTAGTTTATTTGAGTTTTTCATACTGATTGATAAGGAAAACAAATGTAGGTTAAGTGTCTGCTGTACTTCAGCAATTTCAATATGTCATATCAGTCTCAGTATGTCACTGCAGAAAGGAAGGATACAAATGAACTTGCAAAACCTCTTTCACACACAAAACACACACACAGACAGTATGGTTTCATTTTTTGAATAGTTTAGTAAGTGTTAGTAGCTCCCACATCTAAGCAATCAAAATCTTATGCAACCACAACCAAGCCAGGATTTCCATCTAAACTTTCTCTATTTAAATGTCAGACAAAGATATATGAAAATGAAACACATAGTTCAATTCCTTCATTCAATTAATTTTTACATTTTTCAATATTTTCTATAATATTCACATATCAGCTGGTAGGGAAAAACTTGAATTTAGTTTATTTCTACTCTATCAGTAATGGTGCTGATATTGCTGCAGTTGTGCAATCTAAGGACACAAATAATGTGAAGCTTTTTGTTAAAGATAAAATCTTTGTTTTGACCAGTCATTAGTGCAATTGAAAAAGAAATCAACCAAGATTTGGGGAATACAAGCTTCAGTTTGCTTGTGTGAACACAAAACAAAGCTCACCTGCATTTCAGCTCCATGGGCCAGAGGGAGACTTGGCAACACAGACATCAGGAAAAGATGACTGACTTTCAAAGGAGCACTGGTAGATACACATCAACAGGAACCTCACTGAACATTACCTTTAAAGATCAAATTCAAAACCCTTTGAAATTCATGGGTTTGGTTTGACAGGTTGTTTTTGGATCAGAATTTGAATAACAAATTCTTTTTTTTTTCCAATAAAGTGACATCTGAAATTCAAACTGAGATATTTATTCTGATGATTGCATGTACAGTGCCTGTTACAGTGTTTGAGCAAATGATGATATATAGTCTAGATGTAAGAATGAAACGTATGATGAATTAAGATGATTAAGTCATGTTTTAAACCACAATTAAGAGTTGTCATGTGCTTTTCATTGAAGTTCTTTTACTAAAATGACAGTATCCAAGCCATATAAGTATTTTTTAAATTTAGTCAAATTTAATTACCTATTGAACATAAAAATAAGCATTCTCATACAAAGGGGAGGTAAAGAATCGTTTCCATATGGTGGGGTGTTTTTTTAAAATTTTTTGTTATATATTTTTAATTGCTTTGAGAAACTTAAGAGATTTTTTTTTTTTTAAACTGTGAAAATTATCAAAAACAAATGTGGTTTTTCTTTTTTAAAACTTCCTTGGTATTTTTCTTTCTATTTGGTTGGGTGTTTTCCCCCTGTTTGGCCAGTGAACTGAAAAATCAATTACAGACACAGCAGTAATTCCTGTGTCCTCAGTGGTGACAATGAGGCATGGCACAGTTGTGGTGCCTGTCAGGAAAGGCACTCATGTTGTTTTATTTTCGGATGACACATGGGGTTGTACTATAGAATCATCAGGGAAAAAAATGTTAATTTTGTGCTGTCTTATTCTACACTGTCACAGAATCACAATATCACAGAATGGGTAATGTTGGAAGGGACCAGAGTGGGGTTCCATCCTTTTGACAACCTTTCTTCAGATACTTATATACACTGTATATGCACAAGCTGTCCATGAGCCAGCAGTGTGCTCTTGTGGCCAAGAAGGCCAATGGTGTGGTGGGGTGCATCACAAGAGCATGGCCAGCAGGTGGAGGCAGGTGATTCTGCTCCTCTACGCAGCCCTGGCGAGGCCACATCTGGAGTGCTGTGTCCTGTTCTGGGCTCCTCAGTACAGGAGAGACATGAAGCTCCTGGAGTGGGTCCAGCTGAGGGTTGAAAAGATGATTAGGGGACTGGAGCGTCTCTCTTATGAGGGCAGGCTGAGACAATTGGGCCTGTTCAGCCTTGAAAGGAGATGACTGAGATGGAATCTCATCAATGTATATACTTCCATACAAATATTTCTGTTCTACAAAGTGTTCTACAAACACACCTTGTTGACAGGACTTTGAGGTCTTTTTTACAGCATTCATGTTTCAGTGCCTTGCATTTCAGCTATAGTTGTTAAAAGTCATTTGGTCACCTTGGGCACTGGAAAAGTCCAGATAGACTGTGCTCTACTTATATTAGTGGAGAATCAATTTAGGTTAGAAGAATAGCATTATTTTTCATTTCTCTTTTATTCTGATGTCTCTTGCATCTTGGGACAGGTTCTCAGGTGAAATGTCAAAAAAAAAAAAAAAAAAACCCACACCTGATTCCTTGGGATGCTTTTGCAGTGCCTCTTGTGGGAATCAAAAAGAGAAAAGATGCTGCTAACTGCAGCTCCTACCAGGCTTTTTGGATTCAATATGGTGTTTTCTCTCCTGAGAGGACCATTTTAAAATCGTAAGAGCAATTTTTGATAAGTATTTATTCCACATATGTTAGACCAGCTCCTGTAGCATGCTATTAACCCAGTTAGTCCACTCAGGTGAAGGATGATGAGCAAAAGTACATATAACAACACTATCCAGAGCACATCTCTGGTAGCCTTTAAAATCCAAGATAATGAATGGTTTGCGATAGTCACATTGCCAAGCATAACCTTCTACGAAGTGCCAAAGGAAAATCTCATCCATCAGCTGGTCTGCCAGTCATCAGTTACAGCCATCTGTTTGTGAAGACATTTTCTCTTTTGGAAAAAAAATAATCAAGGAAAACTACTACACAAGCATTCCCCTGAGAAGAGCTCACTAATGGACATCTGAGATCCAGCCTCAGATATTCCCATGGCAAAACCTATGCACTGAAATGGACTGAAGGATTGAGCTATCTCCACTAAGAGAGAAAAAGACTCGATGGAATAATGCAGCAAACAGGCACAGTCCCAGCTGGTTGTACAATCTTAACAAACATACAATCACAGATGAAGCACTTCATGTAGGATCTCTTTGACTTGGAGAGCTCACAGTCATCTGACTTTAGTCTCCTAGCCTTAGTGAGATTAATTTTATTCAATCAGTCCTCTGGCAGGAGTGAGCCAGTCTCACTCAAACAGGATTATCTCCTCTGTCTCATGAAAGTCAAAGTCTTTTTATGGCAATGGCTACAAATGATGATTTCATGCCAAACTTTCACCCAGAGACACAGGAACTCAAAAGACAAATCATTATCAGGTAGCCTGAAGCATAATTTCCTCTTCTCCATAGGACCCTTCTCAGTCTAGAGTGTTGCCCTCCCTAGGTCCGGCTCTTGATTTTGAAATCAGGTGATCTTTAGGTTCACAAAACCACAGAGAGTTCAGAGACAAGATCACAAGCAGTGATCATTTGGGATTTTGCAGCTCTTTATATATGTCCACTCACTGGAAGAGAAGAGACTTCTGCATATTAGCCCAGTCTTCAGCACAAGCAGGACTCCCTGACTGCAGCCTGCCCACCAGGTCTTTCCCCACCTCTCACTCCAGGTGCCGAGAATGGAGCTGCTCCACTGCAGCCACCTTGTTCCTTGGACAGCAAAGTGAATGAGAGAATGATGACAGCAGCAAAGACTACATCTTTCTTTATGAGACAGAAAGGGAACCTCTTTTTTCTTTTTGCAGGCAACATACTTCCCATGTTTCTTCTGTAGCAGCTGCAGGCTGAGACTGTCCATGAGAGCTTGTGTAGAGATGGTAGATAAAGACCCAGGGCAATGCACAGTTTATAAATAATGCAAGAAGTTGAAAGCCCCAGTATCTCTGAGGTTGTTATGAAACATGTTAAGCAAATGATATATTTAAGTGTGCAGACATTTTTTAAATTGCCAGGCTGAGGCTTGAGATTACTAATTATATGATTTCACTGAGAAAAAAAGACCAATCCAGCTCTCAGGCACTCAGAAGAACATTTGGCACAAAGACTTTTATTCTCTCATACTCTCTCTCTCTGTGGGCCTCCTGCCAAATACCTCAACTCAGCAAGAAGCAGCAACACATGTCCCAAAGCAGCCTTCAGTATGCGACAGAATACAAAAGCCCCACAATTTTTCCTCAGTCTCAGGGTTTCAGAAGCCTGTAGTTTACACAGTTATGGGGACGGTACCTCCCTGTTTCCTTAGGTGACTCATTCTTTTCTTTCCAGCTGACCCAAATGGTCCCAGGGCACACTGTACCAGATAACAAATTAACATGTTATCAGGGGGAAAAAAGAATAAAATAAAGGATTTTCTACCTACTTGTATTTGCATAACTCTCTGGCAAAACATCCTCAGCACAAGTAACATACTAAGAAAAGTAGTGTTTATGGAAGTCTCTATGAAATAGGACTCGTGTAACAAGGTGAAGAGGTGAATTGAGTAGTGTCTTTGAACTGCTTGCTTTCAGGCTTTTCATGCTTATTGGAAAATATCTTAAGCAACTCACCCGAACTTTAGGGGTTTCTATGGACACAACAGCTAAAACCCATGAAAGGGCAATCATAATTTTCCCAAAGAAGGGTTCAACCGTGTCCCTGTGCTATATTTCCCTTGCAACACATATCTAGATTCTTATGTGTGGTCTTTCTTCCAAAATTAATCACATCTTTTACTAGACCAGGTGTTTCAGAGGTCCATCCAACCTGGCTTTAAATGCTTCCAGGGATGGGGCATCCAGAACTTCTCGGAGCAACCTCAGTGCTTTATCACCCTCACAGTAAAGCTTTTTTTCCTAATATCTAATCTAAACCTACTCTTTCAGTGTGAAACTACTCCCCCTTGTCCTGTCACTACATCCTCTTGTATAAAGTCCCTCTCTATCTTTCTTGCAGGTAATAGATCTCAGTAATAAGATGGTCAATTCATATTTAAATACCCAAATGTCAACTTTAAATTCCATTATGAAAGTATTTATGTTTTATTCACTTCTCTTTTTAAAAATTTATGCTTAGCATTCCTTATTCACCCCATGTTAAGATTTTTCAATATTTGAAAAACAGCAGTCCCCCAAATTGATTTTGAAAATCTTTAATAAATTCTACCAAATGAAAAAGCTTAGAGAAAGCCATGACTTTTAAAGTATGCATCACTAATATATTTTCTAAGGATGAATATGAACATCATTTGTTTAATATCTGTATTGAAGAACTATTAAGCTGATCAACCTAGAATACATGCTCTAGAAGCACTCTGGGACTTTAGTGATGACCTGATTGAAATCAATCAGTGAGGTTAAGTTACAGTTCTGGAAATTCTGCCAATGTCAAGATTCCCATTAAGGAAAGTTTTTCCAAAGATAATACTCGTCATACGGAGTCGCTCTCTATCCCTATCCTGTTCAGAAAGACATGTATACCTGAGCACCTGTTCACCTGGAAAGTATATTTAAATGGAAATATACCATAAGATACTGAAAATACTTTTTCACATTCATATATGCGTATACATTCATCACATAAATATGTGATAAAATTTAACATAATATTTATAAAAAGCATTTAATTTTTGAAGTTCTGCACTTAAGAACTGCAAGATTTTTGCTTGTTTACTTTCTTGCTTTGGTCATTGGCTGGTTGGCTCATTGTTTTTTACACAGAGTTTAGTTGGTGTGCCAGTTTTTTGTTTGTTTGGTTGTTTTGGGTTTGTTTTTACTTTATTTTACTTCACCTTATCTGTTGTCATGACTGGATAGAATGTGCTAATTTAGAGTTTCTTTAATTCTGTAATATACTTTTATAATATATGACATTCTATTTTGCACCTCAGGTAAACCAAATTATCAAATACGCTTTGAAATAGTCTTCCACAAACCATGGGTATACACATGCACATTCACCTTCCTGAAAACTATGTAATGTTTTTTTCTCTTGTTCCTTTTTACACCCCTGCCTTCTAGGACTTCCCCAGTCTGTCAGATCGCCCAACATGTTAAGAGAAATTCCACAGGATGTCCCAGCACACAGATCACCAACAGAAAGAAAGATCTTAATTTTAAGTTTCAGCTTCCTTCTGTGGAGCGCCAGGCAAGCTCTCTGAAGTGCAGAATTGGGAGAGGAACTTAACTCAGGCCTTTAGAAAAAGCTGCTAACTAGGCACATGTCTGGTACTGTGAAATACCCTCCTTCTGAGTGTTCTCCCCTGCTACATTCTTCCCTCTACATTATTGATTCCATATAAATAGCGAATCTCTAAGCTGTGAGCATGATGAATCAATAAGGATCTAGACAGTGTCTATGAACTGAAACTGGATGGCCTGGGAAGAGGCTGGCTATTCTTCAAGACAGAGGAAAAGAAAGTACATTTCAACAAGCCAAGTAAAAGAGGAAAATCTGCCAGGAGAGCCATTCAGAGCAGTGTAATCAAGAATATTTTTGCTCAAGGATTTCCAGTAGATAATACTTTCAAATATCTCTTCTTGTTGAAAAAGTTTCTTTTAAAATGTTCCTAGCAGACTCCCTGGCATTTGCTTCTGAAGGAACTCTTGTTAATAGATGTTGATAGGAAACATATATACCCACCCTCATTGCTATCCAAAGTCAGAAGATGCAAAAATAACACAGTTACCAGAACTCCAGAACCATGCTTTGTGAAAACTGTCAGGTAGCAAAAGCATCTGCTGCAATTCATATCTTCAAGAAAAATCTGTTCAAAAGAAAGATATTGGGGTGAGGGGAGGGAGTTGTGATTCATAAGTATTTGGGGACTTTTTCAGAGAATGAAAACATGGCTTCATGCTTGGTATCTTAATCCCGTATCTCTGTGGAAGCTCATACATTGCACACGGGGATATAAGAGGACTAGCCAGGCCAGCTCAGGATCCCTTTTTCTTACTGCCTATCCATGGAATAAGCCAGGGACCTTGTGTGCCTAGACCACTGCTGAGGCACAAGTATAGAGCACAGCAGAGCTTGCTGAGCTGCTGCTCTTGGGCAGGAGTTTTCTGGGATCATAAAAAGCTCACCTGGAGCAAAATACAAGCAAATTATTAGGTAATTAATTTTGCATTACCCTAGAGAGGTCAAACCTCCAGCAGTGAACACGATACTCACAGACCAGCCAAATAATGGTGCCTCCTATGATGGAGCAGAGGCAAGAAGCAATGGTGCTGTGCTGTTGCTGCTGAAAGGACTGGTGAAGGGGCCACTGCTCAGTGCAAGCTTCCAAGCAGTTCCAGCTCCCACAGCTCCTCCACTGCTGTGTTACAACCAGATCATCATTCTCTCACAAGAGTCAGAACAATGCTTTTGCAGATGCCAGGAATGAGGCACCTCTAATGTGTTATGTCAGTGCCAGAGACTGATCATGCCAAAGGGCAAATCTGAAAGAACATCCACAGTTCTCACATCTGTCTCACCATTGTGAAAAGATAGGCCAGGAGGAAAGGAGAGTGGTAGGCTCTCGGGGAGAAATTTAAATAAATAAATAAATAAATAAATTTATAGGTTGCATTTTAATGCAACTGTTGCTAAAAGGAACTTGCAAGGAAGACTAAATATATAGGGAAATGACCACCTACACCTAAAATTATAATTTACATATACTAGCTGTACACATTTTTATGACTGCATATTCTCTGATCTTTTTTCATGTTTAATGTAGGATTTTCCTCACAGAGGTCAACATTAGAACCTCAAAACTTCAACCCTCAGATTGCACTGAAGAGTGGGTTTTAGTTAAATAACTGAGATATGGATAGATTGGGTAGCAGTTGTTATCAATGTGCTATTTTGACTCTTTCAAAAGTACCAAGTGAGAAGCTGAAAGCCATATACAATATATAGTAGTGTGCTGTATTTGTCTGCCAGTGCCTACAATATGTCAAAAATGACAGCAGATCATTTATAAATATCCATAGGGCCATGCCTCTTTCCAAGGTTAGATGAACTTATTATGGGGAAATAACCAACTACTCACAATGCCTTAGGAATATCTACATTGGCTCACAACAAATAATTTTACTGCTTTATTTCTAAAATTCACACCATAAAAAATAGGTGAACGTTAAATAACTGTCCAGGTCCACAGCACTGATATCTTGTGAAGAGAGCCAAGCATAATTTTTTTAGTGTGTGGAAGACTGTCACTGTCCTGGTTATAGTAGCCAGGATCAGTTTGTCACTGGGTGGGTGTGTATGCTAAACCCTCTATGTCATTTTTCTCATGAACTGCTCACAATGGCCCATTTGCAGCAGCTGCCCAGGGCACACCCGACCCCTCAGGCTACAAACTGGGTGTTTATGAATTTCTGTGGAATAAAGAAGTTTTCCTACCTCCACACCCACCTGAGGGGTCATGCCTGCTAATGGGCCATCAGGGATGTCAAAAAATATGCCATTATTCACCTCACAGAATAAATCACCCATTGTGAAAGTCTCCGCCCTGGCTTGGGGTTTTGGGACTAGGATCGCTCTTCAGATCAAGAGGAGGACCAGAGTCTCGACCAGACTGAGAGTGCCACTGGACTGCAACCATCATTTTCACCAGCAGGTTTCTTCCTTTCTTCTTACTTTGAATTCAGGGGGGCCACATGGTGCTCAGCACAGGGGTTGGTGTTCAGCTCCATTCTGATCGTGCCCCCACTGGGCTGGACTGTACATCTGCTTTTGTGGCACAAACGAATTTTTCCTTCTGTATCAGTGTATTTTGTGATCTTTTATTTAATTGTTATTCTGACTTGCAATCCTATTCTGAGTTGGATTGATTTCTCCTGCCAGTTTGACTCAACTAGCACAGTCACAAAACCAGAAAAATAACTGCCTTCCTCTTCAATTCACAACCTTAAAAGCTGAGCAGCAAGTAGATACACGATAGGATTTGACAAAATGCCATTCACAAGATACCCTGTCTGATCACATACACAAATCTAGTAGGAGTTTTATCTTCACAGGGCTCACAAGTCAGGCAAATCTTCAGAATAATCCCTCAGGTGCAACTTTAGTTACTGGATCATGGTAAAACAAAATAGAAGGATGAGGAAATCAGAAACTGAAGATGCAGCAGAGAGAAATACCCTTTCCCAACTTCAGTGATTCAACCTTGCTTTAATACCCAAGTCTTTACATGAAAGTGTTGCATTGTCTCGGAGTTCTGTGTTGATTGGGCACCTATAATTCTAAGAAACTAGACACACTATAAAAAAATAAGTATGGGCATTGTGAATTTCCCTTTATTTCACACTCTCATTTTTATGGTTTATGACTGCTTTTCATTTGGATTTTTACTTTAACAAACATGCTGCATAACATAGGTACTATCTGATTGTTTCTGATCCTCTGTCTCACTGCTACAAGGAAGTGGCATGTTCATCCACATTTCCTTTCTCATACATTTCTCTCCAGAGTCTAGCAACACACGTATTACACGAATACATTGTCAGCTGAATGAACAGAAACCAGATTTCAGCAGTTCATGCATTGCTCTGATCCTCAAAAGCAGTGCACAGCAGTGTGTGAACCTGCAAACTAAAGACCCTCACTGGAGTTTTATCCCCACTGTTTTTTTTCAAGTGCAATATATTTGCATACCTACATACAAGGTTATACAAGAAAGACTCTCTAAGTAAAAGATTCAATACTTTAACACAGCAATGCATCTTAACATTTTTAATCACTTTCTGGATATTTATATGTCATTTACTGGATTATAACAATAATGAAAATGGGGTTTCCACTGTTCTCTACAACAACAAAGACATGTCACTATACACTGGATGTCTACAGTGCCTAACCTAATCTGGACAACCCTGTATAATAAGAGAAAGAAGCAACCCCAGCAGGTATAGTTGAATTTCAAGTGTGCTCTCATTGGAATCTGACATTACCACAATACTGAAACAGGCCTAACAGAGGTCAGTGCTCTTTGATGACCTTGTACGCTCTAAGAACGATCATATATATGGGCAACTGAACCAAGTTAAATATAGCCACTGATTTATCCTCCTCTGTAAAGCTGACTTTTAAGATCTCAGACATTTACCAGGACACAGCAGAGGAGTCACTTGCAGGTCCAAATAAAACACAAGTCAGAGGAAGAAGCAAAAGGACGTTTGATAAACATACTCCCCTAGCTTTTATTTCAGGAGCTTTTAATACTCTACTAGTTATGGCAGTAGCAAATCGAGACTGATTTTTAAAGTTCTCATTAACAGTGAACTTTCTCTTTCAAAGGAAAAAAAAAACAAGAAAATAAAAGAAACAGAGGACTCAGACAGAAGCCCTGGATTTAAAACACATAACTGATTTATTTCCTCATTGTATTAATAAAGGGACACAGAAATGTTCTGAAGCACTTAATCCCACTCTACAGCTGTAAAGTTCCATTTCCATATTTTTTCCCAGGTTGTCTGTAAGAAATAAATCTCATGTTTACCATCTCTCTCCTCTTCAATTATTCATATTTTCTATGCATGAAAAACAGAGATTTTCCCATAAAATAAAAAAAAGTATAAGACAAATGAAAAAAAAATAAATTACAAACTTCATTAAAAACTATTGAAACTGTTACCCCCTAGTGATCATTGTTATGAAAAATTGAGTGATGTTTTATAGTTCAACACTGTAGTCCTACAATGACTTTATTAGTATAAGCCATGATTTGGCATTTTCCGATATTTTCAGTGTGGGTCATAATGCTGCCTAAGTGCAGACTGTTTTATTCCTAGCACCCAGCAGAAAAGCAAATTAGTTTATAATCACTCCTACAGATCTGTTCCAATGATAGATTTTTAGGAGAGCTTTTCTGATAGCCAAGATCTGTCTGATTAGACTTTTTACTTCTTTTTTTCCTGTACACCATTATTTAGTGTGACAGTTTTAAATGGGAGTTTTTCACAGGATTTATTGCATACCCAGGTTAAAAATGTTCATTAGACTAATTCATATTTGAGAACAGAAACAAGAACTTGACTTGAGAAAGATACTTGCTTAAGGACTTCCATTATTTTTAAAAGTACTTTCAGTACTTACTGTCAATAGTGCCCAACAGACTAACATTGTCTATTTCAGAGAGATGAAAAAATAATAAGGGTAACATGTTGCCTGTGATGAAATAAACCACATTAACTGCAAAAATAAGAATATGTTTTCCATATGCCATTCAGACTATTTTAGTTTGGCTATCACTTTCAGGGGAAAAAAAAACCAACAAAATTGAACATGACAAAAACAAAACATGAACCAATCATGTCTTTAACATGAACAAAAAATGCTGATAATCTATTAATGGAGGTCTTTGTTCAAACAAATTAAAATATTTTTGTGCTTTGTTATTTCCAAAGACAACTGACTGATTTTGAACATTTTTTTGGGTACTTCTTTAAGTAAAGAACTGTTGCTCTAGAATATGGCATTTTTATGGGCAACAATACACAGTATTCCTTATGGATTTTTTGGTGGAGGTTTTGAAAGAAAATTTAAACTTTTATCAGTTTAAAAATTCTTTCTTTTTCCCTAACACATATATTTTACTTCAAATTTGTGACGTAGAATATACCTACCCCCTCCCTGGTGGCCATGCTCTTTTCGTCCATCATTTCCTCTATATCAGCTGCTGTCAGAGTAAATCGAAGGAAAACCTAATGACAGTGATGTTGTAACAGAAGGGTAGGAAATGTGTTCTGTCCTAAAATTGCTTTGCAGAAAATGCATCTAATGATGTAGGGCAAAATCTGAAAAGTCAAGATGTAAGATCAGTGAGCACTGTGTAATGGACTGCAGCAGAATGCTCTGCCCTTGGAATGTCATCAAGCAAACTGAACAATGCCCTGTTTGCAAGGCTATCAGTGGTGGACTGAGGGAGTGTCATGCTGGTTTTGGTATTAGATTAAAACCAATCTGACTCAAATTACCCCAAAGTTAACGTCCTGATAGTGAAGCAAAGATTTTGCAGATATGGCAAAATATCATTACATAAAAATGGTAAACTGACACAGCTGGACTGGAGACAAATGACTGTCAGTCAATTACTTTATAGTATAAAAGTACAGTCTATTTTCATATGGTAGGTTCTTCTAACATAGCCCTTTCTCAGAGTATGTGTGGCGATTCCTGCCTTGAGCAGGGCCATCCCTCAAGGCTATTCCTCAAGGCTGAGTGAAAGAGATATGCCCATGGTCATTGGTATGAGTGGGTTACATCAATCTCTACTTAGTAATTGTTTCTTTCTTTTTTGCTAGCTTTAATATAATTGCTTTAATAAAATCACTTGAATATAGTACACTATACTATACCAGTAATTTTAGCTTCTTTACAGTGTAGTAAATAATTCTGATTAAGACTATTTTTTCTACTCATCTATCATAATCGATACCCATTTTTATATAAACATATATGATTTGCCATTCTTAATCCTGCAGGATAAAATTGTCCAATTGCACTTCTATAATTCCTTAGACTTAAACCATTAAGAGTCTGGGGTTAAGACTGGATCCAGACACAGACAGGCTCCTCTCTGAGAAGTTTAGAAAGCAAGAGGGTCCTTTCTTGTACCTCATGACTGAGTGGGAGAATTTCTCTAATAAACTTTGTCTGGAGCTCCCACTCTATCCATGCCATGGGATTCCTTCTAATTCCCAATTTTTTAACTTTTTTTATCCTATTCCATCTTCTTCCCTAACATTAGGCAGAGGGCCTGAATGCCCTTCATTCCTGCATTTCTGCAAGTGAAGTTTCCAGGACCGATGATCATCTAAATTATACTAACATGAGAGGCCTAAGTAGCATAGAAGGTTAATTCTCTTCTGAGATGTTTCCAAGGCATAATATCTGCAGAATTCCCTTTGTCTTCTGCAATCCAGCTTTCTAGTTTACTATTTATTGTTATGGTGAGGGAAAAATATGGATTATTTACTTACCATAACTGAGACTTTCTGGATTTCCATAGGTTCTTAAAACATAGACAGGCATGGAAACAGTATTTTAATTTTCCTAAGATGGTTTTTAACCAAAACTAGAGGGAAAACAGAGATTTACATAACATTCATATGCACAGTGTGCAGTAGTGTAACAAACTGGCACAAAATTACTCTTTTTCCTTCCTTATTTAAACTTATATCTTCTCTCAGATATAGTTATATTTGCTCTTAATATCTCTGGCAGATGTTCTGGGGTGAATGAGGCAATTAAGAAGCCAAAATTCCAATTTCTTCCAGATGCTTATTTTCTCAATATTCACTCAATGGAAATATATTTACTTTCCACTCTGTGGTATCTAGCAGTCAGCACACCTTCTGAGTTCCATTTAACAACATTTCCACAGTTAATGTGACACATGCCAATGAAGCTCAGATGAAAGTTCAGCACTAGTGATATTTTTTTCTACAGGTAGCATATTTCCATAACAGAACAAAACTGAGCAAAGTTTTAACTAGGTATTTTACTTTAGAATTATTTTCATTTTGGCTTTTTTAGGTACGATACTGTCTTCTATCGGTACTATTTTTAAAACTTAACTGTTTTTCCTTAGTCTTCCAGCTCACTGAAGGAATCTAATGATGGTTTCAGTCTTTTCTATGATTAGTTCTATTCACTGAAGTTGAATTACAGGCTTAAGTGCTTCGTCCTTGCTACCTTCTCATCAGACACATATGTAAGTCTTGGGTTCAGATGCTGGATCCAGAACAATTCTGACCTTCCCAATCACTCAGACAGCTCTCCACTCATCCACGGTTCTGGAGCACAGACTCAGTTGAAGCAATTCTAATAACTTGCACCTAAAAATACGAGGGCACAATGCACCCAAGATTTGTGCTGGTCTTAAAAGAACACTTTTCTTGTGCACATCCTTTCTGCAGCTCTGCATTCACACAAAATAACCCACACATTCAGCTTTATACTTCAGTCACTCAAGGGCACTTGATATTGAAGCCAGAAGTACTTTGCAAAAAGAATTCCAAGTCTACTACATTTGCTTGAGAACAATTTGAGTACAAGAGTTATACAAATCTATAGGGAAAAAAGAACAAGACAGACTTGGCAGCTCCTGCCTCAGCCTCCTCATCATTACAGACAGAATTCTTGCTCAGCCTGGTAAAAGACAGCTGCACAAGGCAGACTGCTCTTTTATGATTTTCCTGCTTCCTGCCATCTGAACTCACAAGCCAGCCTCCATCCTCCACTACGTATGCCACAGCTTTGCTCCCATCTGAGTGAAGAAGAGGGTTTTTCTTGGTCACAGTTAAATACTATTTTCACACTCTCAAAGGTAAGGTCAAAATTTTAGTACTAGTCCTTTGCCAATTTAATAATCCTTCCAGACTTTCTCTACATGCACGCGTGGAAAACAGGACAGGTGTCAAGAGAATGGAGCCAGATGCTGTCCAGTGGTGCCCAGAGGCAGGACAAGGGGCAACAAGCAGAAAATGAAACCCCGGAAACTCCATCTCAATATTATGGAAACCTGCTTTTCTGTGAGGGTGACAGAACACTGGAACAAGCTGCCCAGAGGAGATATTCAAGACCTGCATGGACACGATCCTTGCAACCTGCTACAGGTGAGTCTGCTTTAGCAGGGAATTTGGACTAGATGATCTCCAGAGGTCCCTTCCAATCCCCTCCACTATCTCACTCGATGTATTTTAGCTCAACAAGGAGAAATGGAACAAATGCAAAAACCAGGTTTTACAAATAAACCTTTTTTAACACAACAGAATGACATTTGCAGAATGATAGGCAGATAAAAATGAATCTGCCACAAACCAAATTTCACTGGCTTCTGAACTGCAACATGAGACACCATTTGAACATTGGAAATAAAATTAGACCTTTACAATTTTATTTAGACTTTATGAGTCTGATACAGGACAAGAGCAGATTGAACAATATCCAAAGGAACAATATCCAAAGTCAACAATATCTGAGTCCTCCCGCTAAGACACTCCCTAAAAGTTCTAGAAGCTTTTCAATAGGTTGCAAATTATTTGCTGTGTCAATTCAGGGATGTGTTCACACCTACCCTGAAGGCTTGAGTTCCCACTTTTTGAAACGAATGATCTCTAAAAGGTGTTTCAGAGCACCTAGGAGACATGCCTAAAACTGGATGGGGTAGAAAATTCCCTGAGTTTTATTTTGGTGTGAAGAGCAGTTAGTACTTCTTGAAACTCCAATTTAAAAAAAAAAAAAAGGCACTTAAAAACACTGAAATGATCCAGGCAAGAAATTTCAGCAGTGATGACCTTGCAGTTTGCTCTTTCATTCAAGTCTGTCATGCCTCTGTGCACATATGCATGCACACAGACTCTGGCTTTGTGGCTTTGGAGCTGTTGGTTTGTGCAGCTCAGATCAATTCCTTTATCTTCTAAAACTATGGCACCCTTTTAAAAATTTATGTAGAGTCTTTCAGGTTGGACTTGATGATCTCGAAGGTCTTTTCCAACCTAAATAGTTCTATGATTCTATTATTCTAAATCTGCACTGCAGTGGTAGACTGCCCCAGTGAGCCTTAAAAGAACCCTCCCCAAAGAACAGAAATAAAATTTTTTGTTCAGAAAGAAACTTTATAAACTGTAAATCAAAACAAAGACAGTACTTTTCTACTGCTCTTTCCCATATAAGAAGAATAAGTTGACTGTTTCTGAACATTTCCTTGGCACCCGTACAACTAAGAACAGCTGTTCTAAAATATGACATTGTACTAGCAATTACCTAACACCGCTGTAGAGTAAATTCAGTGAAGAATGTCAAGAGAGAAGGGCACAGTCTTTAGACATCATCAGCAGAAAATTAATGCAAATGAAAGTTAGATTAACATATGCCCTGAATGTTATAGAAATAATCTCCACATGGGATGTGGTTTTTCAGGCACAAACCTCACAATCTGAATATGTGGAATATAATCTGAAATAGTCAGGTTATGGGGGTATGCAGTAGATACCAGCACAGATATGGGACAGCCATCACTGCACATATGGAATGTATATAATAGATGTTGGAATGCCTGAGGGACAGTGCAAGAAACCTTAAGATGGACACTAGGGTATATGTCATCCATACATGAAACCAGATCTAGACTTTGAAGATGGAATTAGTCCTAATCATACCATTACAGTAATTTTACACATCTGGATAGAACAGTTTGTGTTGTAAGGGACCTTAAAGATCTCGTTCCACACAGATATGGTTGAGGATCAGATTGTAATTATAATGTGATACTGAACCATTATATTTGACCTATAAAAATGACATGGTCTTAAAACGTTGAATTTGGAGAAAACAATGTAAAGGAAATTGTAAACTACTCAGATTTTCATTCAATTATATTTTTGTTTGACAGTCCCAGACATTAAAATTTTATGAGCATTACTCCAGTGAAAAAGACAGAAAAAAAATTAAGTTGTCATACCAGTGGAGAAAAATCTGCATGGTTTCTCCACCACAGAAAACTGATTTCAGGGTCTTGGACATAAACTTTGTACTAGTCATGACCGTACAGTATACCTCTAGATAATCCTACCATCAGCTCCAAAGCCATAAGAATATCCAGACACACCTCTTCTACACTTCATGTCAAATTCCAAGGCTGGAACCTTCAACAATAAGGTACATCAGAGCTTCCCCAAACATAAGGATTCACATTTTCCCAGTAATTCAGAAGACTCTTGTTATCTTAATCAGTGTATTTATATGTGGGAATGGATTAAGAATATAACTGATAACACCTTGAAATGATGCAGAATGTAACTGATAATGCCTTGAACTGATGCTTTAAAATGTATGTTTACCTTTGCCATGTATGTCCCCCTCCGGAATCCATATCCTTCCCCTTCCCAGAATCCATTTGTACCACTTCCCCAAAACCATGTGCCCTTCCCAGAGAGTCCTTTCGGTGCTCCAAGACCACCCCTCAGGGAAGAGAGGGGCGTGACCCACCTTTCTCCCTGAAGCCTTTCCCCGCCTATGTGTTAATCCCCTCATCCCTGTTGGCCCAAAGCCACACAATACCTTTTCCCCCCATTGGAGAATCTGAACCCCCTCCAAGGGACTATAAAAAGTCCCTGCTTCCTGAATAAACTCTCTCTCTACTCGGACCTTCCCCAAGCTGTTGTGGTGTCTTTGTCCTTTGCCCAGGGCTCTGGCACCACGTGGCCGGGGGGGGAACCAGGGGAGAGCACCCCCTCCCCCTCTCCTAGATGCATGGACTAAAAGCCTAGCCTAGGAGCCTAATATCATATCGTTGCGGTCAGTCCCACCACCCAACACACCAACGAGGCTCATCACCCCACATATCCAAACCCGGATATTTATATACAGAGTATACTCAAAAAGTTTATTTGAGTAAACTCATCTGACATTTCCCTTTAATCATCTTACCATTTATGACTTCTATAATACCTCTCTGTATTGGAAGGATCCTCTTTAAAGACAGTGTAACCAATATACTCAATGATTAAAAATGTTTCCAGAAAGGGGGAAGGTTCTGGAAAGTTTGCACAAGCAGCCGCAGCAGTGCCATCTGCTTGCTGTGGCATAGCACCCTGCTCCGTGGTGTATGACAGGAGTTGCCAGGTCACTAAACAGTCCTCCTCTTCTTTCCCAATCACAGCTGTATCTAACAACCCGTGCTTTCCTTTCTTACCCTAAGGAAAAATTTATTTAAGGCATTCTCTATGACATGATATACATTTAGGCAAATGAAAAATTCAGAACATAATTGCAGGCCCAGAAAATAATATTTTTACTCTAGAAATGCTAACAAGAATATATGTTACTATGGGCTACATTAACTGAGCATTTTAAAAGTCAATGAAACAACAAGGAAAATTCTCATCAACGGATCCAAGAGAGAGTACTATTAAACCAAGACTAACTGAATAAAGACAACTACTGGAGGGGGGAGAGAGCATTTAACAATTTAGTTCATTCTGTTTTTATAGTTTTAATCAAAACTATGGCATGAAAATGTAAACACTCTCTTTCCTAGGTATAAGGATAAAGGAATCTAGCAGAATGCATTACTTAATCCACATAACAAATCTATGGGACTAATTTGAAACTTAGAATACAAAACTGGAAAAGCAGATATGATTCCAGTATTAGGAAAATGTCAATATTCATTCATGATAAGGCCAAGTAACAGATGGATAAGTATACTATCAAAACATCTTACAGTATTTTCTTAGTACAAACAAAGAGGAAAACTTAATCCTCCCAAACAGAAATCAGCTAAAGAAACAGTTAATAGGTGGGACAGTTATCCAAAGAAAGACAACATTACTACAAATGAAAGGATAGAAAATATTAAGAAGTTTGGTGTTTCAAACTGAAAAATCAACTATGTAACTTCTACAAGAATATGATCTTCTGTGCAGTCATCTTCTTTCCACTACAGCACAGAAATCTGTATTTAAGAAAAGGATCCTCGGTACTCACTTGTGGAAAGTTAACAAAAATTTGACGTTGGGATTACAATACTAGGCCCAAAATACTGACCTTTTCCTTCTCTCAGAAGAACATCAAGAAATCATACTACTTGTCAAATAGAAATATTTTTAAGAGAACAGTATAAAGGAAAATGCATTGATATCTCATTGCAACTCTCCAGCTTCTCTCTCCATGGCTGCTCTGAGGACAGACAAGTTTCACAGCTGAGATGATGGTGGGAGTGGGGGCAAATGAAGGCAGCCATTTGCTGGGATGGAGCTGGCAGCACAGAGAAGGAACAGGTGTAACTGTTAATGTGATGATTTCTGCACCCACATTCTAGGGAACCATCTGAACTACTGGCACCTTGGCGATAGAGAAACTTTTTTTCTTTTATACCCTGGCAGAAGGCCAAGGAATAATATCTGCTGAATTTTCACAAATATGGTATTAACATTTTAGATTGTAGTGACAGATATTGATATCAAAGTGTTTGACTGACTGTTCTATTTTATCTTCAAGCAAATGCCAATTTTCAGATCAGGTTCTGATCCTGATATGGCTGAAGCTTTCAAATAATGGCCATAGCTTTCTTCCATGTCTATTAACATAATTATTATCTTCTTTTGTTTCTATATTTAAACATTAATTACATTTAGAATTAAGCTACTGAAAGCTGCACACAAAGCATTCTTACTTAAAAGAATCTATCTCTGGGCAAAACTTCCACAAGAGATAAGATTGTCCATGTTTGAGACAGCAAATATGACAAAAGAGATTGATGAAACAGGACTGAGAGATTAACAATAGATGAATAGATGTCTCCATCTAATATTTTGGCAGAACCTATTGACATCTTCCAGCCTCACTTGGTAGTTTCTAAGGCATCCACACAAATCCCTTCATGCTTGCAATTTCCCTCATTTAAATATTAGGCATTCTTTTCCTATTTCCCATAAAGAACCTGGTAATATGCAGAACTCTTATATTCTTTGACAGATCCAAGTAACCAGAAGGTGCATGTTCAGCATATGCAATTTACCCACATGGTCAGATCCCTCACCAAATATTGTAGAAGAGATACTTCTAAAAAGTGCAAACTAAGCAAAAAACAGTACTACTTACCCTTTGCATTAGGGCCCATATCATGGAACTAGGAGATCTGCATTATCTTATGTCCCCAAAGAATGGCATTACATCCAATTGGGCTCATTTAGGAAGAAAGAACAAGAAGGAGCATGTGGCTGTCTAGTGATTATTTAGCTGGACATATCTGGTTTCTGTCCTCTGCACTTACTGTTTTTAAAATTGAATACAAACATCCTCTGTTTCTGCAATATGAATGTTATCTCCTACACAGTGCCAAATCCTCAACAGAAAGGAAAAATGTACATGCAATACTAAACCACTATAAATTAAGGATGAAGGCATTTTTACAGAAAGACAAAGGTTTGAATACTTCAGAGATCTCCCATGTAACAGTTATGGCTATTCTTATTGAGTCAGGGAGTCTCAAAATGCTGGGAATATAGACTTCAAACAATTATAGGAAATCTCCTAATTTTCCTAAATAAAGTAAACTAGACGTCAATATTTTGCTGCAATATGTTGTAGGTATTTACCCAAGGTTCTGAGCATTTTTGTCAGGAAAACACACGGTCTAAACCCAATAACAAGACACCAGAATAGGGGGCTGACACAGCCTTTCTGAATGACTATCATGCAGTAGACTGTAATAGTACAAAAACACAGGGTTTCCTTTGTTTTGGATCCATCCTCTGAGACTCCCAGCTCAAGTTGTGATTTTGTTCCATAGCTATTGCACCAAGATGAAATTATTTTAAGGATCAGGATGTCTGAGACCCTGCTATGGGAATCCCGGGCTTGACCTGGTGAGGAAATCTTGTCTATCTTTGTGAGTGTGGTGTGTGTAGGAAGTCTAGCAGGGCACCCATTGAATCACTGGAGCCACCCACTGCTAAGTGGCTTTGGTTCCAGCTCAGGTGATGTGAGTGTGACTGCCAGAGTGGCTCCTGGATGGTCGGCAGGCACAATGATTACAATTAAGCTGCATTTCTCGCTCAGTTTCACAGAGTTAAAATTTTCAGACTTAGTCTTTCCAGTACTGTTCAGCATATTTCATTTGTACCCTTTTCACTAAACAAAAGGAAAGAGGACTGGTGAACAGGGAAGAGAATGACCACAAATGAAAAGTACAGCCATGGGCATCAACACATTAGTACCAATGAAAGCCTGCCACTGCTACCACTGGGTTTATTACTTCTCGTGGTCATACCCATTCCCAAAATCCAGGCACAGGTGTGGAACAGTTTACATCACAACGCAGGTGCCAGCAGTGTTCCTGCCACAGCAAGGCTGCTGAGGAAGGCAGACTCATCAAGAAGAGTGACCCAACCAGCAGCTTTACAGGCTCAGTGGCTCTTTCATTCATCTGGGTTTCAGAACAGCTACTCCCCTGCACAGGGAAACCAAGATTCATTATCTCCTTTTAAACAGAAAGACATTCCCTCAGACTTCTAATTTAGTGCACATTCACAGACAAGTAGAAGCAGCAATTCTATATCCCAAATGATGGTTTAGCTGATTTTAACTAAATGATAAGCATCAGATGAGTGAGTTCAGCTTTTGAGTGACATTTTTTTAAATGAAAACAAATTATCATGACTTTCCATCTCATAAGTCCAAAAATATTCAATTACTCTATTTATATACCTAGAGTGTTTTCTGGTTTCATAACAAGCTCCTTCTGGGATGTGAGCATTCATGATTAGCCATATTTTTAAATGACCTTCTCCCCGTCCCCCCCCCTCCCCAGGATTTAAAATTAATATAAAGTTTATTGGTTTGTATTTTGAGAAATACTAAATTATGCTTAGATTCAAAAGCAATCAATGTTGGAATATTTTATTGCATGATTAATGCAAAAAAACTTAGTAATCACAAAAAACTTATAGAAATACAAATTTTGAGTAAGTTTTTAGTTTTAGGGTAGAAATTGTGTGTCACAGTAGCCTTTTGTCTACAAAAGGTGCTTGTGAGGAGCTATCAGTACGTTTCTTTCCCAAAAGGACCGGTCCAACACTTGAAACCTTAAACAAGGGTTGTGATACAATTGTCACCAAATCAATTTGTGCTCCCTATGATGGAAATAGCAAACCAATAGTGATGCTGAACTGATGCCTGCCTGTGTCACATGTGCCAGTGCACAGTGCATGTTTGCACAGGTCTGTTTTCCAAGGACTCACAATGAGTAGGAGGATCGGGCTCAGTCTTCATGAGTTTTTAGGCTCATAATCTTGACAACATGCTCTGGGAAACTGATATGCCTCTTTTTTCATATGCAGCAAGTGCAGCACAAATGGATCTGGTACTATGAGCTGATTCACAGGTGTGTGTGCTTGGATAAGGCACACCACCAGGCATCAAAGTCCCCAGCAAAACAAAAGGGAAGAAGCAGTGTTACTGTTTTGGTTTTTTTACAGAAGACAGGATAAATAAAATGTAAGTATGTGCACAGCCAGGAATTAAGCAGGAAAATTCATAATCCTGTACGCAGAAAAAAAGTGAACTTTGTGTTGTTTTAAACACTATTTATCTTTTTTAGCTCTTGGACTTTCAGTTCAGAATGGTGAAACTTCAACAGTCAATTTAGATAGTGGGAGCAGAAGTGTCTTCAAATCAGACTGCTCAAGAGAAAGAAGGATGGATTTGGCACCCACATCACACCAGAAAGATGTAATCTGAAATCCCAGTTTGTAACCCTGATGTGTTGCTCAACTGGACCTTAGAGCCTGGTTCCCTATGCCCTGCCTCAGCGTCAGTTTGTCTTGTTCCTAACTTGGGAATTCTCATTTGTGCCATATCCCTGAAACAAGTCTTACAAGCAAAGAGAAAACCTGTCATAGTCATCTGTTTGTATTCCTCTTGAAGTCTGCCCAGAGAGCAGAATGTTCATTAAACAATTTTTCACAAACTGATAATCTTTTTCTTTTTATCTTTCCTTTTACACTAGCATTCTGAAAAAGAGATGGGTTTAAGAGTAAGTGCAACCAGTGCATAATATAAGCAAATCAATAGGAAAGTAAAGATTTTTTTTTTAAACGCAGATTATTGACTTTTGAAATTGTAGGGGCTCCTTCAAAGTCATTGGGATTTGTCATGTCAATATGTTAGTAAGGATCCTGAAAATGAAGATTAATGGTGCTAGGGATAATTAGCACTGAAGAAACTCACACGCTTCTCAATATTTGGAAACTTCATGCAAAGGTGAACAGTGTCAAGTTCTCCTTGAAGATCCATTTCTGCCATGAGTGTAGGGGAAAGATTTTTTATGATGTGATAGGAAGCTAAACTCCCAGTATCTTTGGAAGTTTATGGTATTTGAGCTGCATAACTCTGATTTGTGCTTTTTAAAAAAATTCCCATATAAAGTGAGTGCAGCTGATCTACTAAATCCACAAACCAAAATATTTCTGAAAATTTTTTCTTTCCAGAAGAAACTAAACAGATACAATAGCTGTTTTTCCAAATTAAACACTCAAATCATGCTTCTTACTATGAATTTTACCTGTAAGACTTATTCATATATTTTGTTCAAGGCATGAAAAATTAAAGAAAAAGAACCTTTTCACGAGCTTGCAGGAATGTGAAGAAGTCCCTACAGCTAACAATCTGATTGTTCAGGGGTGCTCAGGCACATATTTCTTTTTTTATCTAAAGAGATTAATTTAAATAAGTTTGCTCTAAGGCTGAGGCTCAAATGCCAAATACTGTCCAGTTAATTAATGGCATAGTTTTGCTGGGGTTTCCCTTGCACAGAAAAGCTAAAATTGGTGGTGGATCATTTTATTTTCAATTATGAAGCACCAATTCCTAAAATAGTCCTTAGGATTATAATTTGTTTCTATGAAATACTTGGTGTTACTTATCAATTTTTCACAAAGAACAGCAAGCATGTTTTGGAAAAGTTCGAACTCAATGGAAGCACACACAGCTTGACCAGTCCTTGTGTATGAAATCAAAATTATCTGGGTATGGGCTTTCTGATTTTTAAAGAAAGATAAAGACAAAGGAATTCTGAATCCAGGCAAAGATATCTTGGCTCTTTTCCAATAGACAAACTGGGAAACCAAAGCACAAATCCATATTCCATTTTGGAGGGGAAACAAAGGCTGAACAAAGAATGTCAACATGGTTGTTATCTGGCACAATGTCCATCTTCGGAGGCCTGCAGGATCACATCAGAATCTGGTTTGTCTGCAAGAAATGTCCAACTTGAACAAGGCTTTGCAGAGAGTGTCTACTGAAGTCCTTAATCATTGAGGTATCTTGAAGAAAGATATACTCACACAACAGAAAAAAAAATCTAGCAACTCAATATAGAAACATACCTGCTTATAAAACCCTATCATCAGAGAGAACATTACAAAATGTACATGGACACAGAGAAATTAATTCACAGGTGTTTTGGGAATCCTTGTCCTGGATTTAATCTCTTAGGTCTTAGTAATGTTCATGCCCCACCCTTACTTTATCCAAGTTGTTAAAGAGTTTATTCTGATCTTGCCAAAGCAGATGAACCAACACTATATGATGATCAGAAATGGAGTTCAAAATCATATTATACTGCAGATCACATTTCAAATTACATTAGTCTATTAGAATGTGAATCTGGAGAGGTCTTTCCTTGCACTAAGAGTTTATGGAAACACACACACAAAAGAGTCTTTTTCACAAGCTTCTATAAACCATCACAGCTTATGCTGTTGTGTATATATATATATATATTAAGGGCTGACCAAGAGGAAAAAAATCTCACATTGTCAAAAGATACCAAAGTTCCTGGTCTGGTGTTAGGAGTGAAGCATACAAGTCAGACAACACTGCAAAGTAGTGGTCTTTTTTTGTGGTGAAACTGCCACATTCAGCACACATTCTCCATGACATTAGCCTTGACAGATAACTGCACACAGTAGCATCATATACATTACTACAATTGTTTCTTTCTAGGATTCATTCCAGGAATACATTCACAGCATGCATATCTGCTGATACCACTATTTTTATGAGACAAGCCGCAGTCATTATTTGATTTTTTACCACCCTTTTTTTAGCCCATTTTCAAATGAACCATCATTACAAAGTTATCTAAAATCAGAGGATGCTGAAAATGGCACTGAAATACTTAAACTCTTAATAAATTAATAGAAGTCTATCCATTGAAAATCTCATTCTTTGATACTGATTAGTAAACCACTATCAGGAGATATAAATATGTGTAAGGAAAAAAGGTTGCATAGACCAGATGTTTCTGGATTTGTTGACAGAATCCACAAATACAAGAGTATAACAGAACCAGACAGAATTTCTTACCTTTATGATGATTTGCCCCAGATGCTAATTTTCCCCACAGCGTTACAACAAATATTATTATTAGCAGTTTTCCTTTTGTGGCTTTCTGTAAGTATCTCTTATTCATCCTGAAAACAAACATACACAAAAATAAATATTTATGTTAAGACTTTTTAAAAAGACAATCTTGGCTTAATTTAGGGAGAATTGACTGTTTTTATGAGTGTCTGGTTGATAACTCTTAAGTCTTATATTCTGCATAGCTCTAAATGAGGTACACCAAATAGAGCAGTACCATAACCTCCCTCACTGCTCTGTCAGCATTCCTCCACCCTGGTCAGGACCAGGAGAATTCAACACCAACATCGTTTCTCTCAAGGCACAAGCAGTGTTCATAACCACAGCAGACTCCAAAGCTAGCAAGAACAATGCATCCATGCAGCTATGAGCAGGTTTTGATAAACAGGGCATTTCCACTACTGCATCTGGGGCCCATCATGGTCAATGTGGTTCTTTCTGACCATATAGTGGTGTTTTTAACTTTTGGGATTGCAGTCTTTTTTAATTGTACCCACAAGTCATACGGCAATAACAGATTTGAATAGACTTCTAGCACATGTACCAATCCTCCCACAGAGAAATCCTCTTAGGAAGACGTGAATAGTTTGGAAACATGGACTCAAGCACAGCAGATTCACTAGTCTCTCTCCTGTCTACCTTTGGGTAATGAAAAGATTTGATTTACTGCACCAAGGGAAATTGCACACAGCTCCCCTCATCTTGCTCAATGATGTTTTCACTGTGACAGTAAGCCATCGAGGTTGTTCAAGCACAAGACAACACATGACCTTACTATTTTCAATAGCCTATCCCAAAGTCAAAATACCCACCCCTCTGTGAAAAAGACAAGCTCAGGAATGTAGGCTCCTAAGATTAAAGATTGCAGTTGTGCAGAGAGTGGAAAGAGGTATAATAATGAATCCTTCTCTCACTTCATTCTCTGTAAAACAACCCTAAGGACCTGGCTAAGAAATAGCCCGGTATGATGGTCATGTTTCTTCTGATAGGTCAATAGGATGACGCTGTCTATTTCAAACCACTTATACTAGAAAAGCTGCAAATTTGATCATTTGAACAAAATTGTTGCTATTTTGTGATGCCTGGAACTAGGTGGCCCTGAGCAAAAAGAAAAAAAAAAATGCATTGCTTCAGTACGGTTGTGCATTTGTCTTCTATCATGTTCATAAGAATCCCAATGAAATTCAAGTGCATCTCTTTTGCTCTGTTCATGTACAATGCTATCTTGGACCACCTCAACTCTGTGAAATGCAGACTGCTCTAATAGAGAATTAACCAGTAGTACCAAATCATTTTCCATTCCTTCAAAACAACTCCTTTCCTCAGAGGAAATTTCTTTCTAACAGAAAACTACATGTTGATAAGGCAATACTCCCCCCCACAAACAACTCCATTTATGATTTCCATACTTGAAAACATACCACTTCCCCCAACACTACCAATCTTGCTCTTCGGGAGATCGGTGAGACCTTGTTAAGCACCTCTAAGTTTCCACGCCAGGCTCCGTGTAAGAAAACACAATTGCTTGAATTAAGAGCCCCCTGAAAAGTGTATCAAAGCCTTTTAAACCTGAATTCAAAGCAAACAGAACTCAGCATCCTTTGAGAGAAGTAGCACATCTGTAATATGTTTCCCAGAGGTTCTAGTATCCTGTTTACCTGGCCAAAGGAAAGAGGAGCAAGCAAGTGCTGTAGCTAGAGTGTTGCATGTGCCTCTGAAAGCCTGACTGATTAGTAATCACAGGGGAGGTCTCTGTGTGCTGTGAACTACACCAAGGTCTGCCTTCTTGCACTAATTCCAGTGATTTTGGAGTGTAAACTGCATATTCGTCATCAGCTTCAGGCCTACGAAGCACTCACAGCTAAAGGGAAATGCATTATTTGCCACTGTAAATGAAACTGGAATGCATATTCAGCATATGCTCTTCCATAGCTATCTCTGTGAAAAGAATATGAATTAACTCTTTCACTCTGGATTCTCATACTGCACCTGTTATGCTGCTGGTGCCAAGTCATCTCTCATTAAAATCAAATCTTTCTTCCTCATCTGCATAACACTGCTCAAACCCAAGTGGGACTTGCACCATTAAAGCAAGGTTGAATCTGATATCATTTTTTCCTCTATTCTGCTGATGCCAGATTCACTCACAGTGCTGCAAGACTGACAGCAAATGCATATCCGAAAATGCAAATGCATAAGGAAGAACACGAGCAGCAGGGGAAAGAGGGAAAACCAACCCATCTGCCTGTGAACAGCAAACCCTGAGCATGGATGGCAGAGATAAGATACAAACCTCTGCACACAGCCCAGCAGACTGAAGAGGAGTAAGCCAACACTGAGTAAGAAGAGACTGTTTTCTGCAAAGTAAGGGACGGGTTTCAGCTTCGATATAGGAAATCTGGGCTCAGTGCCATTACCAGGTTATCCAATCATGAGAAAAACAATACACCATTTCTATACTACAAGCCTATTACATTATTCTGCACTAGTTATTTGTGGTATTCACCTTTAGAAGGACAAAAATCTGAACTTTGTCTAACTGTAGTCCCATAATAGGCATAATTAACAGAAATGTCAGTGCAAGTACAAGTTCTAGCTTGAGACTAATAGTTCAGAGACCACCAAAAGTGCAAAAAAAAAAAGCAATCTGAGCAGATAAAGCGTTTCTAACACACATCAGTTCAAATAAAATAAGGTGAAAGATTATATTAAGCTTCAAACTAATTATGCTGCATAACCCTAGACCTAGACCTTGTTGTGTGCATTGTTGACTCACAATGGTCAATTCAAGGACAGACAAATGGCTGCATAAGCACAAACAAGGTATGAAGCACTCTGCTCCCAGCAGTCCTGCTACACACAGGAGCCACACTGCAGCAATACAGCCCTAGAAGTAAAAAATGAAGGGTTTGTAGTAGCTGGGTTGGATACATTTCATCAGTAAAGCAGGCCAACAGCTAGGAAAAAAGGAGAGACCATGATATATGTTCGGTGCATGCATTATCACCAAAGCTCAGAAACTCTGATGCCGGTTATTTTTTGTGGATTTGCAAAACAGCCCCCATGATACAGCACTGAGAAGACACTGGAACTAGATATCATTTGACCTCAGCTCTGAAACATAAGTAATGGCCTCTTGCAACCCTGATCCAAGTCAAGCAAGCACATCCAGGAAATAAAATTGAGTCCATTACAGTACTGTTATTACACTAACATAACCGGCTGTGTTAGATAGAATAAATGAGCTCTGAAATGAGGTCTGCTTTTACTAGAGGTGATGCAGAGCTCCACAGACAAACTATAGCTATTAACCTGTGTGCTTTTGTCTTCTATTTACCTTGCTTTCTGCAGAACCTCTCCCTCACTATGATCCATACAGCCTTCAATAATGCCACATAAGCCAAAGCTGATCAAAAGGGAAAATAGTCATGCTATAGGAAATGCCTACCTTTGCAAATCAATTTTACACACAAATACAAACTTAATGTGTAACAAAAAATTCCTTTGTTTTATAACCCTAACATAATGGAAATCAACCCCAGGAGTTCTCAGCACTTTCACATAGAAGAGGACATGAAAGGCTGCCATGTTTGAGCTCATTCTTCAATGTGTTTTGAGGCAAGAAAAAAAGAAAGATAGTTCCTTTTGTGGTTCAGGGGCACATTCAAAATATAACAAAAATATGTCACCCACATAATTCAGATAGTGGCTGAGTGTGAGATGGCTCTGCCATGCCCAGCTCTTCTCCAACACCGTAACTCGAGGAATAAATTAATGGGATTTGTTACTTTTGCTCCCTAAGACTTCTTTTCCCTGAAGCACACACCATGAGACTATCACCAGCCTGGGATCATGGGCTCAAGTATGGACTGTTTTGGTGATTAGTGACAAAAAAACTGCAGTTTTTCCTTGGGGTGAAGCCCTATTTGATGCTGCAGACAAGCTTCACAAGTTGCCATGTCAGCAGAAACCTTTTCCCTGACCTCTGTGGTCCAACAGCAGCAAACTGTGAATATACTCCTAGGTTGCACAGGCTCACTTTGTCACTGCTCCACTTCACCATCAGCTCCCTCTCAACAGCAGATGTGGTCCAACTATTCGGCTGTACTGCAAAGGCCAGACCCAGATGTGTACTTTCAATATAGTATCCACAAGGTTTTGGAGTTTCTCCTTTCTTCCTTCTTTGCTTCTGAGCTTGAGATCAGCCAGCTTTCCAACAGTTAAGAATTAGAGGAGAATAACTCGGGAATTATCTTACATTGTATAGCCAGTGCTAAATGCCATGCTTTCTGATTTTAGGTGAAGTGCAAATGCATGTAATCTTTATTGTTGAGGAGAAAAAAAAAAGTAAGGAAATAATAGCTTTCATTATCTATACTAATATTGACCATTTTAGGTAACACCTTAAAAAGCTTATACACAAATAAAATTCTCATTTGTTTCCTAGTAGTAACTGCATTTTTGTCTGTTGCTCCTTATCTTTGTTTTCTTTACAAACACCAGCTGCTGTGAGGTTGTTCAAAATTCATTCATTCCTGCTTTATGTATTTGGAAACTGTCACTGTCAGTAAGATCCATTTTCCTTTTGGAAACACATACACCCTCTGAATTTAAGTGTTCATATGGAGACACATAAGCCTGTTGCTCTACTGAATCATGACAAAATGCTTAAGAGACAAACACCTGATAGAAAATTAGTCCCACAGCCTCTTACTTTTCTTTTTACAGCAAATATTTTATTTGCTACTTCAGAGAAAGCCTAAATGAGTAGTAGAAATCACTTGAGACACCAAGTCTCTTGTACAGAAATAATGCAGCCAGTTAAATTATGTTCTGTACTGTGTTGAATCTTACATTTTTTATTAGTTGTGTTAGCTTCTACATCCCATGCAATGCAGATATTTGCAGTTTTATTTAGCCTTTCCTATGTAGGCTAATGCAGATTTAAAAATGCCCCTCTGGTGAATAAGGTCACTTTGTAAAAGTAACACCGATGTGATCCCTTTGTATTTGCATATATATAAATTCCCTCTATGACATTCCTGTCATGTTTGCTCACTGAACAAGTAATTTGCTACTCTCATTACTTCAGGTACAAGGTAGCCTGTGAAAATCAATCTTCTTTCTGCTTCATACATCACCGCCTGTAACAGGCACAAAAGAAAGGGTGCACTCTGATTCCAAAAAGAAGTTGAGGGATAAACATGGACCTGCTCTCACAAGCTACTTTCTTTGATCTAGGTGGGCAAGAAAAGAAAGATGATAGGGATTTAGCCTAGCAAAGCATAGACATTTAGAAAATGTCTGCACACAGGGCAAAAGGGTTTTGCTGTTTGGGGTTTTCTTCCCCAAAAGTTGTTATTTACTATGTGTGGATCTTTCAACAGCCAGAATAAGTAGCCATACAGAGTCTAGCCCCACTATTGAGAAATATTCAGAAATAGTTAAAGTATTGCAGACAGACCAATACAATAATGTTGTCACTGTTACTTTCAGTTGAAGTGTAACAGTGGAAGCAGACTGAAGAATTTTAGGCTTTAATGTCATAAAGAGGGCTTTTGTTCTAAGACTTAAGACACTGAAGCAAATGAAATCTTCTTGCCAAAAGTATTTAAGCATATGATTGATATGCATGCCCATGCTTGTCTTTTATTTAAATCACCACCAAAAGTGCACACACTTAAATTTAAGCACACACTTTCCCAGAAATAAATATATACACAACATGAGTTCTTGAAAACTGATTATTGAGTGAGCTTTTATAAGAAGAGACGGAAAAGAAAATGTTAGAAGTATGTGGAAAAGAAACAGTTATGGAATATATAAAAACATACAATAAACCAAAAAAACCTTTTTCTTTACATACTTCAATTAGTTTCCCAGTAGAGGGAAACTGTAGACAGATGCACACACAGGTAATTACATTTGCCAACAGTCTCACAGCACTTGGATGTGAAATTTACATATATATTATTGTTTCCAGAATCTGATAAGCTTCAGTGCTCAAATTGTCAGAGATATAAAATGCTTTAGCCACCTAGCTGCATTCCACACCCCAGCTAGAAACACTGAGAGACGATGGAGAAAACTTATTTCTTCCCAAAGGGTGTGTATGGTTCTGATGATATCATCTTCAAAATTTAGGTCTTCCCTCTAAACTGCTTTCGTTGTTAATCTCCCCTATTCCCAGATTAACCCCAGCTCATTGGGGTTACTCTTTGGTGTCTAACTCAGACACAGTTGATTGTAATTTTTACCTTCATTAATTTTCTGATGCAATAGCTAACTGAAAGCAACAAAGAAGGCAAAGAAAGAGTAACCAAAAAATGCACAGCCCACCTAGCCAGGTTCAACTCAAACAATACAGAACTATTTAACTGTGTATACATTAAGTTTCTTTCTTGGTCTTTTCATGAAGACCAGCAAAAGTGTTCACCTGAAGAACATTAATGCTGACACATTACTCAGAATAGAAAAAGAATTTTTCTTTTTCTTCTTCTTTCTTCTTCTCCTCTTTTCTTCTTCTTCTTTCTCTTTCTTCATGAGTTTTGGGGGAGTTAGATTCTATACTTCTATGTATTTATGAAAATATAAAAGTAATAATAATAATAATAATCTAGCATTAGACCTACACATGCCATTCCCTGTGTTTTTAAAT
>VXAU01002129.1:86567-123012 GCA_013399695.1 Formicarius rufipectus | reverse complement strand
TATAAAACATTAAAGAATAGTTAAACATCCAAGGTATTTTAATATCTTTAATCTGCCCAGTGATGTCCTACACACTTGTGAAATAAATTCTGACTGTGAAGTGTTCAGTATTAGTGGGTACTTAGGTTTCAAGACTCATAATTTCCTCAGATATTATTATGCCACTTATTCTCTCCTAGTTTCTATGCTTAAGGGATGCTGGAGGTACTAGCTAGTCACTTAATTGTCATGGCAGTAGTATTTGCTTATATCTTACATGTGATCCTCCTGCAGATGGTTATTTTTTTAATTCATTTCTCACTAACCAATCAAAAGCTTAATTAAAAAAAAAAAAGGATAAATGTACAATGGGCTTTGAACAAAATGTCTCACTGAGAGCTGAATCACTAGATGTACTGTGATTACACAGAGGCCATTGCAGTGGCAGAAATAAGCCTCCAAATCTGTCAAGGCACAGACAACATCAAATATTAGTGGAGAATGGAAAGTGAAGTGCTCATATTTAAAGGCAAGGACAAAAATTATCTGGGCAAGTGTAAGTCTATTAGCTTGACCTCTTCAGTTTGCAAGACCTTTGAAGGCTTTGAAGAAAAAAGATGAATTAAAGACAGGGAAGTAAATAGAATATAAGATAAAATGCAGTAGTGTTACCAAGGGTAACTGGTGCCAGACTAACTTGACAGCTTTTTTGATAATAGGTTTTCCAGACAAAGAAGTGAGGTAGGTATAATTTGTCGGGATTTAGATAAAGTGTTTTCTACAGTGTCACTCCTGAACTTATACATTAAGCTGAAGACACTGAGGATTAATACAAGACTTAAAAGGTAATTCCAGGTGCAGTAACAGCATGTAGTACTGAAAGGGAGTAACTGGGACTGATACCATTTCTGCTACAAATTGGAAACTCATAATCTGAAACAACATGTGTAAAAACGAATTAGTTTATTTCAGCTGGTCACCAAGAGCATGTCAGTATCATTATGACATGAGATGACTGTAAAAAAAAGCAAATCCTCTAAATTACTAAATTATACATTTCTAATAGACACAGAAGGACAAGTATGAAGTTTCTTAAACTATCATTCAGAATAATCTATACAATTCTGGCCATTCATCTTCATGAAAGGAAAACTGAACACACAAAATATATGGGGACAATCTTCTGGCCAAAGGAATAAAGTCTCTACCACAGAGACAGTTTTAAAAACTACCACAGAGGTAGTTTTAAAGAGCCTGGCTTGTGAAGCAAAGCAAAGGCTGAAAGGAAGCAGGGAAATCAAGGAAATGAACACAGTGAAGGCAAAAAAAATGTATCTATAAGAAATGGATTAGATGATATCTTGCCTGCAGGCAGGATCAGGACACTTAGTGATTCAGGAGGTGTCTTCCAGTCTTGTCTCTATATCAATATCATTGTTTGGTTTTCGTACACTTATACAGGAATGCAAGAGCTAGGGGTTTTTAATGAAGAAATATAGGAACAAGGTCTTTGAAAGTGCATTAATGAAGTGTTTTTTTCCAAGTCATTTCACTCTCCTCAAAAAAAAAAAGCCACAGCATTTCACAGGGAAAAAATCCTATGAGGCTCCTCACCACTGTTCAATTCAAAAACTGTCCATGCTGATGAACATCTGATTAAGATGAGTGTTCCTTCTTATTTTTTTAACTATCACTCATATTTTAAATTGAAAATCTCCCTATTGTCATCCTGTTTTTAACAGTGACATCATGGAAATATAAAAGTGGAAAGCACCGCAATTGTCAGGATATGCAGAAGTCTTGTTTTCCACATGAGCAGAAATGTAGAAAATGTGGAAAATATGTAGAAAAGGTAGAAATTAAAAACTAAGTACTTTTGAATACAAGTATTTTAAGATAAAAACAGAATAAACAGTATTAGAATTTTTTTAAGTGTAGATAGAGGAATTTTAAAATCTCAATTTATTAAATCTATGGATAAAGAGATGTCATCGTATTACACAATCTTGCCAGACCTGAAATTTGTATGTTCAAATTCCACTGCATGAGTTCCTGACTGAAAGTTAAAATTTCATTTTTACAAAGAATTCTTCTGGCAAATAACACTGTGGCAGACCTCTGCAGAAGAACATGGAAGAAAGACTCAGGCTAAGTTCCCCACTGTTATTTTCATGACAATTATATTGGTCAATAGGCACAGTAGCATTTCTGACAAATAATAGGTAGGTCTGAGCCTAAGCTATGTTTTCTACCTGACTCCTGCACATTTTGTGCCACACTTGAAGGCAAAGGTTCAAGTGTAAATAAAATTGACAGGTTGCTCAAATCACAGAAAATTATGAAGCTTGCTTGTGCAATGACAAAAATAGCTCTAACAGCTGACATAACACACTAAGTAGACAGAAGAGTTGTCAACTGGGATTAAGCCTAGTTGAGACGCAGTTGGAACACATTCTCCCACTCTTTTAATGTCAAGTCCTAACACATGCTCACTTGTCACAGCCAACCCAAACACCACTTTTAGAGAAAAGAAAAGTGATATCAAAGTTAGACCAGACTCTTCCAAGATACGGATCTGGTACATAATGCAAATCTCTATTACTGAGCAGGTGCATAGGAAAGACTTCTTTCACTCTGAGAGATGCTAAAGAAAGGAACTCAGTCTGCAAAGCAACCTGCAGCTACCAGCTGGGAAGTACAACATGAAGTCCAGCAATTAATCCAGATACAGAGCCGTGTACTCAGCAGAGATATGCCCACACAGGCACACAAAGAAAACCTGAATTTTCAGTTACTCAAAGAAAACTAAAATGATTTTTCTCACTATACAGATGGTTTTACCAAATATTAGTGCAGATTTGGCCCTGGCATGTTATCTAATCTGTCACATAGACTATAAATACTAATGCTTAGATTCTTAAGAATCATGTGATATGCCACACAATTTGACTCTCAGTCCATACTTTCTTCTCTGTGTACTGAAACAGTAAGAAATTATTAATACCATCTCAAACTGAGAAAAGAAAAATCAGAGTATTCTTGTGATGGCTTGCTAGGAATGAATTCATGTCAGGTCAGGATTTGTCTGGTGATAGCTGAAGTATCTAAATGGCATCCAGTCTTCCTTGAAAAATCCTATCTCCTTTTCAAATATACTCTTCTGAAGGGTAACAGCAGCTATGTAAGTCATATAGACCTACAATCTTGATTTCAATTCAAGCAAGTCTACCTCAAGAAATAATGCATTCTCCTTGGCATGTACTATGCCAGCGTTGCAACGGCATTTTAATATGGACGGGAGCTCATTAAATAGCCAGTCATAACCAGCACTTCTTAAAAGTCTATACTCAGTTTCCTGCTGCATGATGTGTAGCTTGGGATTTGTAGGTAGAGCACAACAGCAGAAAAAAATGATAAAACAAATCAATAAATAGTGTGTTTTCCTCTAATGCCCTGGATCAGAGACTCTTGGAAGGTGTATTTATGCCAGCATTTCAGTTTGGAGCTGGACTTCATTTCTCAAACAAATTTTTGAGTTGTCTACATTTATTATGATCTTGATCACATCATGGAATGATTCTGGAATGATTCACAGGAAATTAATCCCTTTTAGATGAAAATAAAGCAGAAGATGAGCATCTAATGCACTCCAACAGTTTAGAGGTGTTCAGTTCTGGGGACTAGGACTAGTCAAAACCAACCTTCTTCTCCACTAAATTAATATAACGTAGATATCACTCCATCAGCAACAAGAACTTGGGTCTACAAAATCACTTCTGTAGGGATAAACTGTTTGCTAATGCAAACAGCCCTATAATCTCATGAGGAAGGAGATAATTATTATAATTATTTTATACTTGAATAAGATGGCTTTTTGGTTGTGATTAATCTGAAAAGCCTTTTCAGACCCTCAGCAAACCTCAATGGCATGTTGAAAGGGATCTGTCACTCAGGAAGCCCTCAAACAGGTCTGGATCTGCATTTTAGGGCCATTATTCCTACTGTGACACCAGAGCAAAGGGAAAAGACAGCTTGTGTACCAAAGTCAGCTACCTGCAGTACAGCCCCCTAATTTAGAGCATAGAGTACAGAAGAAATTACTTCAAATTACCCAGTGAATTGTGCCTTTTCGTGAAACAGTAAAATCCTTGTCTTTCAATGCACAAAATTAACAACAAGAGCCTTTCTGCATTTTTTTCACAGCAAGTATTACCTAATCTACTAGAAAATTTACTGTTGAGGGAAAATACAACTCTTTTTATAAAACTGGATGCTTTACTGGCTCATACCTGCCATTCTCGTCCATTGGGTTATTGACAGTTCTCCGCTGAGTCTGGCACCAATCACCGGTAACACCACCTCTAAAATGAGTAGGTTGACCCTTTCAGGTGAGTAACAGAAAAATATGGGCCAAAAGGGAAGGTCCAAGAAACTACTGACTGGCCAGCAAGGACCTGCCCTGCTCATGCCCTACATTCCTTGGCCCAGAGGGAAGGCACTGACTTCATGTTGCCCTGGTAGACAGGCTTTGAGCTAATGATTGAGCCCAAGTACACTTAAGTTGACTTTATCCAAAGAAATTAAGGTCTTGCTCATAATTAGATCAAACCTCTGAATGTAAAATGTCCTTAAGTTAGAATTTTATTAGAGTAAACTAAATCTGAAGCAAGCTGGTTTTGTTCGGTAATATATATTTGGCCAAGAAAGTCCTCAGATTTTACCATATTTACAACAGGTTTAACTATTTCTAACAAATTCTTCATTGTCATTCTGATGCATGCTTAATGGAATAAAAAAAATTACTTACTGTCACTTGTATATTATTAAAGAGGGCTATGTCATTATACTTTCACAGCAAATACATTAATAACACCAGTATCAGACACAAGGACATTCAAAATTTCATACATATAGATTCTAAACAAGGGGTTACAGCCGGTGCTTGTAGTATTTATGATTATAGATAGGCACTTTCTTTCCCCCAATTCTTCATTTTATAATAATTAATTGGAACTGTCTAGGAACTCAACCAAGTAATGACTACTTTGCTGCCAGTAACAATCTAAATTTGGTAATATACAAGAGCAGTACAGCCCTCTATGATTCTTTTAGTGCTGAGTTAGAAAGGCTTTTTATGTGTCTCTTATAATAAGTGAGCATTACTCTCTAAATGTGCAAGACCTTAAAAGAGTGTCCTGCTAAAAAGAGAATTATCTAGTACAACATAGGAAGGGCCATAAATGAAAGACAACAGAAAATTACCCAAACCTTTAAAGATAAATGGTGAGGTAGAAGAGTTTAGAATGCTGTTTCAGTGAAACCATGACTTAATTTCAGTAAGGCAGAATTATATTTTACAAGATCATGGTTATAATATTGTACATACATTACTTACTAACAATAAAAAAAAAAATAATATTCCCATAACATTTCAGTCACAAATATAGATATTGCACCACCAAAAGAAATTATTAGGTGTTTGCCAGACTTGCAGAAAACTATATGCATGATACTGAGATCAACAGTTCATTAGATGCTGCTTTAATTTTTGAAAGTCACCACAGCTTTCATAATTTAAAAAGAAAAAAAAAAACACAGTCTAAGCTGACAAGTACTTTCTTCTGCATCAGTTAGTTTTATTTCATTTTAATAGCTATCTGCCTTGTGTTTCCAATAATCCCTGCCAGTAAAAGGTGAAAACTCTTCTTAAAACACTGGTTCAAGAAGGGATGTTTTACATTGCTCCTTGCATAATTTGCAGCTGCAATTTCTAACAACAGGTCTCCATTTCAGCACCCTGTTGCACAGTGAAGTATGCACAGCTATCCCAGTGTTTCCCTAATGCTTTGATAATTGGTGTTTCTCTGAAAGCTCTCAAAGCCCAATAATTAGACAAGAACTTCAATTTTAATTTTCTTTTGTAGTTTCATAAACAATGTGATTAAAAGAAGAAAAGGGATCTATGTATTAAAGGCCTGAGAACTTGAAAAAGATGAACCTAAACTTTTGGACAGTCAGATTTGACAAATATTGCCAAATATTTGATTTGGAAATATTCAGTGAAGTTTACATGTTTATTTTATGCTGCTTTTTTTTTGTTTTTGAATTACCTACAGATGCTATATGGAAATTTATTATTCTGAATAAATATATTAAGTATGATAAATTCACATCTTCATTGTTCATGTCTAGTTAATATAAAAGCTGAACTGGGAATATAAACAATTTTCACAAAACAAGTCACAAATTCTGGAAAGGGGAATTTTCCCATCATTTCCTTATGTAAGCTTTGAAATTCCACAGAGAAAAATTAAATTGAAATTTCAAGGTCAGGATGGGTTAGCCCACAAGTGAATTAAAAAATACTACCTAAACAATTAAAGTTACTTACCACAGAAATATATATCTTTAACAAAAAGCTACTAAGATAAATGGAAATAAAAATCTATTAAAGACTGCTTCTTCTGGAGGGTTTTTCTGTGTTTTTTTTAATAGATAAAAGTATGTGCCCCTTCTTGTTTCACTAGTATCACAGCTATGCGTGTTTTGTTTTCACCATTAACGCAAATGCTCTAAGATTCAATCTCCTGTGAATGGCAGGAATGAGAATAAATTCTCATTTCAGAAATAATTCTTGACAAAAAGAAGAGCCATGAATCATTAAAGTTATTGTCTACAGGTATTTCCAGTGGTAGTTGGGTTGCTCTTGCATATCCAGGCTAATATATTTCATTTGATGGTGGCAATTCAAGCTTCTTCAGTTGAAGGAGGACTAAAATCTAGTTGAAAGAAAGTGTGTAAAGGACAATTCTTTGCACACTAAGTGAGACCAGTGTCCATTTTCCAATCATATATTTTCATTGTACTTCACCTAAGATAACATAGAGCTGATGAACCAAAATTGTATGCCATGATCTCAAAGTTTAGCAGCCATCTCAAAGTATTTGTCATCTCATTAACTACAAGATGTGCAAAGTATTTATGTGAACAAACAATAGAATGTAGTGGGAAAGCAACTCACATAAAATTTATGGTTTTCATAAATATAAACCACTATATATTTGCAGTGCAGTGTCAGCCAGATTAAGCTCAACAAATATCCATTCTTTGTTCAGCTATAACGAAAATCTTTTATGTGAGGTAAAAGGAAAATGGGACATTTCTCATGATAGCTATAATTCAGAAATACTATTCTACAGGAAGTATAAGAAAACAAAAAGTTAGTCTCTGAGTTTCAGTATAATTTTTTTCTATTTTATCCCATTCCTCTAAACACAAGCATTGTAAAATACTACTTAAAATGAAAATGCTATATGTTATTATTATTGTTGTCTAGCTTGAGTGATGTCATTAGGTGTATATATAGATTAATGATCAGAAAAGTAGGGAATCCAGAAGAGAATTTTACTTCAAACTAAGTTTAAAAATACCTTAACTTTTCCACTTGGAAGCCACATTAGAAGAGGGATGGAATTTACTTACTTATAGCAGAAAGAAAGTTCTAAAGCTCACTTGCTGAGAAAATAGTTTCATTGATTAAAAATCCCACAGAAATTTGCACTGAAGTCACATAGGCAGCTGTGAGAAGGAAAAAAAAAATAAACTAAATAAACAAATGTCTGTCATCCAGAATAAGGAAAATCCGCATTCAGGTCCCTGAAGACAGCTGAAGGATTACCTTCATCTTCCAGTAGTGTATGGTACTCTCAGATTCTTTAGCTAATACTGCCCCTAGAAACCTTTGTTATACATTGCAACATTTCACCTTCTATGTTACTATCCCACCCACCAGACTGCAGTCACTCATTCCCTGTATAATTATGGTTTATATAAAACATTGAAAAGCATTAAGGGATAATCTTTGGAGCAAGCCATTCACACTTTCACTGCGCAATCAAATTACTCAAGGCAAAAGAAGAGATCTAAATTCTGGGTTTCATAGGAATTTTGTACACACACAGTTATTTTCCTCTAATGTTTGAGGACTAAGACTTTGTTTTGTTACTTTACACTGTCTGTAAAAGAAACATGATGTTTTCTTTTGGTCAAATACTTTGTTCAACGCACACACAAAATGCATGGAAGCCAAAATATTTTTACAGCAACAGCAAAACTACACTTTCATTTAGGATTTGTCAAATGAAAATATGATGAAAATTAAATGATATCTTGAGTTTCCATGGAATCATACATTTTCTTTCCTTTCCCCTGTATACATCTATATCTACACCTACATCATCCTGGGAGTGTGCAGTGGTCACTGTCTCCACCAATACATTGTCCTTTAGACTCTAGCCATTGGAGTTAGAAAATTCCCACAAGCCACAGCAACTGTTCAGTCCCAGCTGCCAATTTTTGATCAAGCTACCCCAAAATATCATTTTCGTAGAATTCTAGAGTGCCTGTAGAATTATGAATTAGTTGGCTACAGCAAAAGTAAATTTTGGAGTTAGAATTTGAAATTCATTGCACAGCATGGTTCACGTACTAAAAACAGGTGCTAAAAACAGGTGTCATAGNTTGAATAAGGAATGAAAAAAAAAAAAAATCAAAGTATCAGAATGTTTAGAAATTATTCAAATTGACATTCCCAGAAGTTCCATTTTTCTATCAACAGAAGAATCAGTAGAAAGCAACTGCCAACCTCACAGTTCATCAGAAAAAGAATCACCTAGCTACATTTCATCAAAAAGGCACCACATCAAAATGTCATTATAACCCAAGATTCAAGAAGATAATTCACCTTTCTGTTTACAAGCCTTTGATGTAGCCAGTGTGCTGTGTAATGCTGATTTAAAATCTACTCAATGTCTCTTCAAACTCCGATTCTCAAGAAATATTCAGTGTGAGTACAAAAAGTATTTAAGTTTATAATGGCCATTATGATAAAAAGTGAGAGAAACTGTATTTTTACTAGTATGAGAGGAACGATCTATGCCTTCCAGAAGTAATCGAAGTTAGGTGAGATGAGAGATTAATAAGAAGAAATCTGAGCCATGTATGTCTACCTATCCTCTTAAAGTACCCACCACTTCAGTACAATGTGGAATGACTTAGAATTTATGAGCATCATAACCAGAAAAAAGTAAAACAGTGTTCCTGCTTCCACCATAATAGCTACATGGCATGGTGCAAATGAGGCTTTTCTTCATAAACGTAAAGGGTTCTCATTAAAGAGATATTTTGTTCATATAAGTTAACATCTTGTAAAGTAAACCTCCGATGACTATGCCATGCAGAATTATTGTATCTCTCCTGTTAAAACTTCAGCTGCATACCTAGCTTTTGTATAGCAGGCAAATTTAATTTTGAAACAAAATACTGGATTTTCACAATTTGAAGAAGAGAGCAATCAATTCTATGATGCTTTATTTCTGCAGGACAATGCCTATGTACTATCAATATGCTTCAAATAAATCTGAAATTTCAACATTTCAACAAATACCTTGGCTATATTTTATTCTTAAATTTCATCCATCCATTGAGCAAAGTGGGTATTTATGAGAATCTTTGAATGGACTATAATGGTTGATGCATATGTTTATTTCTCTGAAATTATAAATCTATATTTTATAGAGAGCAGCTTGGTTTTAGGAAATGGAATAACTGCTTCTGACTGTGCAGAGTAGCATTAGTATAAATTGAAAACATACCCAGTGACTACTAAAAAAAGAAGAGCCCATAATATATAGTCTTACATATTGTACAGCTTTTTTAAGACTTGAAATAGGAAATCTGTTTTTCTAATCAGATTTTAACTCCTGTTACTTTAAAATTCATCACTAAAAAAAGTCCGTTCCAATGAGTACCAGGAGTTTTGTTTCACAGGGCAACCAGATGGCAGCTCCTTGTCTGGGGTTTGGTGTTATTTAACTGGATTTTAGTTGTTCTTAATAGGTATGGCAGAGATTTTATCCTGCTACTGCTATACTTTAGCATATTTAATTGCCAAGTTCATAAGAAACTGACTCACTGGTTTTCCCAAGCAGATGGTGAAGGTTGATTTTAAAACTGTAGTGAGACTTCTTTTCCAAAATGCCTGCATTTATGAAGTCTAATTGCTGTTTAGTATGCACATGGAATAACAGGTTATGAGCATGTATGCAGTTAGAGGCCAAGTATGCAAGGTGTGGAGTGTTCTAGCCTAAAACCCTGCACTGGGACAACTTTTTGTATCTAAATTCAGCACCTGTTCCACTTTCTCTGGAACTGAAGCTACACCTTTAATTCCTGAGAGACACAAGGTTTTAATAAACACTGGTATCCATTTTGGACTTCATTATTTACCCTTTCATTATATATCTATTATTTTATTAGCTTTAAATATGGACACTTTACAGCTATACAAGTCAGAAAGGCATGGAATAAAAACTAATTTTTAAATGAATTCTACTTTAAATGCCAAGAAAAATCTATGGGTGCTTCAAAATGAAGAGTGACCTAAAACAATGGTTTCAAATTGAAGAGTTTATATAAATTCATCCTGGCAAATAAGAAATACGAAAAAGAACAGCAGGTGACATAAGTCAGAAATGTAGGTCCAAATATCTGCCAGCAGTCTCTAAAGTTCACCTCTGGATCTGAACCCAAACCTTGTGCCTCACCAATCATTAATAACTGTGAAAGAACAGTAAAACCACCTCTTGCCAATCCATACACTGTGCTGGAATACAGCTAGGGTCATGAGCTGGAATAGCCTGTCTGGCCTGACATGACCCTAGAGCTCTGTCCTCCAGCAAAGTGAGCTCCTGCCACTCCACCCAGGCATGGCAGACCTCAGCCAGGGCTACAGCAGCAGCTACAGCCCATGAACTGTGCTCTGCTGGAAAAGTATTGCCAGAAGCAAAGCACACTCACAGCAGCTTCCTAAATCTCCCCTTACCTCAAAGGACCTGGCCCATTTATTTTATAAGAGAAAGTATTAAATGCAATTGTTTCACATAAATACAACCCTATTCACACAGAAGCCATAAATAAATGTCCATTGGGTGTTAACAAATCATTCTTTTTTTCAATGAGTTTGCCATAGTTTTGAGACTGTCAACCAACAGTGTTTGCACCATGCTCTGCACAGTACTAGCGCCAACAGCCAATGCCCAAAGAAATAAACAAGAGCTATAACAGTGTCCAAGTAACATGAAATATTCCCAACAACTGAACCATCAAATTAAGAGGTCACTGATATTAATTGGGATCTTTGAATATTGCAAAATATTAATTTGTACAGTGAAAGTCTGATTCCTTACATTGTTACACAAAGACTATGAAAGAATAAACACAATGGATTAATGAACAGGATGAGAGAATGAATAGTACGCATTAAGTTATGGGAAGATAATGATGTGCCATTAAATAGACTAGCTATTATGCTTCCTAAATTTCAATAATTAAGTTTTTAAAAGAGCAAACAGGGCAAAAAGGAGTGAAAGAAATGCAATGTTACTATTAAAAATGTGTGACTAAGGATCTTATGCATATACTCCCTCACAATTTAATCTGATTAACAAGAAGTAATAATTTTCAGCTCAGCACTACTTATGAAAAGAAACCCAAGTTTTCATCTTATATAAGTTTTCATTTTATATAAAGTTTTGTATAAAACACTTTTCAGCCTCAAGATAGCTAACAAGCTAGCTATTAGGCAGCCTGCATAATTTCATGGTGCAAAGTAGGGCTTATCACATACTTCTCATCCAGATTGTATTGTGAAAAATTGTATCCAGTCATTGCTGGGTTTGACTGACTGGAACGAAACATAGTGGGGATAAAATGCACATTCTTTCCAAATGCAAGAATAAAGAATGTTCTCATTAAAATGATTTGCTGATATGACTTAAAACAATTTATTTAATCTTCACCTTTTTATGTAATTATCCTTCAACTGAGAATTTAAAAAGTATAATTTAAAATAGATTTTGTAAGTATAATGAGATGCTCTCTCAGATGGGAAGACAAATTAAAAGTGCAATTCACACTGTTATAGCAGCACTGCCACCATGGAGCTACTAATCTTTTGCACAATGCTCACAGTAGAATGTACTCCAGTCTCAGTAGGGCAGAGATTATAGACTTGCAGGGGAACTGGGATTTAAATTATTCATCAGTGTGGATTTCCTTTTGCAGAAAAATTAGTGTGCCACATAAATAGCAAAACTGTTAATTCTTGGCCTTTTGCAATTTAAGTGCCTGGTAATAGCATATGTTATTACCAGTTAGTTTCCCTAGCAGTTACAATAGCAATATTCTGTCAAACTGAAAGCTATATACAAAAATAATGCAGAAGACAGAACATCCTCAAGGCCAATAAACGACCAAAATGCATTAGGTCCTATAAATGTAAACAGCCATTCATAGGCCTGTCAGGAGACCTGATGAATGCCAGATTACAACCCCAAACTTTATGTCCAGAGAGCAATGCCATTTTAGCTACAGTGTGCCTTTACATATGAACATCCAGAGGGCACAGGATATCCAAATAACTTACCTGAAAAGATTTGCAATTTTCAAAACTGTCGAATATGGATTTCAAGAGTAGTGATAAGTGGTTTCATCCACCTACTAATCACAGAACACTACAAGTCCATTATTTACCAAGTCCAACTCCACTGTAAACTGTATTGTTAAACTTTCACACAAATGCTACCTGCCCAATTTGGGCAGCAGAGAAGGCAGCTTTTCTGACATGCCAGTTCTGTCAGCATTTCAGCAGAGCAATAACTGAGGTTGGTTTCTTCTATATTTGAGGGAACTGCCACAGAATTTCCAGTCAGCAGGACAGATTTAAATAACCAGTTCCTAGCAGCTTCCCTGAAGGTATTCATTGAACACAAAGTCAAGCAGATACCTAAAGTTTGCCCATCATGAAAAAAAAAAAAAAAAAGCAGAGTAAATTAGAGAAAGGACTGTACTAGTTCCTTTCTAGAGATTAGAATGGATCTTTGTACTTGTGGCTGCCTCAAAAATTGTAACTAACAAGAAATTACAAAAAATTGAAGGCTTCATAGAAAAACAATTTTGATAGTTACATTCATAGATATTCACAAATTATTCTGAGTTGAAAGGGACCCACAAGGATCATCAAGTTCAACTTTTAAGAGAATGGCCCATATAGGGATTGAACCCAATACCTTGGCATTATTATCACCATGCTCTAAGCAACTGAGCCAACATCAAAAAAAGCAAATATCCTTGATTTTAATATGTAATTGAATTTACTGCTTCTGCCTTAGGAGCAAAACATTCAAAAGAAAAACCTAGTATCAAAGAGTAAAATATCAGAGTCAGCAAAATCTAGGTGAAATACCAATATTAAAATTAGAGAAAAAATTAATCAAAGACACTGCCAAAACAATTAAGTGCAAAGAAATGCATGCAGGTTGATACTAAGCAAAAATATACCATCTCCAGTTCAAAATATGAAATACTTACCTTTGCAACCTGAATGGGAAACAAAACCATGTATTCTGTCTAGGCTCCAGTTACACAGAAATCAGAGCTGTCCATAGTGTGACACAACATAGAAATTTGTCCAGTATGTCAGATTTCAGTTCACAATTCTGAGAATTTGTATGACAATATTTTGGTCTTGCAGGAAAAATTGCATCCTTATTTTCAGTATTGTTCTTTAGGTACCACAATAGCCACAATGAATGTGGATCAGTCCCATGTCTGACCAATAAATCTGAACATTTCAATCAGACTTGATCATTCTCTCCTGGAAGGCCAAAACCACTACATCCAAAAAAACTTAAGGAACAGAATCTGTTATCTCCAGAAAAGCAGTCATATCTAGTCAGGCTCCTCTCCTGCCATCTGAAGGACACTCAGTGAATATGCAGACCATCCAGGACTCTTCTTCCTTTCTCGCAGCTATCAATGGAGGCAATCTGGCACATAACACTTTCGATTTAACACAATGATTATCACAATACCAATGCTTGCAGCTCAAGGACATCTGTCTACAGGAGTTGAAAATATAATTTGGGACACAAACCAGACACTTCTAGATACACATTTCGCTCACTTTCATATGGTTTTTCTTAAATGTCAGCTTCTTTATTTTTACAAATATATTTGGCATACAGAAGAAGGATAGTTTCTACTCCATAAAGTTGATCTTATTCACTAAACTAGCAAACATCACTGATTCTACTGTGCCAAAATCTATGAGAAACAAATTGCCACCACATGAGCAAATTCTACAGACTCAGACACTACTTCCAGGAAAATACACTCAAACCTAATCCAAGAAGAAAAATGCACTGAAATATTCTTCCCTGGTTTTAGGCCAGATTTAAAAATACTTCAGGTTTCATTTTCTAGAAGAGGTTCATTTGCTACTATAGACAATTCTGTTTTTTTCAAGAACAGTATTCAATTAATTCACCTTCCCTCTCAGAGACAGAAGCAATGCAAAGTAGCATCCACATGGAAATCAGTCCTGTTTCATAGTTATTTTATTATAATGCGTAACACTGACAGATGTAGATGCAGTTTTTATTTCACTTAGGTTTAAGGCCTGAAATTAAGCATTTTATTTCACCAGAGTGTATGAACTGGAAATTTGATTCCAAACTTATTACTAGGAAAAAACATTTCATAAATTCATAGAATGGTTTGTGTTGGAAGGGCTCTTCAAGATCATCTAGTTCCAGTTTCCCTGACATGGGCAGGGACAGCTTCCACTAGATCAGTTTGCTCCAAGCCCCATCCAGTCTGGCCTTGAACACTTCCAGAGATAAGGCATCCATCACTTCTCCGGGTAACCTGTTCCAGAGCCTCACCATCCTCTTCCTAATACCCAATTTAAACCTACTCTCTGTGGGTTTAAAGCCATTCCCTCTTGTTCTATCACTGTATGTCCTTGTAAAAAAAGTGCAAAAAGGACTAAAAAAAAGGACAGAAAGGAGAATTGTAAATAAGATTCATGGAAGTCTCTTTCACATAATCTTCCTTATAAAACCCCTATTCAAATTGTTCTAACTATCTGCACATGGATGGAGACAGCATATTTGACTTCTAATGGACAAAACCCCACATGTTTAGATATATTTCCAGGAGAGTTTCAGAATGCAAATGCTTTGGACACACATAAGGATAAAAGAATGAAATACTTTTATTTAAATACAATTGGTTCTAAACATAATCTTGGTGATGATACCTCTAATTAAAAAGGGACATAGTGAAAACCTAGCTCTGCTGAAGTAGCACTCAAGAAAAGATAATTACCTTGTTTATTGTCTTAGTTGTATCTCTGGAACTACAATCCCATTTCTTGTGTCTCGCTCATGTCTCTGGAACTACAGTCCTGTACATTGTATGTAATGAGGCAGCCAGGCTAAATACAGCTCCGTGCCACTACAGCTGGATTGCTTCTGTTCCTCCAGCTAGTTCATTTAGCAGGAAATTAAGTATCTCAACATAGCAAAAAGGAAACTGAAGACTGAAGTCCCTCGGTAACTTTAAAGAGAGTCCAAGCACAGAGGAAATTCCTTGCAGATAAAGTACAGCTGTCAGCCTATAAACTTTCCAGTTTTTCTATTCCACTCCTTCCCTCAAAGGGAGAATGGGGCTGAGCCTAGACAATTACATTGTCCTTTCAGCATAATTACCCAGCTTTGTCACAATTTCACACATAATTAAGCATTAATATTACCCTATAAGTAAACAATACATACATGATATCTCTACAATGGGTGAGAAAACGTTGCCTTATTTATACATGCTGTTAACTGGAGTAAATTGTAAATTGCATGCTGAATCTGAAGCCATACTATGCTGTCAGATATTTTTGATTAAAATGAATTTGTTTGTTCTTCAGTACAATGAACCATTAAAAATAATTTGCACAACGCTGAAAGCATTATTGAAGGGATTCCTATACAGTAAACAGTGTGTCTGAAAACATGAATCATTATGTAAAAGAAGATATCAGAATCAAGACTGCTGTTTGGAAACAGGATTATATGTGTATCTATACTGTAAAATTGCTTGTGTTGTCTTAGCATCACTCATTCACTTCTTCCCATGAGAAGAATCGGGTGAGAATTGGAAGGGTAAAAGCGAGAAAACTCATGGGTTGAGATTAAGGAAGTCTAATAGGTAAAGAAAAAACTGTGCACTCAAGCAAATCAAAATACGGAACTAATTCATCACTTCCCATGGGCGGGCAGGTGTTCAGCCAGCTCCAGGAAAGTAGGGCTCTATCATGCATAACAGTGACTTCAGAATGTCCCCCTTGCTCTTCTTCCCCCATCTTTTATTGTTGAGCACCATGCCATATGGTCTGGGATATCCCTTTGGTCAGTTTGGGTCAGCTGTCCTGGCTGCATCCCCTCCCAACTCCTTGTGCACCCCCAGCCAACTTACTGATGGGACAAGACAAGAGGCCCAAAAGCCTTGACGCTGTGTAAGCACTGCTCAGCAGTAATTAAAACACCTCTCTGTTGCCAAGAGTGTTCTCAGCACAAATTAAAACATAGACCCATAGTAGCTACTATAGAGAAAACTATTTCAGAAAAAAAAAAAAAGTACATTTCCAAAGAATAGTGGAACCATACTAGATATTCTTTGAATAAGTGTTGATGACTGTATGGGGAAGAGTGTAAAAATCTGCTGAGAATGAGGTCTTCCATATTCATTTATGACCTCTGATAAAAAACTTTAGAACTGCTCAGTCTGGCCTCTGTCCTGTATTCAAAAGTCACCAACTCAGGACAGAGTTCAAAACATCATGTTTCCCTCATACAGCAGCCAGCACTGCAAGGACTCACCAGTCTTATTTTGAACCAAGACTATTAAAATAATACTTATAAATGTCTTGTTTTCTGTAATTTGTTTTCATCACTTTTAGAAACTATCTCTGTCTGTCTTCCAAAATATCTTATGGAGGTGAGTTTTAGAATTTATTTATCAGTTGTAGGAAAAAGTACTTCCATTTCTTTGTCTTAAACCCCTAAATTAATGTGGTGCTTCTTAGTTATAGTGCAACAAGAAAGAATGATCATTTATGATTTTGTACATATTTTCCCATTTCACCACAGCTGTCTGTATTTCAAAGGAGAGTCCTAATTTACACTGTCTTTTCTAATTGCACAGGTGCTCCATGCCTCTTTGGTTCGTATTTGGCTAAATTCCCTGTACCCTTTCTGGTTCTTCTACAAGCCATGCAACATGTAATTGTATTAGCTTAATGAAGTTCCAGTGTTTGTTCTCAAAGCCTTGCCTTTAAATTTTCAATGCCTACTTCTCCTTTTCAGTGTTAAGCACTGAGGTGACATTCTGTATGAAATATTTGCTGTGATTCTAATATTGCTAAATGATAATAACAATGGTAATTTTGAGGTCATTATTCTATATGTGTAATCCAGATCATTTCCTCTGCATGCATCACTTGGTATTTATCGACATTGCATTTCATTTCCCATTTTATTAGCCAGTAACTCAGTATTATACCATCAGAATCTCATCACAGACTGTTTTAAACACTAGGTATTACTTTGTTTTGTCTGCAAACTTTGTCACTACAATGCTCATCTCATTTTCTCAATAATTTATGAGTCTGTGAAATTCAAATTTATGAATATGTTGAACACCCCAGGCTCAGCACAGACTTCTGCAGAACTTTATTTGTAACTATACTCCATTATAAGAACAAACCATTGACTTCTATCCAGTATTCTTTTAATATAGGTGGCAATACAATTTTCACTATCTCCTCTAACTAACACTTAAGTTAATAGTTTATTTAAATGTATCGAGGTTACCTGCCAGCACTTTTATCCTTGTTGCTGCTTCCTTCAGTTGCTTTGTTTGCACTTTACCTTTCTCACAATCACCTTTTCAGTGTTAAAAGGTACACTGGAACTATTTAGATTTCTTTTGTACAACATATCTGGAGGCAACTGAGATCTCTGAACATTATTGTGTTTTCTGCTCTAATCTCATATTATTCATCTAGGGAATCCTCACTAACTACCTCTTTCAGTACAGGCATTACAGGCATCTGTGAAATTTTCAAGTAGATACTTGACAACAAGCAATGGGAAAGACACATTTCATACAGTATTTCTTCTGACTATGGAATTCACTGTCACCATCTAGGCTAGATGTTCAATAGCACAATATGATACACCTTTCCCCACTTAGGCATGCCATGGCAACTTTCATGAAAATCGGTGATTTATTTTAGCAGATGCCTTATATAACTTAATGCTCCCATCCATCCACATCATGTCTAAGTGTGTCATTCTTACTTTCTACTCCACCAATGGATGTCTCTCTCATTATTTACCTGCCATTTTACTCCAGAGATGCCTTTTATACCAATAAAATTAAAAACTAGCCATTTTCATTTCTAAATTTGGGGTTCAGACTTCAAATGCTGAGATGGGAAAGTTATTCATATACAGGGAGTTATATGGAATATCATTGTATTGCTGGTACTCAAGATAAGTGCAGGACTGTTTAACAGTTACTCCAAAAGCTAGAAACAATTAAATAAGAAAAGGTGTTTATTGACAAAGTATTAACTATGTCATATTAATTCCATGATCTTCTTATTCTAAGACAAGAAGAACTTATTACAAAAAAGTTTATTTCCAAAAGAGTGTGTGTATGTATATGTGACATTAATTAGAAGACTGCACTGCAAACAGCTTTTCAGAAATCTCTCATCAGATAAATACTTACATTTTTTTTAGGTCATAAATATTCAATGACAGTTGGTTTTACTATTCTGTACAAATTTATACAAACTGAACACAATGTTGCTCATTTCATTTAACTATTTACCAACACTAAAATAGGCTGCTGTATACTAGGAAAAATTGTTTGTGTATCTCTTCCTAACTCAAGTTCTGCAATATTAATTTATTTTGAACCTTCTAATTGAATAGAAATCTCAAATGCAAATTTCAAATGCAACGATTAACTGGTCAAACTGAAACTAATCATATACAACAGTTGAGTGGTGGGCAAATGAAACAGAAGTGTAGATGTGCCACATAGGAATGAGGTTTAGTGGTGGACTTTGTAACACTGGGTTAATCATTGGACTTGATGGTCTTAGAGGTCTTTTCCAACCTAAACAATTCTGTAATTTCAAACTGTCTTCCAAAAGTTGAGCAAAATATAAAATTATATATGCACTTCATTGGCTTTTGGTTCCTTTTATGTGCTATTACCATGTTCTACTTAGGCAGACATATAGACACAGACAGAAAGACCTATCTTTTTTAGTCCAGAAATTCTAGTCCACTCTTAGTTGACAAGTGAATACGGAATCACAAGAAAATACTACGTCTTGTTTCTCTCCATATGAATAAGACATAAAAAGAGAAGCAGTATGTATGTCAAATCAACGGCTCATATAACTCATTATCTTATCTCTGGCAACAGTGACTAATGATACTTAAGGAACAGTATAAAATAAAGTACATGAGTAAATAAACTCTCATTTGTCCATAGAAAACTTCAACACAGAGCTACTCTAATACATCTTTTTCAGGTTGAAGGACATTGGCATAGAAAGCCCCTCTTCATTTAAAGAAGTCATCATACACTGTTCATGAGTCACATCTTTTATCTTTTCTAATTCTACAGGATTGTTTTCAGGACTAGAACCCTAGAAGTGTAGTGATTCTCAAGGAAAGACAGACTAGAGGTTGGTTACAATGCCATAATGATGTTTGCTTTGTTCTCTATTCCTTTCCAGCTAATGTTTTCATTTTATGTGCTGCTTTTGTGCATTGTTGAATCATTGGTTACTTCTAAGCACTGAAGTGACTTTATCATGAATTGATCTATTACATAACTCCAAGGTTTCTACCTTGAGTGCAAAAAACCATTCAGAGCCCATCATTACATATGCAAAATTAGCTTTTCCTCCCAACGTTCATCACAATCAACACTGAATTTCATCCGGCACTTTATCACACCATCTCCATGGATTGTGAAATCTTTTGCAACTCTTGTCAGTTAATTTCCATTTCACTACACTGAACAAATTAGTATCAGCACACTTTGCCACCTCCCTATACACCTCTTTTTCCAGATCATTTATGAACATCATGGATAGACAGGCTCAGAACACATTATTCTAGGCTCCACAAATGATCTTTTACTACAGGAAGAAAAACTAAAATAAGCATTTAATTAGTCTAAGAGAAGATCTCCCCTCATGTCTTATTGCAGTTTGTCACTAGCTTTGATGTACAATTTTCCAAGAAACCTCTCTTCAGAATGCAAGTGAAAAATAATTTGCAAATATTTTCAGTTCTTTTGATGAAAGCAAATTTATTTCTAAATTTGAATTTAATTTCCTGATTTTTCACCAAATTAATTTTCCATAAAAATACATAGGTTGATGATAACTTTCAATTGTGTTTTCTTTTTGATTGCTGCCTCTGAATGAGCTTGTAGCACAATTGGCAAGGAGCTTAACCTGAAGTATAAAAGTGGTTCTAGTCAATTGAGAACTTCAAAAAATACTTCATAAGAATTACTCTTTTTATGACAAGCAGTGAGGCAATTAAAACCAAAACATGAGGTTTCCTTAAATGACAGTGGATGCAAGTTCTCACTGCTTTCAGTTTCTACACATTGAAATAACTATAGTCTCTACGGCATCATTATTTATAAGTCATTGACTAGTGAGATGCTAGATCATAATTCAGAAGACCTTTTAAACTTTACCAAAGACAAAGGCTTGGCATGGTCAGTCCCTAGGACATCTACAAGAACCAAACTAAGACCAAAGAACACATAACAGCTTACATGCTTTATCTTTAGCTAAGTTAGTTAAGTTCTAAACCCAGTAATGTTCATGATACTGGCCTCTGTAACAGGAAACATACCAAGATTTCTTTTACCTGGATACTTCTGTGAGTTACAACTTACTGGAGAAAGTGTCAAGTCAGCAGAGAATCACAGGCTTCCAAGACTAGCAGGAATCCAAATAATCAAAAGGTATCACTAAGAAAGCAAGGCATCTTCATTACATGAGGATCCAAGAGGATGCTGGGAGTGTAAAAGGATGGTGTATGCATATAGCAGAGCAGCACAGGGAAAGAATCACAGACAGCCACTACTCCCCTCTAGACTCATCCCATTATAACCCTGGCTTTTCATGCATGGTAGATGTTGCTAGAAGTCCACTTAAGTTTAAATATACCTATTATCTGCTAAAAATGGCAATTATTCTTTAGAGGAAACCTGTCATGAACTGTCATTGGTTCAGGGGTGATTTAGCTGTTCATTAGTCTTGGATAACCTATAGGTCTGTCTCTTCTGTATCCCACAATGTCATGCTTACTTCTTGCTTTACAAACTTATAACTAACTCTCCATAATGAAAATATCACTTCTTCAATACATCCAAAACATTATTTACTACCTATCTCAGCACCTCAGTTTCTCTAAGTAGTGGCACTCTTTTCCTTTCTTCTTGTTCAAAATAAGGTAAAGTAAACCTTAATAACAAATCAATTGTTTCTGAAATGCAAGAAAATGTACCACTAGTAATCTGCTAAAAAATTTTGAAACAAAGGTCAAAGTTAGTTTCTATGACTTACCTTCAGGCTGTTTAATGCTAATCTTACTTTAATTCAGTGCAATTTTTATATGAGAATGCTGTAACTATATGAACACGGATGCCACAACACTAAAGGATTTATACCAAGAGATTTAGGTGAACTTTCTATGACCATTATTCTTCTAGAGCTCTTCAAAGTTTTTTAGTTTTTCCATTTTGTACTAGCCAGATGATTTGTGCTTTTATATTTACCACTTCAAGATTGCCAAGCAGATACCAAACAGGGATGATTTGTGAATGTTATGCTTCTTTTCAGATAAGCAGCTGAAGAAGGCTGGAAGCTCTAGTGCTACATTTTATTAACACGATATAAATATGATTTGTAACACTGGACACAAAAACTTCTCAGTTTCAGTCTCTGAAACATCACAAAGGAAAGATGAATTGGAAGTACAACTTTATGTCTCTGCTTCATCACAGACATTATAGCCCTAATCAATAAACAAATAGAGTTCAGTCAGCTTCTTCACTCGAACTCTTCATGATGAAGCAAATATCAAACTTCAGCAATTGCTACAAAACAGTTCCTTTGCAGTTAATTCAGGAGTTTTAGCAATAGAAATTATTCTGTGGTGCTTGAACCACTACAGGGCAAACTAACCTTGTCACTCAGTCCAGAACAGTCTTTTCAACTACAAAGGGGAGTTGGAAGAGCTATTCTCTTTGATGACATCAGTGCCTAAGCTTTCCTAGGGATATGTTTTCTTTGCTGCTTTCAAACTACAGGGATTAGGTACACATTGTTCAAAATATAAACCAAATCCCACAAATCACCAATTACTTTAATTGCTCATTTTTCTCAATATAAAAAATGAAACATGCACCTCAGAGTACTTTAGTTTTTAGAAAAAAAAAAAAAAAAGGGGGGGTAGCAATTCACATAAGCACCATTCGAAATCATGTAGACTGTGTAAACTGAGGGTGTACATTCAAAAAAATGAAGGGGGAAAAATATTTTTAATTACATGGAACAGAACAGAGAGGAGATTTGCTTACTTTCTATCTCTTTTCTTTTGCACAAGAAATGCAGCAAAGGAAGCCAGAACTCCAGACATGGCACCAGTATCTGACCAGTTGTAAGAGAAGAAAGAGAACATCAAATAAGGAATGAAAAGAGAACTCCTCAAATACCCAAAGAAACAAGGCTAGACTACATTGGAGTACAGAGAGGTGAAAATGAGGGAACAGGGTCTCAGGGATGAGGAACAAAAGGAGGTAATGCAGCAATGAAAAATCAAAAAGTTTTGTCATGGATTAAAGGAAACTGTATGACTACAGTTCAGTCTTCTGCATTGTGCCATCACTGCATCCAGGTCTTGCATTGCTGAATGCAGGGAACTTCCCAAACTGTAATCAGTAACCTGTGCAGACCCCTCCAAGTCACAACCCCCAGCATCAGCAACCATCCAATTTAAATACATTTTGAAAGTTCAGTGCTCCCAGGGGCAATCAAACACAGAGCCTATGACAACTCCTCGCTGTTAGCTGAAAGTCTTCAGATCAACCAACCCTTTTCTGTCTCTGTCTGACTGCTAGTTTCAAACTTTTTAGTAGATATTTGTTGTTTAAGTCAAAGCTCTCGTCATATTTTTTTCTTCCTATTTTAATGCAGTAAGTTTCTAAGGTAATAAAATATTTTCATTTTTACTTTTTACTTAAATTTGAATTTTAATAATAAAAATCTAATAAAACTTCCATAATATCCATAACAATTGCCATAAATAAAGGTAAGAAGGAAAATACAATCCCATATTAAAAAACTTTCCATTTAAAAACATTGAAACCTTGATTTTTTTCATTTAATATTCATGAGTAAAACAAGAGAAATTATACAAAACATTCTAAAAATAAACAAAGTTTTAAGTGAGAACATGAGTTCTTATGCCAAACTGTGCAACATGTTATGATCATCTTTGGTTCTTTCTCAAGTCCTGTAACAGGCAAGGAGAACACTATGAATACAGCCAAGTGTCACCAATGCCATTTCCCATTCTATCATCATGGTCTAATTTAGAGATTTCAGTGAAAACTGAACAGTTTCACAGAATCATAGAATATTTTAGGCCAGAAAAAACCTTTAAGATCATCAAATCCAATCACAAAATGGACAAAACTCAATGCACTTGATGAGGAATGAATTACTGTATAACATTTAAAAAGTGGTAAGATTCAATCAGACTAGATGTGCAGTGAGTTAAACAACTACATGGATATAATTAGTCCTTCAAAAATGAAAGGTAATGTGATCAGTAATGCAAATGTGAAATGTGAAAGGTAATGCAAATCAGTATAGTCAAATGGCTAAGAGGACTAAGAAGACACATGCTTTCCTGGAAAAGCACTTGGAAGTTCACATGAAAAGCAAAATTAAAATTCTGTATTTAAATATGTCTCCACCACACACATGGTGATTTAGAGAGAAAATTCTTTAGGCTTTAAGTCATCACATTGTGTATAACAGCTGAGGAAGAAATACTTTATAAATTCACCCTTATAAAAAAAAAAAAAAAAAATTATTTTGAGCATTCCTTAAGATTTTTCTGTGTTAACTCTGCCCTAAAGCACACACTAATACTTGACACAAGATTATATCTCTCAATTCACGGACTATTTTCTTCAGATGATTTCTAGATGTAAATTTAAAAGTAGTAATGATTTTAATAGCTAGTTTTGTTGTAACCCCACAGTCGTAATTTTATTTATGACTGTATTAATACTGAGAATAAGAGTGATAGGCAACAAAAGGAAAGATTCAGCTTTGTAGCATATTTCTATCATGTTTAGGTGACATCAAGGAATGGCATCTTGTGATTATGTATGATAATTTTATCTATGCATGTGTGTTGTAACTTTATGAAGCATTTTTGAACTAACTTATTAATTTTTCAACAATTTGAACTATAAATGGAATAAATTTTTCTTACTTTTTTAAATCTTTTTTTTTTTTTCAAAATAGGAATACAAAATATGTCTGATGACATATCCCTGGAGACTGCAATTTTGCATCAGTATCTCACTGGCCACTTGAAAATCTTAGAAAGTCTCCAAATACAATTTCTCAAAGTGCAGTAAGGCTTTCTCTGCACTGCCAGATACTTTGTGGCAAACATCAGACAGCCTTAATTCCAGCAAATTCTGTCAAGAGACAGCACCATTTCACTGACAGTCTCAAAAGTCCACAGTTGCTCGAGATACAGGTAACAGCTAAACAACTCTTCCTCCATTTAACCGTGTAGCAAGAAAGTCTCTCATTAGTATAGTGAAGGGTCAACTAAGTTGCCCAGGATTGCAACAATAATCCCACAGCTCCTGTATCCACCAAGCAAAGAACTGAATTCCTTAGCTCTGTTAATAAACCGATGTCTAGGGCAGAAACAACAATAAATATTATCAGTACCTACTAAAAATCTGTAATCCTACATTCTCAAATCTACAAATTCCTGAGTACTGGGTTCTCTATCAACATACATATATCCATTCCAGGAGCTTAAATACTCTATCTACCTATGTTTTAACTGCTGCCTAGAGACAGTAGTAATGCTGGATAATGTTAGCACATACTACTGCTAAGTTTAAGAGCACTCACAGCAGTATCTGGATTTATGCTGAGCTCCATAAATCTCTGAGCAGTCTTTGTTACTCTCAAACTTGGAAGCCACTGCTAATCATTGCAGATCTAGACCGTTATTGTCAATCACCAGTTCATGCTTGCCTCCAGACATGTATTTTGTCTTGAATAAAATGCATCTAACAGTCTTACAGTTCCTCTGTGTGCTCCTCTTCCACAAACTGCCCGTGCTCTCCATTATTCTCCTGCTCCTTCATCCCTTACAAGCAGCTGCCAAAACTAATGGAAAAGCTGCACACTACTGGCAGTAGATGCTGCACTTAAACCATCTGCAGATAAACAGCAGATACATCACACAGATTATTCCACACTTGCAATAGCCATTTGACCAAGCTGACTATATACAGTTGAAAGACAGCAATAACTGATAGCAAAAAATACATGCTGGGAATAGCAAGAAGTCAAGGAAAATTGTGTAATGTAGCCAGCCCCAAATTGCAGAACTCCTATTGATTTTTGCAGATTTCCAGTTTTGCTAAACCTCTGCCAGAGCAGGGCATCCAGTAGCAGGGTAAAGAGACTAAAATCTCTTATCTTGTTTTCTGTACAAAAACTTACATAATTATGGAAATTGCACGACCAATTATGAAAAATCTATAGAATGAAAATTGTTCACCTAAAAGTCCTGTACAATATCCAGCGATTTCATCTAGGAAACTGAATTATTCTAAGTCATAAGTTATTTGCCAAATAAATTATTCATCATGAATTGTTCACCCCCTAGTAATCAAGGGTTAATCTGCTGTTCTTCCAAAGACCAAGTGGAATGCAAATTAATCTGGAAACTGTAATAACCATTGATCCATCTCTCTGGCATATCTAACAATGTAACTTGATACCGTTTCCTATTTCTTTCTAAAGGCTATATTAATTTATTTGCTGAAGATCAAATCTAGAAAGCAGAAATACCCAAAAGAAAATAAAATGCAGCAAAGAAAAAGTTCCTGTCTTGCAACAAACAGTAATATTCTGCCTAAGCAGAATTCATTCTAAACAGTTTATGCTCTTACAGTTCTGTTGTGGTATTATAATGCTCTGAGTTATTCACTCAGATCACTTACACAGCTTAAATTCTCTAGGTACTATATTGAAGCAGTATTTTTTTCTCAAGATTTTCAGTGAAGGAATTTGATATCTGTTTGTTTTAATTTCACTTTCACTTGAAGAGATAATTTTGGAGGCTGCTGTAAGACAAGCAAGAAGCAGTGTCTGAAGGTAGTTGTTCCATGTCTCTCCAAGGAGAAAGATCCCTGAGGCAATAGCATACTTGTGTAAATGATGATGAATATTCCTCATGAGATCAAGCCAGAAATAAAGTAGTATAAATGACTTAAGTACACACAGGTAGTAACCTTATACTGAAGCTGAGGTTTGGATTAGTAGACTTCTTTCTATGTTTCTGTACTTAACTGTGTGGGTCCAGAGAGTTCTACCCCAGCTGTAATACATTGATCACTGCTACAGTGTCCTCACCTTCATGTTTTTTACTTTTTCGTGCAATACATTTGTCTCCTGACACATCCTCTGGCTTACTCCACTTGGTGATTCCTAACTTTTTTCATTTCTATTTGTCCCTTCTTAAATCCCAGATTGCATCTACTTATTACAAGTTCCTATTTTACTTTCCCCTCCACTAGCAGAACACTTGTAATTTCCTAGAAGGACTAGCCACTGGTCAAACCACTTCCCACAGCACGCCAGGATATCATCTGGCAAATCATCCGAAGGCAGTGGGCACAGGCATGTTCTTTGCTGAGCAGTTCATGGATTCTTGATTCACATGCCTTCACTGATGAAAAGAAGAACCTGGAACACACGTACCACAAGAGCTCCAGGTCACTGTTCCTTCTGCAGTTCCTCTTGCTGATACTCTGGATGCATAGAACTCCTCATGCCTTCCACTTATGTTCTCCCTGAGGGCCCACAAACTCACTGCACCACCTCGTCCTCCTGGTTCTGGCATGCTGGGCATCAGCACCACCAGAAGCAAATAAGTAACAGCAAGGACTTTTCATCAGCTCGCCTCTCTGAACAAATCACCACCAGAAGTTTCTAAAAGCAATGGGCTCTCTCAGATCTGCTCTGCTCTATGCCTACTTCCTGAGTCCATTAAACCTATTTTTGAGCCCTTGATCCTCAAAATGTATCTTTATTTTTTTCCTCTTGGTTCCTACCCATCATCAGTTGCCTATTTGTTTTAAGCTTGCTCAAGAGATGATTAAGGAACATTAACACAGGAAAGGTCAAGCAGTTTGAGAACACCATCTCTCTTGACATCCTATGCCTCAAGCTCCACCCTTACCTTATATACTCAGTGGATTTGTTAGGGTAGCTACATGCTATCCCTTTCCATATCCACAGATATCAGTGGGAAACTAACTTCCTAGCACACAAAAACATTCATTATTTCAATTGCTTTTCTTTCCCATTAGGAGGAAAATAAAGACCAAATTCTCAAATCTTTTGCAACTTGAAAATGTCAACAGAAGACATACTTTGCCAAGATATTTCATTTTTTAAATTCTCATTCCATTGCTGATATTACTATAAAAGAAATACTTGTTTCAAAGCAAGTTTTTCAACCATTAAGAAAAACTAAAATCTGTTTGGAAAACAGCAAAGTGGGTTGTTTCCACAAATTTTAAACTTTTTTCAAAACTATTTTAAACTAGGAAATTAATCAAAATGAATCTCCCACAAGCAGTTTAAGTTCAGTCCAGTCAATGTTTCCCAACTAAAAATGGTTTAATCAAAAATTAATCTGGTCTAATTTATCTTGTATGTTATTGATGATATTTTGATATGAAGTCTTCTTAGGTACTTTTTTCAATTTGCTTGTTCCAAAGACTTGGTATTAAAAATTTTATATTAAAAATCCATTGGAGCACAATGGGGCTCTTATATTTGGTTCCTAATTCCATCATTTCAGCAAGATCAGGTGATGTTCAAATAGTCCAAAATTTTCAAACGATACCTCTAACAGTAAAGACAGCACGCTCTACACTGAAAAAATCCTGAGAAATAAGAAAAGAGTAATTCTTTATTACAGTGTACCTCCTGAGTTGGGTGAAAGCTTAACAGGTTAACACTAGTGCTTTGGAGAACTGAAACACAAATTAAAGTTTAGCCTTATAAACTCTGCCCTTCTGAAAATCAGATCCTACAAAGAGATCAACTCCAAATACAGATAATTCAAGAAGGCAAAACCATTCAATTTCAGCTCTTTAGACTGTAAAATCTTGCAAATAGAGTCTGGGCACAATATATACATTTGTGTGAGTAAACACATGCCTACAAATCGACAACAAATAACTGCATAGAGTCTTTCTGACTAAGCAAGCAACAATTCCAACAAACTATTTCACTGCTGAAACTTCATTTTAAGAAAAATAACATTTTCACTGAGATAAGGCACCTCATTACTGGATTATATAATGAATCATAAGTTTTCTCAAGATAAAGGAACAGACTTGTTTGTCTTTAATTGAAGAGATTAAAAATTCACATACATAGATATCGACAAAACCATACAACTTTTCATATAAATAAAATTTATTTAAAGAAAAAATGGTGTGTAGAGCCACTTGCATTTAACATTATGTGTATGGATAAAATCTTTTTCAAATGAAGTGAATTTCAAACTGTATGAAAGCAATCTGAAGGAAACACTGCTACAATTCATAGCTAGATATTGCTGGTTGTTTATGAGTTAATTATAGCTTTGTTTTTTATCTCTGCTCTGTATGTTGATTGTTAAAATTAGAGACTGCTATCTATAGCCTAGACATCTGGAACATAAGCAAATAAACTTTGTATCCCATAGTGCGAATTCCTGTGATGGCATATCCTGTTTCCTAGGATTGTTGAAAAATGTTACTAAATTAATAGCCCTCAAAATAAACCTAACCTATTACACTTTATTCTGAATTTCAGGACTGAAATCTACATCTGATGAGCTCTTCTTTTATCAAAACCAACAGGCTTCTGAGCAGAGAAATTTTATGTAATAAAAAATAAAGCCACTTCCTTTCCTAGCCTCTTGTTTTTTCATCCTGGCACTCAGCAATAGCAGCTGAGTTTTCACAAGGATACAGGTGCCAAAGCCTTGTACTTACATTTCGCTGCAGAAAGAACTGCAGTTCTCCATATACTCCATAACACCTGTGATGCAGCTGCAGGGATCTCTTCAAGTGCCTTGCTGATTTCTTTAAGTAGCAAACAAAAGTACCCACCATGCTATATTGTTTTCCTTCTTTTATGACAGTGATAAGTGAAACCTTGCAGCCAGGAGGGCCATTCATTCTGCACTATTAGATACAGCCTTTATTTGATGCCTAATCTTCCATGACCCATAAGCATTAAAGGAATTGCTAAGAAGTATTTGATCAGGTAAAAGGCATATATTTAAGCCACAGGCATGCAAAAGAATATATTGGAGGACAAAAGTGTTTCATATAATGAATAGAATGCAGCACAGTCAGGTAATAAAATAACAAAACAAAGGCATAGTCTGACTTGGAGGCACATCCTTGCACAGAAAACCCACCACATTCTTTGTGACAAAGCCACAGAGACAGTCAGTGCCAGGACTAAGAACAAACAGCCTCTTAGACATGCTGTTTGACCCAAGGGTAGATGTAAGTTTAAAAAAAAATCATTTCATGTTTTATATTAGTCCATTAGTGTCTGGTTTCCTCTGGATTGTCAATAATCCTCAGAGAAACAGACTTTCACAAAATCAGCCATAGGGTTAATCCCTCAGGAATGCATTGGTCTGGCAGACTAACAGAATAGGACAGGCCAGAGGCAATAGCAATACTGTATGAAAGCCATATCTGGTGGTGTATATCTGGGATATACAAGGAAAGTTTCTCTCTTTGTTCACTTCTTTTCCACAAGCAAAGGAAAAGTTACTTTAGTCAGGCAAGGATATCTGGAGGGTAGAAGGTGGTCTCTAGTGCAGCCCCCGCTCAAAGCAGGGTCACTTCTGAGCTCAGACCATGTTGCTCAGGGCTTTATCCTGTTGGATCTTGTAAACCCCCAAGAACAGAGAACACAGGTGTCCTGGACAATCTTACAGTGTCAAAAAGATTTTTCTTATGTCCAATCTGTATGTCTCCTCTTTTAGCTTACACTCATTATCTCTCAATCTCCCGAAGAGCTTGTTTCCATCTCCTCATTAACCACCACTTAGGTACCAGTAAGCTGTTAGGTCCCCCAGAAAGCCTCCTTTCCACTAGATGGTGAACAAGTCTCATTCCCTCAAACTCTTCTTGTCGGGTAAATGCTCAAATCTTGAATGTCTTGGAGGCCGTCTGTTGAACACACTCCAGTTTATGTCTTTCTTTTGGGAAACCAAAACTGAGCAGAGTGAGACAAGGTCTAATTAATGCATGTTGAATAAGAGAGGATGAAGCCTTTTTTCCATCTACCACTCATGCCTCTGTGTCTGCAGCCCAGGAGGCCACTGGCCATCCTTGCTGCCAGGCCACAGGGTTGCTCATGCTCAGCTGCCCACCAGGAGCCCAGGGACCACCCCTACCATCCAGGGCTACTGCACTGGGCCTTCCTTCTCAGGGGCAATGCTGCGCATTTCTCCTCCTTGAATTAAGTCCTTGAGTACAAAGACTTTACTCAAATGGATACCTGAGACCGCTAGCAAGTGGAGGAATTGAACCTCTTACAATAGCTGTCTGCCCTATAAAATCATTCATTGTCAGCAGGGCCAGAGCAGTGGGAACAGCTGCTGTGCCTGTCAGATGGGCACTGGCCCTGCTGCAGCCATAGCAGCAGCAGCAGCCTCAGAATCAGGTAGTCTCCAACCCTACACCTTCTGGTCCAGGAAACCAAAGACAGGTCCCGACAACAACTCAAAGACTTGCTTAATGATATCAAATGAAGTGGCAGTGGCAGGCTCAATAAGTAGAGTCCAATGAGCTGCTCAGGGAAAAAAAATCATCTTGTTAGCCCTTAATCTGACAAAAGCAGAACAGAGCCCGTTTTGAGAGCTGAACATGATTAACAGTTATTCTAAAGTACCTCTGTGTAATCAAGAAATGCTTTGACAACAATTCCAGGAGGAGATTAGGTTCTTTTCTCTGCCTGCAGAATAGGTAGGTCTGCCTTCAATAAGCTCAGCAAGGGAAACACCTACATGGCAAACAGGCAAGGGTTGGCCCTGGTCATACTCTACACTGGCTCTGCAGCCAGAAGCTGTGGTTGGAGCTTTCCTAGTGACAAATTCCCTAGTTTGCCCTATGAAGAAATGGAACATGTTGGTTCAGACCTAGTGTTACACCCTTCACATGCACACATAGAATAGCTTGTGTCTGCTTAGCAAGCAGCCATCAGGCAGCGGATCCCTCTTGCTATAGAGTAGCCACAGGACCTCAGCGCTGCCTCTTCCCTTACTCCATTGCTTCCTCCCAGCACATCCTAGTGAAGCCCAGACTATGGGTGGCAATAGGAACACAGCCCTGTAAGGAGACACCTGCACACGTGTGGCAGAAGCATAAGGAGGTGGTAGCAGCACTGAGCCCAAGGATCTGCCTCTCACTTCTGCAAAGCAGTCCCTTGGGAAACTCACCCAGCCCAGCTGCCTCTGAAATACAATTTACAGGAGCCCCAGTACAGCTGCCTGGTCAAGTTTATTTTGTTGCTGCAACAACCATTTTCTCTGGCTCCACTTGGCCCTGTCACCTCCTCCATTGCCTCTAGAAAGAGATTCCTTGGCAGGGAATGGTGGGAGGAGAAAAGCTCTTATAGAAAAGGAAATATGTGGGGGAAAAATCTATTTAGATGTATAAAAACTGTACAGCTGAAAAGATCCTAAAGGCATTTTTAAATGGACAACCACTTGAACATTCAACAATGAACATAGAATAAACTAGAAAGCAAAAAAGAACCAAAGGTAACATAAACCACAGCATATTTCCCCTTGATTTTTTTTTCTCCAAAAGACAATGTCATTTACTTTATCCCTGCATTACTCCAAGAGAATTAGTTTCTCTTCTTTCTATATATTGCTTAGCCAGCTGACAAAGCTAGTAACAGATTTCAGTAGCAAAATTTTGCATATATGTAAGTTTTACTCACTAAAAATTGAAACAACACTGCATAACTCCCTACAACTGCAGCAAACACTATCTTTTATTTAATGATACCAATAAACCAGCCTATGTTAAAAGCTGGCTTTCATAAAAATAAGGCAATTTTTTTTATCTGGCAAATAAAAATGATGAAGAAAAACAACCCACAAATTAGGTAATAAACAATTACTTTCAAAGAACCTATCATCAGTTTAATAGTTTACACTATGTGATTTAATCAGCAGAATGAATTAACAAGAGAAATGACTAAAAAATCCAGGATTTTGCAAGTTTAGGGAGAGGGTCTCCTTCCTCATTTAATGGGATGTATTATTGCTGTTCTGCTCATATTCTACAGACAAAATGTCACTGTCTACTGAAAATCTGTCAAGTCCTAAATATGTCACCAATTCACCTTGCAGAGCACTAACGTTGTTGCCCATCCTACCACTGTTCACATCCAGGAAGAGTCTGGCAATTACCCTTTCTCACAGAGGGCTAGAGTCAGATTCAATTTCTCCCTCCCCAAGCTAGTTCATCTATAGCAAATCCAGAAAAAAGTTTTAATATTCTTCCCACTAAGTTATTAACCAGTTGGTATGGGATGCACGCCAACACTTCTTCAGAGGGCCGGGGACTATTCTTGTATTTAGTATCATGCTTGGCCAGCCTGGAGTAGAACTTTTCCCATACTTCAGCATGAATTACTTCTATCCAGTGAACCTTCTATTTTACATTAGTCTGTAATGCAACAAATAGCAAAATAAAATGTGATCCATGTGTGCAACTTTTCACAGTTTATTCACTAAAATCAGGCACATTATAGTCGTCCATGTGAAATGACTGTGACTTTGAAATTGGTGTCCCCCAAGTCATTGAGGAATAACAGTGGTCTCTACCATAGAAATTCTCATCCCGAAATTTTTCTATGGCTATTTGAAGTCAGTGTCAGAGTTTGTCTATTCTTGAATGCTTTTTCATTACTGATTCAATAGATATTTGGCATGGGTACAGGATCATCTGACTGTCAAAGATATTCTGACAAAGTGTCTTAACAAAGAAGATTGATTATCAGGCATATGAGCAAAGTTTTATTGTCTACTTAATCCTTGTCTCTTTATTGAAAGTTGAAAGACCATAATTAGTGCTAAACAAGATGATAATTTTGTGATTTGGACACTTGTCCACTAGAAATTTAAGCCTGTCATTTCACACAGGCCAGGCAAAAGCTCTCAGGTGGTAACTCCAGTCAGACAGTGCCAACTCAGCCTGGAACATAAATCAATGCCCTGGAGGTGAAACACTTCAAATCCTGTTACTGTGTTACTAATCAATCCATTCTCCCACCTTAAGGATCCTTGGGAATTGTAAAAACCAAGGCAGTAACACAACCTAGACTGAAGAACACATTTTCACACATCTTTTAGCATCCCATACTGGTCAGCTTATTAAGATTTTCTGCACGTATCAATAGAGAAATAAATATTTGGCCATCCAACTGCAAAAAGAGTTCACAAAAATTAATGGCAGCTATAAAAATCTCATCACTTTATTTAGACTGAGTCTATTCTTACCACAAGCTTTGTAATGTGACAGCTATATGTGCTGTATACAGGATAAAAAATGCATCATAGCATAACTGCAGCTCCATGAAACTTCACTGGAAGACTTTTTTGTTGGTTTTGTTTTATTCCATTTTTTTTGCAGAGCACTCCATATGCAGAACCCCAACCAATTCATCAATTTATCTTGAACAAATTGGATTGTTTTAAACACATATCTGCTTCATTTTTTTATTTTTTAAAGTCTGTTTTACTTTGAAATTCATCTAAAAACCATCTAGGGTTTTTTTAAGTTTAAAACATTCAAAATCAAAGTACAGAGCAATAAAGTCTCTGCTGAGCCTCTTTTTGTCCAGGCTAAACAACCCCAGCTCCTTCAGCCACTCCTCACAGGACTTGTATTCCAGTCCCTTCACCAGTCTCATTGCCCTTCTCTGGACCTGCTCCAGCACCTCAACATCCTTCCTAAACTGAGGGGCCCAGAACTGAACGCAGTACTCGAGGTGTGGCCTCACCAGTGCTGAATACAGGGGAAGGATTACTTCCCTTATCCTGCTGGCCACCCTATTCCTGAGAGAGGCCAGGATTGCATTGGCCTTCTTGGCCACCTGGGCACTCTGCTGCCTCATGTTCAGTTTCCTGTTTATCAGAACCCCCAGGTCCCTTTCTGCCTGGCTGCTGTCCAGCCACTCTGTCCCCAGCCTGTAGTACTGCAGGGGATTGTTATGGCCAAAGTGCAGGACCTGGCACGTGGCCTTGTTGAACTTCACCCCGTTGAAATCAGCCCATTTCTCCAGCCAATTCAGGTACCCCTACACTCCAGCAGATCGACACTTCTCCCCAACTTGATGTCATCTGCAAATTTCCTTATGGTGGACTCAATCCCCTCAAATATTTGAGAACTGAAAGATCAGGAGACTTTTGGAGGGTATCTTTTAAATGAATTTGTGGCACTGTGTTCCTCTTTATTGGAGTATTTGCATGTTCCAATAGCATAACAGATCCACAGATAGATAGAGCAGCAAATTCTATTGAATTCTCAAGAAATGTCAGCACAATGAAGCTGACTAACAGAAGTTGTCTTTTATTTGCTACATGTGGAAATGCTCAGCATATCTTCCTTTGCATGGAGGAAAAGAGAGAAAGTGGCAAAAAGCCAACTAAACCTAGCCATCATTATTTTGGGATCATATTTTAAGGCCAATCTCCTCTGGCACTCAGTAGCTGAACTCATTGAATGAATGAATTTAAAAGTACTTTTAGTTAGATATGTGAAAACCTTTAGGCCACAGCAAAAGAGTCATAGAAAAGGTGTGGTTTATATGCTTAAGTAGCAACTGAGATGCTAACATTGATCCATATTAAAAAATTTTCAAATATCTTCTCTATAAATGTATATGTGTGTGTGCGCGCACGTGTGTGTGTGTGTGCGCGTGCTTAAAAATCACATAAAATTAGGTCAGTTCATGTATTGTTTCCAGCTTACAGATTTGGGGAAAAAACCTAAATGTAAAGGAATATCCTTTAATTTATGCTTTACCCATTAAACCACCTTCCTGTCTAGACTCATCAAGCTGATTCATCTGGATACCTTTCAAACCAGTGATTGCAACTTTCTTCTATATCAAAATCAATGATAACCTTACCAGTATTTCTCCTTTCCAAAACACTACTGAAACAATCTTGTCTAAACACCCAAGTAGTCAAAACCTCAGATCATGACAAACATGAATCTCGAATCAGATCACACTGGAAAATGTTCATTTTTCGCAGAAGAGACAAGACTAGACAGCTACTAGATGTTCTCCCTGTCCAAAGAGGGAACCAGCTGTATTTATGTCATTCTCCAATGGCTCTACACCAGTCCCTTCTTCAGACTACCTTAGATAAAATGCCTTATTGAATACCATGAGAGGTTCCCCAGCTAGTGAAAAATAAACACCCTGAGTTCTGTTTTAGAAAGATATTTTTGAAATTTCATTACATCCTGCAAAGTCTGAAAAATAAAAAAAAAAAAATTAAAAAAAATCCTTCAAATCTACACACTGCAGAGAGGATTGAACCATCACTGCAGAAGGGATTTGCAAATGCACTGCTGCAGACAGACACTGCAGTAAAATTTGGCCAGTTAAAAATAGCTGCGTAGCCTTGACACACACACTGGCCTTTTTATTACAATGTTGCAAATTAATCCTTTGCCCAGGAGGCTTTTGTGGCCCTGCCATTAAAGTTATGCATGTTGCGAAAGGAAATGTTTAGATTATCTAAAGATGCTGTCAAGCAAATTAAGGCTATTGTTGAATGTTTGCATTTCTCTGCCAGACACCAACCCTCTTCACTGGGACTATCTGCTACAAATAGCAATGAAAATTCAGGACAGTAAATTATTCAAAATTACAATTTATAACAAAATACTGAATTAATTCAAACTTTTTAAATCTTGAGGGAGACACATTGATCTCTGAATGCTCCTATAGTTCTTTTATTATACCCTCATAGTTTGAGTTAATAGTGTAACAAGAAATTTTCATGATAAAACATTTCCTAAGATATAACTTATTTAAATAAATGCAAAGAATTAAAAAAAAAAAAAAAAG
>VXAU01002129.1:0-86540 GCA_013399695.1 Formicarius rufipectus | reverse complement strand
AAAAAAGAAAAAAGAAAAAAAAAGAGAAAATATTAAAAACATACCACTCCTCTCTAACATACATGAATAGGAAAGCTAATAGAGAAAAAGTCAAGTCTCTTAATTTTCCAGGCAAGGAATTATTTTGACATTTATTTGAGAGAGGTCTCAGTCCAAGATCACGCAATCTGTTACACCTTATGGTTTTAAACAAAGTTATGAGTCCTGATTTTATCTCAGTCCTAATAAGACCATCTCCTTTCACACCATTAATTTTAAAATAGAACAATGCAAAGAAATCAATGGTAACTCTACTTAATAATTAATGTGGCCAACCAAAATTCAAGCACTGAACGTTGTACAACCGTTCTAAGACATGCAATAAATGGCTGCTATTACCAATCACAATAATTAGACTTCCACAGCATAACTCTATATTGAGCTGTATAAAAGACCCTACTTGGTGTATTTATTGTTATTTGTTTTAGGTAATTTTCATGACATATCCATTCCAAGCACAACAGAAGGCATAACTTCTGTTATTTGTTTTCATTCTTACTACAACATAACATTCAATTCCATTCAATTAATTCCATTCTTTAGTGCAAAATAGCTACATGTGTTATTAAAAGTATGAAGATTATAGATATTTTATATTTCTTGAAGAGCCAAAGGTTGGTAAATCTGCTATTTCAACAGGAATAGGGTTTTTTTTTTTTAAATAAATGGAAAGTTTTATTCACATATTCATTACAAAAAAGTTGTTCGTGAGGAGATAGGTGATATGGGGGTTAAGTGCTAAAGCTCTTCTGAAAATGAGCTTTACTGTTCTTATGCAGCTAATCCAAAGGAAGCCAGTGGGTTTCAGAAGAAAACATCAATTTGTCAGAACTGTTAGCCTGTTCCATAGATATATCTCACTGAAATAAGAGAAGGTTATTCCAGAGCAAAACTGTCAGTTACATGATGAAACTCCTACACAAAGAAACACTGCTCAATTGCCAATAGGGTCTGTCTCATTAGTTACAACAGGAAGTAAAAAATGTTGAAAGATATCTAAAGTCAAGTGAATAGGTCTAACATGTTTTTTTTAAATGCGACAAAAATTAAAATGTTTCTTCCCCTTCTATACTTACATTCTGTCATTATAAAAAAGTAAAGCTTATTAACATGGATATTGAAATTTTTGAATTCAAGATGTAATTCTTGATTATTCTACAAAACCAAATTATTTGATAAGGAAAAGCAAGAATTTCAAGAAGCATTATTTTTACATTTGACTGTATTTTTTAATTAGCATAACTGGTTCCTAATAAAAGAATAAATTGCTCAAATAATTGAAAAAACTGCAGTCTTGCAATGCCAATGCATATTATAGGGAGGCAGGAGGTAACACATATACTTTTATGCAACTTCTTATCATACCAGGGAACTGTGAGATTAAATAGAAAACTATTTAAAAGTTTTGAACATTTTGGATATTTATTGATGTTAGTTTAACTTCAGGTATGTATTTGGACCTTTTGATATCTGCCACTGGCTTCACCAAATAGAACACAATTTTTATTCTCTACCAGTGGCAACACAAGATATTACCCAGAAACCTAGGGACTGTTATGTTTCTTCCTCTCCTAAAACAGTTCTTGAGATCTCATTTTGAAATTTTTTTAGCTCATTTACATTTCATTTCATAAGCTAAACCATAGGGTTTACAGTAACTAAGGACTGATTTGTTGCACAATTGTCTTGCTTCTCAATAACTGCATTAAGTTGGCTGATATTTTACACATACCTTCATGCATAAAGACAAACATCAGTCTGAAATAAAATCCCAAGACAGTAAACATCTATCAAAGCTTTAAGAAACTGAAAATGGAGCCCTATGGCAGGACTTATTAGAAATTCTGAAAATAAACAGCGATAGTAATCCCATTAATAAAATACACACATAGACATTGAATGATATATTCAGTATTTATGATTAATAAAACTAGTTCATGGCAGCAGAGAATGAAGTTCTGTAACTTTAAATGTCCTTTTCTGTATTCCTTCTTAGACTTCATAGAAACACTTAACTCTGCATGAGAAGCCATGTGAAATTTCACAGGGAATAGCTTGTTTCGGGGACAAATGGTTGATGTGAGTTGTAGATCAGGCTTCTAACGGAAGCAAACTTCAGCCTTAACTGTGCAATAGCTATAACTGTTTCACAATAAGAAAAAAATATTAAGTCTTGGTATATTGTTTTGTCACTCTTGCACCCTTGCATCCTCAAGAACCTAATGCACAATCCAGTCAGCATAAGGCATGCTAAGAAAATTGATTGAATATTGGTTTCTTATCTTTCCAGGGGAAAGATTTGTCAGATGCTTCTGTCTTCAAGTTTCATTTTGGAAAAAGGTTTTTTAAACAATTGGGGCACAAAAAGAATATAGAATGCTGCAAAGGTGGCTAGTGCAAAGCAACCTCCCCAGGTTTACACAGAGATTATGGTTCAGAGTTAAACAAAAGAAATACTGAACACTGAATTACTCTACATATTCAGTAAATGGATTATGATATATTTGTCTCTTAGTTGTACTTCAGCAATTATTAATAACTATTTTGTTAGATATTTGACATTTTGAGAGAATTCTAACTTGAATTTTCTTCTGTGTAATGAAAATAAAGTCAACAGACATAAACAACTCAAGGTATGCTCTGCCTAATCACAGCTTCTCAGAAATTTTTTTTCAGCAGACCAAGCATTAATCCCACTCTACTATCACGCACTGTCATGTTTATCAAACACTGGCATGTGTTCCAACAAAACACTTTTTTTTTTTAAAGTTTAGGTTAGCGGGATGACAAGATACCAAGTTGCCAACTATCACTACTATGCCTCTAAAAAATGAGAGAAACAATGAACTGCCCTCAAATGTGAAGGAAGGCATTATTAACATGCAAGAATTACCATTTTACTGTTAAAAAACTACTATTACTAACAGTCTCTAAAGTATTCTGGTCATATAAATTTTACATTTGCACAGAAAAAGTTATCATGCTTTAGATTTCTTCCTATTAAGTCATGTAAGATGTCCAAAGCAACTTCAAGATGCTGGAAAAAGGAGTATATAGTCTTACAACATGAATAAAAATATTTTTAGGAACAGCATCTTCCATAATTATTTCTGGGTGGCATGAAATAAACAAGTCAGAAATGTGACAGACAATCTATATTTGTTAGTAAAAACTAAGCTGCTATCAGTTCACAGAGTTTACAAAACATTTGATTTTGTACCACTTCAATCAAAGTTTGAGAAATGTGGCCATTTTCTTTAGATTGCAGAAAGAAATCTGAATACAAATGATTGGATTTCTCATATCTCCAACTGGTAAATTACATTCTTTTCTATTCTGGATAGTTTTCTTGTGCCATAAGATTAAGGGACCAGATAGTTTCAGTATCTCCTTTAGCATATTTTGTGTGTCAAGAACACATTTCAAAACTGCATTCAGAAATAAAGCTGCTCTTTGATTTGGCAAAACTCTTTCTCACTATAAACAAATAAGTCCACATGAGAGCTTTTATTTTCTTCCTTTTTCCAAAATACTAATGTTCACAGAAATACTTTCAAAACATTTTACTCTGGAGTTGTGATTTTAAAAAATTAATCTTAAATACTTTATAAACAACAATCCCACAAAATCTCATAAGGATCTTATTTGTGTAATTCAAATGCAGTCAATAAAAATGAACAATTAAAAGACTGAGTAGCAGACTTCAATTGTGAGTGAAGATAAGTACATATTGTTTTGCTGTTAAGAGTTACTACACTGACCTCAACAGATACAGAGGTGTCCTAGGTACTTCAAAGCACAGCTGGACCCCCTTTTGTAGGCACCATATACTTCATTCCAGAAATGCAGACTGGCAGACCTGGAGATTTCATGTCCAGATGCACAGCCCTCTTGTTGTAAGAGCAAGACAATGTTTAGGGAGTGGAGGTGCAACTTTTATGGCATTAGCAAGAAAGTATTTGCAGAAAAAATGTTTCAGTAGCCAAATATGATTGTATAAAATATCTTTTGAATACACATCCATAAATGGATCAAAAAAAGCTGAATCACATAGTAAATTCCTTATGAGTTGTAACGTAGGCACATAAGATTTTAAGAAGATTAATTATCTAAAAATGTGGGAAACTTATAGGAAAATGCCTGCTTGAATCTCCCAGCAATGTTGGTGGCCATGTCAGCAATAGGACTTAAGGCATCACTTAATCAACTTAGACAAAATGGACCACCCACAAAATTCCTGCATCCAATTTCCTGCTATTCCTTAGAGAGCAAATAATCAGTACCTACAGTACCTCACCTCTACTTATCTGAGTTTCATCGATGGGCTACTGTCTGGATTCTGGTCCCTGGAAAAAAAGACTTAGATCGTGTAAAATACCCAAGACTGGAGAGTGAAAAGGGTCAGTAATGGACAGCAGATGCAACCAAGAGTAGAGTGCAAGACAGTGCAGAGCTTTAACGATCTCTTGAATCTGGTCTTTGCTATGGCAAATCAGATCCTGGCAGAGCCATCAGATAAATAAATGTAGTAATAGTATTGAGCATATTAATTAAGTTGTAAATTTCATTATGTATACTTTCTTGTAGCTTCTGGGATTATCAAAGAACAGCAAGTCATACTAGAATGGTGCCATGAAGCCACCATATTTAGCCCATTTGTTTGTTCAGCAAGGCTGGATGGTACAGTACTTCCAGCTATGGCATACCTACCATATCAATAGTGAGATTTGTTTCAAAGGGGCCAAAAATTTTCAACTGTAAACAGTAAAAAACTGATCTCTCACACTGATATCCAAGTAATCTCTAATATTATAGAAAGATGGAAGTTATTAAGGATTTCTCATTAATGAAAACTACTCTGTTTCATCAAACTGCCTGTAGATAAGGGAACTAAAATGATATGATGCCAATAAGCACTATATTGATTTAAGGTTCAGAAATACCATAAAGATCAGCAAAAGAAGAAAGAATATTTTAAAACTTCTATAGCTTTGGTGGCAAAAACATTTACATATTAGAATGTTTAAAAAGCAGGAAATCAGAATGCACTAGAGCCATCTACTTCTTGATCCTTTACAAAATCCAACAGAAATAAAATTATTTTCTGAAATTCTTTATCTAATCTGTTGAACAGAATATTATAAAACTCCAAGTATTTCAGTAACAAAACACCAGTACCCTAAGAACACTGCAAATTCAGACAGAAGAATGAATTTCCAGTGCAAAAGACAGTGCTGATTTGCATTTCAACTTATAAGAATGCAACCTGCTTTTTAACACATTTTATCTTTTTTTGCATATAATTATCTCTGGATTGGTTATCTTTTTAAAATACTTGATTCTTTGTTGTGATTTTCACATTTTATCATTTTATTTCAAATATATTTAAAAAAATCTTATTTCTAAGGATATCCAGCATATCATTATCCTTGTATAACCCCTTTCAAATTCATCATTTGCTGTTTGCACTCCACTAAAACTACCCTCATAAAATCCCTAATGATTTACTCAAAGTCTACGCTTAAAAACCATTGAATCCCCATCCTCCCTGATTTATCAAACAACTTCAAAGCAATATATAACCTTTTTTTCTTCTTCTTGGAACCCTTAATTACAAAAATTTGACTGAGGAAGAAGTTGGCACTCGTATCAGAGAGATGAAGACTAAAAGTTGGCCCCTTTGCTTTTAATGTTTTTCTCTATGCCTTGACACAAGTTTGACATTGCACAGCTCAAGTGGGATGCACTAACTTCTTTGTCAGAAAGGAAAGTTGAAAGAATTATTAGAATAGCAGAAGTTTTTAACTAATCAGAATAAATAATAAAAACAAATTTGACTGAAGAAGGTACACAGTGTTTCCCTGACATCCCACTGAAAGACGCTGAAGGAAAGTGCAAAAATCTAACAATCTACAAAGTGCTCTTCCAAAGAACTCTTAGCTCAAGGGGCACATGAACAAAGTCAAAACCATAGCAGTGACAACACTTCAATACTGTCTGCAAAAGGCCTCAAAGTCGGGGGCCCTGCCATGCTCTCCGTTGGTGGCCTCTCCCATCCACAGCCCCGAAATCTGAACAGAAAGGGACAGAAATCGCCCCGTAGGACAAGGACAAACACATTCTCTGTTTGCTGTAAATTCACTCAAGCTAGGATATCAAGGTGTTTCCTTTGTATACTTAAAAAAAAAACAATAAGAATTATGACTTTCAAATTGAGTTTCTCTACACTAGTAGGCCTCAAGAGCATATCAAACCTGTGTTGAAAGCACAGACTTATTTTGTCTTTATGGATTGATAGAGCAAGGAGAAAACAGGACTTTATAAATAAAACTAGGATATATAGTACCACTGAGGGAAAACTGTCAAAGAATGTGCCTCTGTATTTCAGGCATATCCCTTTTCCTTTTGTCAGTCTTCCACTATTACTAAAGACTGTGAAAAACATAAGAGGTTATTTAAAATCTGAAGTGAAAGGCTGGAAATAGGATAGAAACTGCTCAGTGTTATTCTCCTTTATAAAAAATAAATAGAATTCATAAATGACCACATAAGTCAAGGGGCTCTGTGGTTTACAGAAAGAGCCACTGATCATAATTGGGTGACCAATATCGCTGTAGAGTGAGGCAGCTGCGGTCACAGGTGCCGTGTTCATAGCAGGCAGGACAGCAACACCTCTGTCCATCCATGCTATCTAATATCAGGTTCCTGTGCTTCATAACAGAGCTTCCAGACCAAAAGTGATGGTTGGCGCTTTGTAGTCCCTAGCACCAAAGGATGAAGCCTGATGCCTACCAGCATTGTTGCTTCCCACTCACCTCATAAACTGCTTCGCTCTGCTCATCTGCCATACAGGGAACATGACAAGCCCAATGCCCAGCAACATAAATGCACTGCTAGAGTTTTTAACCTCATTCAACCCAATCTCTTCACAGTCAGGTACATACAGCAAGGGGCTGTAGGGACCAGTTTCCCAACTTTTAAAGCTGTTGTTCCAGTCATTATCAAAGAGTGAAGTCAGTTTCAGTCACTTCTCATAGGCAGAAATTCCTTTGTATTTCCTTATGAGCAAATGACTGGACTTGATAAATGATGGGTACTATCTATTAGTACTAATAAGTACTATAAATACTAATAAGAATATGTCAGCCAGCTTCTGCTGAAGAGTGTTATTTGCAAGCAACGGTTCTCTAAATGTCAGGCTGATGCAGATTCATACTGTGGGACCTCCATACATACTCTGCAAGGCATAATGTTTAACCATAAAATCACATCTCCTTTGAGTTATCAGAATCCCACACTACAGTCCAGTGTGTTTTCTTTCAAAGGGCATCCAAAACCACTGAAAGTCCACTGAGTCCAGTTTGGACTAGTATTGGAAGGAAAAATTCCACAGGCACACTTAGAGGGAGTCAGAGGCAGTGGGGTTTAACACTGTCCATGTTTAGGTCCAGACAGTTCTGGTGTCTATGTGTATTTAAGGAAGCTGTTTTTACTAACCAAAGGTAGTCTGCACAGATCTGAGCAGTCCTACACAGAGGTGTTCAGGTTAGTGTGGACAAAACTAGACTAGGTACTAGAAGGCACTTAACTCCCTAGCATGGCACTCCACGAGTAGTTATACCCAGCTTCTCAGTAAAACTGGCTAGATGGGCAGTGAAATGTACTTACTGTACGGTAGCTGGCATTTCTTGGGCACATCTGCACAACAACTCACTGCTTTATAAATATGTCTTCACAAGACCTGACTTGCTAATTTGGAAAATTAACATTCTTTCCCTGAATGGGAATTCTACTACTTCTCTCTCATTTTCAGACTCCTGCTAGAGGTTCAGAGAACTCTTCATATGTGGGGATTGACAACACCACTATTTACCTCATGTCCAAAAAATTAATCAGATTCTTGATATAAATGGTTAGATTTTCTTCTATTAAATCCTTTAAGGTCTTTTACAGTTGTTTTCAGTCATAAACTCTTAGCTGAAAGATACAACTACATGCTGTGATCCTTTCAAAAAGAAACTCCTCTGATCTTGCCAGCATCAATGTTTTCTTCAAAAAGTAGACAAACCCTCATTTTATGGTCTGTCAGGAACTATAAACTCCATAAAAAAAATTCTCAACAGACTGGAAAAAGAAAGGCTAGTTTTCAAGACTGTTAAAAATTGATATTCAAAACTATTTCTTTTTTTTTTTATCAAATATCAGTCAGGACTCTGATGCTACCAGTAGACCAAACCTCAACAAATGGCATTACTTCAGTATTCAGAAAAAGCAACCAGCACTGTTTATAAAATTAAAGAAACATGAGAATGATAAGATAGGAGAGTAAATCTCAATGTGTTTCTGGGACAAATAGCCTAGCTCATGGAAATAGAGAAATCAGAAATATTTTTTCTTCTTCAATATTTGATCCAATAAATGCAACAAAAAATCATTAATAACTTCCTACTTACTTCCTATTACTTACAATAATAAGATTCACAACTCCTACTTCACAGAAACATTGTCATGAGGCAGGTTTCTTTTCAATAGAATGTTACCACACTATGATGCAGTATTGTTTGGGTCTTTTAAAATTATTATATATCTTTTTTATTTAAATTACTTACAAAATTAGCTATACTCAGCAAATAACCTTGAATATTCTGAAGGTTGAGGTTTTTTAATAAACTAGAACTTAAATATACAGAAACATACAACTTTGAGAAAAAAAAAAAAGGTCAGATCTAAAAAAATTTCAATTTAAATGCTCAACCATACTGGCTTCACTTATGAGACAATCTCTAGCAGCAGGAGATAAATCAGAGCACAGCAGTATATTACAGTTTTAATTCATCTGATTATATAATTTTATTCTTCTGTCTCTTTTTAAATCAGTGCTTGAGGGAATGAATTTATTGTTGAGGCTTCTCTTCCTGTTCTGAATGATGGATTAAACATTATTCTTGGAGTTACATATATATGCAATTTAGTACTTCAAAATTTCTTTGTTTTATAACTTAGGTAAAATTATCTGCCTCATATTTATTACTGAAATATTAGAAAATCAGAGAACTGAAAGAATAATATAAAATATGTAAATGTACTACAAAAATATGTTTTCATCAAATTTTACATTTTTTTTGCTAATTGGATCCTATTTGTTGAACTAAACTTTTAAAAAAAACTCTGACATGGAAATCAAAAAGCAAAGTGTACCTCAGTCACTTTATTATGATGACAGACTGTACCATTCAGCTAAAACTGGAAAGTTTAGAGTAATCAGATCCCTCAATAACAAAATTAGTCAATATCTGAAGCCTGCAATGCACTGGCATTAGATTAGATTAAATCAAATCAGATGGCAGACAAAACTTAATTGTGGCATTAGTGGGAAGCAGGTAAATACAAAAGGCCTGACAAGTAGACAGAGATCAGAGAAAGAAGCAAGTAAATGAAGCCTGTTTGGGAGTATTCTTCCTTTTATTCTTTTCATAAAAGAGTAGCAAGAATTTCTCTGTGCCCTGCCTTTCCCAAGATGATGCACAAAAAAAATGCTGTTGAAGAATTAAGACAGAAACAAGTCCTACCAAGAGGCAGGCACTGATTCCAAAAAGGACCTGTAGTCTGGTGAGCTTGGCAGGTTGTCCTCCTCGCAATACCAAACTGGATTTTTAATCCCTTTGTTTGGATTAACAAACCCTGGAGTTAAAATCTCCAGCCACTTGATTTAGCTCTACTTGTACTCTTTAGCTTTGCCTTGCTTATGCAATAGATCATTGCCTCTCTCTTTAACTTCCAGTAAAACATCATCCAATGAAAAAACTTGTATTTTAACTAGGTTTGAGAGGCACTTCTTGTATAAGAGAATAATGATGAAGCAGCCAATTCCTGTAAAACATTTGCTGTTTGTCCTCACAGTTTATATGCTAGGAGAGGTTGAAATAATTTGTGTAATAACCAGCTGGATCTCAATATTTCTCTCTCAAGCTGTTGATTCATTCAGTTTTTTCCCTCTCTTCAGTACAGCAGTTTTATCACTGAACTTGCTGTTCCTTAAATTCCATCTGCGCTTTAAAGCTATTACCCATCTGTGCAGCATGAACTGCACATAAACCTTCAACCAAGTGCTAAGAGAGCTTACTCTGGTTTTGTTATACTCTGTAGCCTCTTTCATGAGTGAATAATCATTAAACAAGCAAGACCAACACTAGTTCAAGTCATACAACATGACTCTCTGTTGTAAGAAAAAAAGGAAGTTAAATGCTTTTTTTTCTAATTAAAAGGTATTGGCATTTTTCAAGGTAAAAATAAGATTTCTTCCTAAATCACTAAAGTGTTTAAACTGGTACAGCATCCCCTTTGTAGTTAGGCTGTCCTTTTCAGAAGCAGATAGTTATTGCCTTTATGCTGGTTTTAGCTGGGGTATGGTTGATTTTCTTCACAGTAGCTAGTATGGGGCTATAAACTTTATCAGTGCCCAAAGTACCAGCTCTCCTCACCTGGCACCAAGTATGGGGCTCAGATCTGCAGTACCACTTGCCCCATCAATCCACCACCACTGTACATGAAGCCATGGCCAACATTTGCCCACAAGATGTGTGACTGGGTGTGTCACAACCTCTAGTTTTTCATTACTAAGCAAAATCAACATCTGCTCTTCTCAGCAAAGCAATGCAACGTATTTAAACAAAGCTTTTAAACAGTAAACAATGCAGTAATCTCTCCACTCTACAGGTGCTTTCTTTCTGATAACAGTTTTCCTTTCTAGTAGAAATGAAAAACAAACAAACAAGAGATCACATATTTTGCCTACTTTTGCATTTAATATGTTTAGCAAAAGTCACAATGAATGATAGTACCACTTTTAAAAATACAGTCTAGTGGTCAGGTCATATGTCAGCTCAGGTTTCACAGAACAATAGACTAGAAAACTACAACAAAAAACATAGACTTGGATCACAGAATATGTCAAACATGTTTTGCAGGATTATACATGATTTGATTTCTATTGGTTCCTTAACAAGCCTATTCTAGGACAGCTGCAGTGTCCCAGACACACATACATCTCAGCAAAAATGGGATATGATATTTGCAAATGCAAAGCTATTAACAAAGTAAATGGGTTATAATACTAATTAAGAAACCACTAAGCAACCATGCATGACCTATTCCTGATTTGTGCCAAGAGACTCTGCACACCGAAAGCAATGAGAAAATTCTGTAAAGAGGATGACCATGCTGAGTTAAATGAATTCGTCATTCTTATTAAATTAGCATTTATATTCTAAAGTGTTGTTAATAATGTTTGGTTCAGTTAATACTAGATCAGAATTACAGCTAATTATGTCAATAAAGTAGAGCTCTGCAAATACATAGTGTGAATACTATGAAATTCTACATTAAAAATTGTAATTTTATAGTCCTTTAATCTCTACTATGACTGTATTCAAAATTTGGTTGAAAACTATTTACCAGTGTTTGCGTTCAAAATCCATTTTGATACGAATATAGATCCATTACTTTTGATTTTTTGATTTAAAGAAAGCACATTTGTTTTCTAAAATCACAGGTTCGGTATTAGTTTTTTCTTATATTTATCTATATTTTTTTCGTTTATAAAGCACAGAAGATCTTGCAGTATTTATGATATTTCAAAGTAAGACAAAAAATTGCTGAAGCTTAGGGATGAATCCTGTGAGAGCAGACTGGAGATTTTTGCTAAGTTGTGCTGTAAGACATGGAATTTTTTATTGAATACTAAGAAATGGTATTTTACTATACTCTGAATGCACAAGTTTCATGTTCACTGTGTGCACCAGATCTTGAAGTAAGTCTGGGTTCTGAAGTTAAACTGTCTGCTCTCTCACCTACTTTCTTCATTGTTACTCTTATCTCTAGATACCTCACAAAAACCACATTTAATCTAACTTTCCCTGGCAAAATTGTAGTCATATAAAGAAAATACTGTCCAATCTGCTAGTGTAAGTTTTTTTTTCTTCTTTTTGCTTTTTAGTGTGATTGCTCAAAGTACAATTGAAAATTGGATATAGTACCATCAATATAGCATGACAGTCTAGCCCTGTGCAGGAACATAACATATCCTCCTTTCCCGACCTCTATATTGCAAGCCTTCTTGATTTAAGGCAAAACATGGTGCATGTCAAATTTGTTTTGCACCCAGGCATACCATTAGGGCTACTGGATTTAGGCTAGGTGAATTATTTTGTAACACCTGCCTGCTTAGCATAGTTGTATAAAAATGGAAAACTAAGACAATAACATTCAGTCTGCAACTACTTGAAGGTTGCACAAGTCTGCAAACATGCATATGCATCTGAAAAGACCAGGATGGGCAAGTGTTGGAGCATAGAACCTATCTGAACAAACTGAAGAAAAATAAGGTAATCCTTTGGACCAGACTCGTTCTAACCAATGGAAAATATTTATACAGATGCCAGAGATGTCCGGATGACACAGATTAATATAGTTTGAGGGGGTGGGGGGAAGAAAGGAAGGCACTAGCTGCAGCTCCAGTTTCTGTCACTGAAGAGCTCTTGAGTCAGGAATTCATAACCTCATATAGCTGAGAATCATGGGGCATTTTAGCCATCAGAGCTAAGCACAGCATTAGACTTGCAATATTGTCTACCCAAAGCATGACTGATTTGTTTTACTAATGCTTGATTTCCAGTTGCTGAGCTTAAGAAAAGTCTTGTTTGAAGTTTTGAGATTTGCCTGGTGCCTCGATCAGTTTCTTGGGATAGTCACATTACAGCAGCCCATAGCTTCCTAACAGTAACAGCTGCAACACCTGGAAATAAAAGTCAGCATCTGGAAGGGACACATATTTGGTGAGGAGTATTTTTCATCCACCACTTGCATATATACCAGAAAATTATAGTATCCAGAGAAATTCCTTTAGAGAGGTTTGAAAGAGATGAAATATACTCACTTTGAGCTAATTTTCATACATGAAGTATATGTATATATGCATGAGGAAGCGTATTAACAAGATTCCAAGATAGGTTTTCCCTTAAAAGTCTCAGAATTTTAGAATTAAGACTAAAATTCAATCTTTAATTTCTATGACTTACATGCATCAGTCCCTAATTATACTAAAGCTTTCCTGAGATTAGCCTTCATTCAAAGAGCAGGCAGTTTTATACAAATGCATAACATAACATTATTGGTGACTCACAGTCTAAATTAAATCCATCTGAGAAATATTTTGCCATCGAATATTCTTGCAAGTTATGTTTAGTCAGTGGCTGTTTGAATTTACATAATTCTATGTGTAATTCTAATTCAGTTCATACATATAAAATGGGATTAGACCTACTTGTTTTCCCCACAGATTTTTTTTTTTTAATGTCAATAATAGTTATAGAAAGTATAAAACCAGCAGGTCAGAGCTCTGGAATAACCAGGAGCAGTTCAGAATAAGGGCAGCAGTAGTATACATATTGCTTAATAACAGTGTCTTCATCACCAGGCACCAAAAATAGCTGGCTACACTGTAAAATGTCTATTATTAACTAGTGCAAAGCAAGTTCTACACTACTTATCTCTGTCAAGAGCTCAAAGAAGCATGCAGAGAAATTATTTGAGAAGTCTTTTGGGATATGTGAAAAATTATTTCTTTAAAGATAAAAAAATTGTTTCAAAAAGTTAATGTTTGAAAAACAATTGTACATCTTACACTGAAAGCAAAAAGGCTCTTTGGGAATTCTCATGATGCCACAGCCCAACTGTGAGGAAGGTTAACAACAAAATAGCTTCAATGTCACTGGAACTCTAGGAGACAGCTCTATTGAGAATTGTAAAAGCTCCTTTGAAATATATAAACAAATACAGAAAAAAGTCTACTGACATTATAACAGCACTTACATTAACTTAAACCCTGCCATATCAATGCAAATTTATGTAACTTTTTCAATAAAAAGAAACTAATACTTCACAGGTGATATATTCAGTATATACATTCTGTGAACTTGATCCAGTTACCGGGCACAACCAGGAATCTCACTATGGGCCAGTGGAATTCAAATTTTCTGTACATTGCATTTTTCTGAAGTTAGGAAGAAAAACACTTAGACAGTGATAATTTTTCCTCATACTAAAGCTGAAGGAAATTATAGTAGTCATTTTGGATTTCTATGCATATCAACATATCTCTGTAAAAACATCTAAATGAATGAGGTCAAAGCAAAGTACCATAAAGTGAGCTTTCACCCTATCAGTACTTAGTGTAAAAAAGTGTTCTTGAGCTTGATGTTTCATGGTCAAGATTCTAGGGATATGGTGGCATTTTCTGTCATAATTTAGCTTTGAGCTCAAGAACAACTACTGCTGTCAGGCAAAAAATTACTCAGCAAGAAATAGAAAGAATTTAAATACAGCAAGAACAGGTCCAGATTCCTATTTATGATGTCTGGGCAGGGTATGATGAGACAGGGTCATGACCCAGTATGCCACAGCCCATGAGCAGCATGCCCAGGCTCAGCTCTCCAAAAGCACAGAGGCAACATTCACAGACCTGCAGTGTGCCTACAACTTGGGAGACCAGACACTGTTAAAGAAATCTGAAGGTCGGCTTTGTTTCTGAGCACAGATCTATCCCAAGAGGTTACTTCAGCACAAGCCAAAATTAAATAATAAAAATTAACTTCAAGAATAATCAACTCACAGTTCAATAGTGCACTGGAACTGCAAAAGCGAGGTCTGGGAAGTGCACACGAACAGCAAGTTTTCTTCCTTGCCAAAACATAACCCACCTTATTTGACAAGTTCTGTGATTGCCTTTTGCCTCTGACTCAAGTCCAACACATTTTTATTTATTGTAGATCCACACTGGACACACTTTTCATCCTGGAAACTTTCTCTGCTAGCTATGACAGCTACCAGTCAAGTCAGAGGCTTCCCTACCATTTTTAATACATCTGTACTGCAATAATTTTCAAATACTTTTAACTATTGGTATAAAAGCAATAATTTTATGTCTAACTTTGGGTTTTAAACTATTGCATTTAAGGTCTCTCTTGTCACTGCTGAGTATGCTAAATGTTTTAATAGTGAAAGTGCATGGCTTTGACCACATATAAAAGTGTCACGGTAAGTTTAAAAAAAGAAGACTAAACATAAATGACAGAGAACTGGTAGCTGGCATTGACATGGTCCATCCAGGATTTACTACTAATCCCAATCACAATAATATTGATATTCTAACAACATGATTATCAATTATTTTAGAAAATAGTAGAAGAAAAAGAAAAACAGAAGTTGATCCCTTTCATTGGAGTAATGCTACTACACTCATTTTATTAATCCACCATCATAGCTGTATAAAATCTAGTGAATAGTATGTAACTGGCATGCAAAACATTATGCAAATTATATTCAAACCACAATGATTGATAGCAGGTCACAGCAGCATTCCATTAATATTCTACTAGTGGTACTAGAATTACTGTTAAATATTGTCTGCACACCACCAACCAAATTAATGTCATTCTCCACAAAAACACTAACTCACATTAATTTTTTTCTTAATCTTCTTTATTTCAGCCACAGTGAAAACAAACCTACTCACTACTTCAGTGGTTTTCCTTTCATCAGGACATACAAAACATTTTCAGATAATAAGCACTAACCTTTCCACTATACAAGAGTTTCCAAATGCCACCATCACACATCACCCAAGGGATATACATTTTAATCTCACTCATAACACGTCTCTATCCCAGTGAGCCAGAATTTTACAGCAGACTGATTAAGCAGGAGCATAACTTTTGTTTCATTTTCCCTTTCAAACCACATTACCTGTACTAAAATTAAGATATCATTACACACCGCAATGCACAGTCAGCTGTGAAGAGTAATACAAGAGTCAGGTATTTAGCCATCTGTGGCAAAGACATTCTCCAAGCAGAGTCACAGTCACATCTTAGCCAGCTGCAGTTTTTAACATTGAGCTGAAATATGTGCTATAGGTCCATTTGAGACCGATCATGTGGGGTTAACCTGATCTGTAACCCATATTTAGGAATACTCCTTGATTTAAAGAAAAAATTTTTGTCCTGTACACCACTTCAGTTGGTTGTGTATTTCTATTCGTTTCTGAGTAAGCAAATGTGTGAAATTCAAAACAGGATTGTTGACAGCTATTGTACTGATCAAGGAATAGTAAAATTCATTGGCTCTGAAAATAACAATATAACATCTCTCTGCACTTGTTAAGGAGGAGGCTGCCAATGGACAGACTGAGGCCCAGATGCAGCCTGAATGTTTTTTTGCTGATGTATTGCAGTGTAAGATTGTTTTTGTCCATTCAAGTAGTTAAGTTGGACATCATGGCTTGCTTAACTAGAAGTCAATCCAAACTACTGTACACTGTTTGATATGTGATGCAGCTTCTGTAAGTACTGAAGACATCAAAAGTTTCTGGTAAACTATGTATTCAAACGCAAAACACAGATAAAACATATAAAACAATACAAAGTTNTTCTTGTATACTTTTTCTTGACACAGTACCATCTTAGCCAGCTGCAGTTTTTAACATTGAGCTGAAATATGTGCTATAGGTCCATTTGAGACCGATCATGTGGGGTTAACCTGATCTGTAACCCATATTTAGGAATACTCCTTGATTTAAAGAAAAAATTTTTGTCCTGTACACCACTTCAGTTGGTTGTGTATTTCTATTCGTTTCTGAGTAAGCAAATGTGTGAAATTCAAAACAGGATTGTTGACAACTATTGTACTGATCAAGGAATAGTGAAATTCATTGGCTCTGAAAATAACAATATAACATCTTTCTGGACTTGTTAAGGAGGAGGCTGCCAATGGACAGACTGAGGCCCAGATGCAGCCTGAATGTTTTTTTGCTGATGTATTGCAGTGTAAGATTGTTTTTGTCCATTCAAGTAGTTAAGTTGGACATCATGGCTTGCTTAACTAGAAGTCAATCCAAACTACTGTACACTGTTTGATATGTGATGCAGCTTCTGTAAGTACTGAAGACATCAAAAGTTTCTGGTAAACTATGTATTCAAACGCAAAACACAGATAAAACATATAAAACAATACAAAGTTATTTCTTTTCTTTTTTTTTTTTTAAGGAAAACCTAAGAGACTTGGTGGGTAGAACAGAATATAAAGAATTTAAAATCCTTTATATTCTCCAAGCAGAGCCACCACACTGCTCCTTAACAACCACCTCACACCACCTTAGCACATTTACACATAACAGAACTGACAATTTGAACAGAAAATTCATCTTAGGCCAGGAAATTAGCATCACATGACAAAAACCACACAGGTAAAAATAAAAATTATGGACAGCAATACAAGGCTGCATACAACTCAAATCTCAAATATTTTCCCCAAATTACACAAAGTGACTGTAGACTGACACCACTGTTCACTGAGCAGAGACCTCCAAGTTCCAACGCTATAAACCTCATTATCTGGTTCCAGTGCTTGTAAATCATCAATTTTCACTCAGAAGGGTAAGAGGAGAAATCATCCCTTGCTTTTTTATGTCATAACCTAGACCATCACATGAATCATCAGGCACAATCCTTTCCTTCAGATGATTCTCTTAATGTTATTTTTTAGAGTCTGTATAGGTAAACAACATAGTATTTGGTGTCAGATTCATGTATTTTGAATAGATCCTACTTTGGGAGGATTTCACATTTTGCAAAGTATTTGAGAGTTCACCTTTTCTGGTAAAATTTTTGGTACAGAACAGAAGCCAGCTTTCTTTTGTCTTGAGCAACAAGGATTTCAGATAGTAAGAAAAGAGAGTCCAACGACTGGGCCAATAGCACCAAATTTAAAAGAAACTGCCTCAGTTCTCTAGACTCCTATGGGTTTCCTACAGGACCTTATGGGATCCGGTCAGTCTTCTTACATGGAGACTGCATCTATAAAACTGAAAGGTACAGTAAGATAAATAATCATCTTACAATATAAAGTAAATTTGGAAACATTCAAATACCTTGTTAACAAGGATGGATTATACATCTATCATCCACATATAATATTCCAATTATGTTAGGATACAAATGTGATGCATTGTAAAGTGGGCATGCAAATATTGAGAAACCAAGAAAAGAAAATCAAACTCATTCATAGTGGAGAACTGTGTCTGCTCCAAAGCAGATCTCCAAGAGATAAAAATGCTTTATATGCTCGTTTTTAACATTAGAAATATCAGGACTTGAGTTCCCTATAGTATTTATGTTTGCCCTGAGATGTTTGCTGAAGGGCTAGCATTGTTTAAAGAACTCAAGTAAACAAGGACATCGTATCCAGCGAGATACCTTACTTAGAGCTTCTATGTGTGACACTAGAAAAATTTCTCACCATTTTCATCAGCCATATCCTAAAAATGTTAAGGAACATTTAAGGGCAAAACCAGGCAGGTGTTAAAAAAATAATGAATATGTAATGGAAATGGCATCTTCACACATTAAATTCTGCAGATTTGCAGTGAATTTTGGGAGACTGAGCACTCCTACTAATTCCAAGAGACTACCAGTTGAGTATCACACTCATTCTTGCTACACACTCCTGAGGAGTACCTGTCTGTAAGCACAACAAAACTTGTGCTATTTCTCCAAGAGCACTTTCTTAACACTCGTGATTATTCCTCAGGCAGTTATTTCCTGTTTGGAGCTGTAGGTGGTGGGGTATGATTTTGTTGGCTGCTACACTGTGAAGTCTTGGGTGTGATCCTATTTCAAGGACACTTCTCAAAAATTTCATACAGAACATCAGATTCTCTAAAGAGATCAGTCCATCCCCACATATTACATTTATTTCTACAGAGGTGTACCCAGAAGTTTAGAACCATAGTTCTCCATAAACTCAGCCATAAGTATAAGCTCAAGTCAAAGACTGCAATCATCTCCCAGCTATTTTAATAAAAAGTATTTGTTTTTCATAAATTTCAAGTATCTGGCCAATTTATTTCAGTAAAGAAGAGCTGATTAATTGAGCACTTCACAGTCTGTGAAAGAAAACACAAACATCCATCAACTGCTGAGTGTCAGAAACAATCTGATTGGGATGGGGGTTTACTTAATTCACTCTTTACCATGAGCCCTAGTAAAGTGATGGGAGGACCTTTGATATTGTTTACATAAAACAACTGCCTGTTTTGATGAAGCATTTTGTTGGCTTTCTGAGCAGCTGGAAAGACAGGAAGCAATATAACTGTCCCTCCAAAGTCTGCTAGGAAGGTTCCACACAGGCCATGATGTCCACAGTATGGAAGACCTCACTCAGGGCCTCAGTGAGCAGCATGCAGATTTCAGGGCCTCCATTCCTCCCTCAAGAACTGCAGAAGACTCAGCCTCAACTTTTCCAATACAGAGTATTTTCTTATGTTACAGAATAACAAAACCTGTGCAGAACTGTGTATCTAAAATGGAATCAAACTGAACACTTTCATTTCTTGTTTGTGCCTCAGGTGTGCATAACAAATAGGAAGTTCATTGCTTCCACAGGAGTTCTCACTCTACAGATAACCATTGTTTAGAGGAGCAAAGAAAAAGGTCGTAACACTCTTCTTTGGCAAACATTACATGACCATGTAAATATCAGTTTTGACAGTCCTGTTTCCTGAATCCTATTCCCTTCTAAAAATCTATTAATTTATTTTAATTTCCTACAAAGAGTGAATAGAGAATCAGAAAAATACAGTACTGATTATCAGTACCAATCATGGTCCCTTGCACTACAAGATGTTCATCAAAAATCATCCATCACTCTTTCAGTTGGGGAGCAATGTTAAAACCAAAAGGATGATTTTATTTCTCCTGACGGCTTATAACTGAAGGTTTTAACGGCCACCTTTACTTCTCAAAAAAAATAATTTTATTTTATATATGAATCCACATCAGAGATTTCATGCACTGTCAACATATTCTCATCATTATTTGCCTACACTCTTTGAACTACCTCGTTTCAGCTACTGAAATATTAAAACTGTATTTTCCTCTATTCTGTCAAAAAGCTATGCAGCTTAACAAGACCATATTCTATAGTTCCTGAACATTCCATTCTCTCCAGTGAAACTGAAAGTGGGAAGTAAATTTATGATTTTATGAAAAATAACCATCAAAATATAAGAATGATTGGTTTTCAGTAGAATGGAAAAGTGAATAGAGAAATATCTTCCAATGGTTTTCATAATAAATAATCAATGCTAATTAAGAAGACAAAGCTAAAAACAAATACAAATAGCAATATTTGGACAGATCATGTAGTTATGCAGTAACTGTCATAGGATTTAGTTTTTATGGGTTCAGCTAGATGAACTCATGCAAGAAAACTATCACTGTCTATTAAGATGCAAACTCTGATTCAAAGCGTCCACAAATGTAGACAGCTGCAAGGGTATAACCAGCAGTCAGGACCTCTGAAAGTATGTCCTGCTCTCTGCTGTTTCACAGCACCACCAAGGAAGCCCAGGCCAGACTGAGCCAGTACAGCTGGTCTCATATTCTTGATATAAAGACTCATGGATGAATTTAAAATTACCACCCAAATCCAAAAGTTCAGTAAAAGGCACAGAGAGCAACGTTGTGACAGCAGACGTGACAGTATGTGTGTTTAAATCGTTTGAACTTAGCCTCAATTAACAGGTCTTAATAATTTGTGTATTAATCTGATTTCATCATTCTTCCATTGAGCATAATGCTGTAATTAATTACAGTATACTCCAATGTCCCTTCCTCTCATAAGGGAGGAAAATGTTAATCCTGTTTTACAGTTGAAAAGTCAAAGAACAAGGAAATTAGGCATTCCCCTTAGGTTGACACAATTTTAAAGATATATTTGGCCAAAGATTTGAGTGTGCCATAAAAAGCATTAAGAAACTGTAAATTACTGACAATCAGGAAGAACTGTATTTGGAACATGATTATTATTCTATACAAAGAAGCTAAGTATAAGCTAACTACTGGGCATGAGAAATTGTGTCTCAAAAAATGATGTGACTTCTTACATCCCCTGCTCAGATGTCAACTATATTAACAAGTCAGAAGTTTCTCCGTGTGAACCCCATACTCACATAGAAAGATAAATGAAGGATGTCATGGGATACAAGCAAAGTTAAGATTCCAACCAGAACATTCAGACTTCCAAAGGAGTAATACATGAGTTCCTTACAAAATAAAATCACAAATAAATAAAGCAATCCTGAAATTTTCTCATATTACACATATTCCTTTATCTATTTATATTTTCAGCATATGCTTTGAAATCTTATTTTATCCATTGGATTATAGTTATTTGTTTCACAGAATCAGACTGTGGTAAGTATTAAGATGATGATTAAATATTTTGAACAGTTTTTACTTTTGATGGAAGAACTTTTCTAATCACTAGATCTATAGTCTTTTATGAGGTAGCAGATATTTAATGACATAATTTAAGAATTATGCACCAGTTATAGTTGCAATCCCAAAAATATTTCAATCAAAATAAAGTCTATGGATGTGCTGGTCCCAGGAGGGTCAATGAAAAGCTTCAGAGTGATTTCTACAGGAACAGCTTCAGAGCTCCCAATGGGTTTGATCTCAAGTCTTACTAAGTTAGTGATAAGGTTTCTCTGTCCTCTTTATCTTGGATTTGTGCTCCATTCAAAGATCAGTATGCTGTATCACTCTGTTTAAATCCTGTTTCTTTCGAGTGCCTTCATTCATTCTTAAAGTATTTATAGGAACATCATTATGTATTAATGTACTTGCTAATAATGGACCAAATAGCTCAGAAATTCTTTGACCTCCCAATAGTTTACAGATAGCAGCTTTGATAGCTGTCATATGACTAATCAGTGGCTTACTGAGCAGTTAGAAATGCTGATCATACAAGTCACTTTTTATTAGTAGTTTACAAAAGAGAGTGCTATTGAATCCAAGATAACTAACAGTGGAATTAACCCTCATGTTTTCCAAACTGCTCTATTGTAGATAAACAGAAACAAAAACATTCTTGAAAGTAATGTCTAGAAAGAAAACATAATAGGAGATTCTGATAATGTATTAGATTATCATTTTCTCCAAGGACACTCACAGAGTTACTCTTGCTAGCATCTTCTAAAATAAACTTTAAAAATAAAGACAGACAAGCCTGACAGTACTGGAATCATCTTAGAAAAGGTATGTGAACAATTTCTGAAGCACTGGTCCTAGAAAAGAGCCATGTTACTCAGAGCTTACCCTGTAGCACTGGGACTTTAAAAATTGGAATGTTTTATACTTATTTAATAGCTCATAATCACAACTCTATCCATGTGTGTCAATTTTTCTATTTTTTTTACTATGAAAAAAAAAATTAAAACTCCACTAAAAGTGCCAAGTTTCCTAAACCTGTTGCCTCAGCTATAACACACAACTACACTCATGAACCTCAGACTGCCATGGCTCAACAGCAGATTCTAGTTTATAGCAAATGGCAAAAATAGTGGATGCAAAAAAGCATTACTTCAAGGACACCAAGATCCAAATGATAGTTTGGCATATTAGAAAACACTACAAAGTTTTTAAACGCCCTGGTAGCTTTTATTTCATACTTCTATAGCAACGAAATGACAATTTTGTTATGTTTAAGTAACTTTGAAGAGATTTCAAAGCTATATTTACTTGAAAAAAATATTTGGAGAGCATTAGAGAAACACAGTAACTTTATTTTCTATAAAACAAGATGCTTTTTATCGATTAAAATACAATATTGTAATAAACAGAATAGTACAAGAACAGCAGTGTTAGCCCATATCCAAGTCTAAAAGAATAATAAAACCATCCTGCCACAGAAAAACAGACTGTTCCCAATATACCTGCAAAAACAGCTAGACTACCCTGCATACTCTGAAACTCAACACCTTCAAGTGAACTGGAAAACATGGGATCCCTTTGTTGCAAAAGGCTGTTCCAACTCTACAGCACCAGAAGAAGGAGAGATCCATCTAGTCTGCTTTTGACAGTCCCTAAGAGGTAACTTATCTTTTCACACTGGATTAAAAAAAAAAAAATATTTTAGAATAAAATGTAGTCTCACACTTTGTTGAACAGTCTCTCACGTAACTAACATAGGCTGAAAGTGACACTGCTTACGAAGGCCACTGCTGCATGCTATACCCTTCTAAATGTCTGAATATTTTCTAAATTAATCTCAACACTAAGTGAAACACATTCTCCAATCGGATCTACAAAGGCAACAATGACTACACAAAAATTATTCTGCATTCAGAGGGTGGAAGAACAACCTCTCAGTGAGACAGAGAACTGTGGAAAACAGACTACACTTGCTTCCTCAGTTTAGGCATCCAGCCCTCCCAAACTGGGATCTTCTTAACAAGGGGCAGATGAACATTATCTACTACAGTAACTATTTTTCCCACAGGAAAACATCTTTTTCAGTACAAAACTGATTTCCCAGCACCACTGACACTGTGTGCAATGAAGAGGGATTTGATTTCAGTTATGGGGCTGCAAGCATACCTCTTTTGCCATTGTTATTACCCACATATATTTTCCAATATTTAAAGTGGTAAGACTCAGGATATCAAAGCAAAGTCCTATCTCCTTCATTCAATGCTATAAACTGCAGTTTGGAGCTCTTCGAAGACTATACAATAAAAAGCTGGATATGCTAAAGAGCAGTTAATGGACACACTCATCTGCTCCTTCCTCACTCACGTAAGAAGTAGCCATGGCATGTACCGACACACCACTACTGTCAGCAGGAGTCAAACCTACAGCTTTTGTCACTGGAAACACACATTGCTGTTTAATGAACTGAAACAGAGATTGAAGAGCTTAGCAAGTCAGCAAGTAGCAGGAAATATGACCATAAAGAAGGGTTTTTTGAACAGACCATCAAATTTTCTGTTTAAGGAGATAAGTTACAACTTGTCCTACAATGATTATCCTGCATATAGCTACACAGCTATTTATTATACTAATGTATCAAAACTTTTCATGTGGAAAAAAATCCAAAAAAGTTTCTCACAAAGCATTACTGTAGTACTTGAGCTAAAAAGTTACCTTTCTTTTATTACATTTACAGAATAAAGGAAGACAATTTAGCAATAAAGAGTATTATGTCCGATACTTGGTATAAGACCATTTTATTTCCAGAATTTTGATAGAACATTAACAGATTTCAGCAATATAAATGCTTTGAAATTTTCTGAGGACTTGAGGATGTTGGTTTGCAAGTTTATAATATAAAGTAAAATAATATTAAAATGCAGAAACTCTTTTCATTTCAACCCTGGTCATTTAAGCATCTGTTTAAATAAAAATACAAATAAATTTAAAAACCTGCTTTTTTTTCCAAGATATTGTAGTATACGAACTTACTTTTCAACTCTGACACTTTGTAATGCTGCTAAATTAGAAAACAATAAAAAAAAAAATACATGAAAAGGCACTAACTTCCCAGAATAGATAATGACCATGGTGGAAATGAAATCAATGATTCATATTATAAATCCACAATAATAAATTGACATTCACCAAAACATGATGTCCTCAGCACAAATCCCAAAGTTCTTACATAGGCCAAACTCCAAAATAATTGGCTGACAAATAGGATGTTTCCTTAGTGAACAAATTATTTCTTGCAAATACCATAATTAAACTCCAGGCAAAGCACACAGCACATGCAACTAAATGTAAAATAACATGATCTCCGCCCTAAAGAATTTACAGGTCAGAAATATACATACAGGTAAGTACCAAAGTATGAACTACCCATGCTAAGGTCCCCACCAAGGAGCCTTTTTACTTTCTGCAGTAGGTTTTAAATAAATCTTATTAAAAAAATAAGCAAATCCTTCTATTGTGTTAGAAAGGATTATCTGGATTGAAGTAAGTCGTTTTGACTTTCTCACTGCGGTGGTTCAGGGTTTGTCTCTGCTGTCAGCTTCTCGCAAGACAACCAGCAGCAGAGCTGGCTCTGCCCCGCAGCCAGGCTCAGCCAACCCAGCCTCACACCCCCACAGTGCTCAGCAAGGGACACTTCCCAGCTCCAAACTCCCTGCAGCTCACAAGGTGCTTATATACACATATCCAGATGAAAATGCCTATATATTCCACTCACTTATATTAATTACTCCTGGAGAGAATATATCCCATCTTATCTGCCTGAGACTGTTACAGTGCTTTACAAAACACATGTTCATTTTAACAAGGCTAGAAACCAGAATATGAAAAGGAAATATTCTAGAGTCCCTCTGGCTACTTCAGCATCTCATGTAGAAAATCCTGTAACTAATCAGAGTTTTAACCTGGGCAGAAACCTGTACAGCACACTTATCTTCAAGGCTCTGAGCCTGTGCCCTTTGTCTGGGTCTCCTTCCAAGACAAACTCAGATCTTACACTTCTCTTTCTTTTCCATTTCAGTGCAAATAAATCTATCTCACTTCAGCAGGCAACAGACTAGAAAAATGGGTAACATTTTCTGTTCGATCCTCATGTCACACATTCCAGGACAGGTGAAAAAAGAAGTCTACATAATAGCGATTCAACACAAACCAGGTCTCAGCTCCCACATTCTCAAGCCCATCAACATTCTCTTTGTTCAAGAATATTACATGTTTCAAATGGTAAGAGAATGTGTTGGCAAGATGTTTTCTGTAGGCACAATAGACTCAAGTGAAGTGCTACAGCCCAGCCTAAAATCAAAATTCTCATAAACATGTTTGAACCAGTGGACCCACTGGAGTGGATTTTTTAAGCTTTTCCAAAATCTGTGTGTTGCTGCAGACCTTTCTTTTTGTAATTGGCCAAAAATTATGCACATAAGAACCTGTTAGAATGAAAGCTTTCATTTGGTCACTGTAATATAAAGCATAAGTTGTTTTTCCTTTGAAACTGACCTCTCAAAATTACTTTTAGAGGTTCAGGTTTTCTCTTAGATGGAAAAAGACTTTACTAGCATAAGGTTGCTAATGGGACACGACTGACTGCCATGCATAAACAGGGTAGCACTATTACCCATACTAATAAAATCACTCTGATTATTATGCTTAGGAAAGCTAAAACCCACTATTTTCTAACCTATGTAATACTGAGAAAGAGATCTCCTCAAAAGAAAGATAATTATTTCTCCTTTTTCTGTCAAAATTAAAAATAGCTGAAAAATTTGTAAAAATAACACTTTTTATATCCTCTATTAAATTTTATATTCAAAACTATCATTGACTCTGCACTGTCATTTGGTCAATTTCAATATCTGTGATTAATTAACTTTCAAGAAGACTCATCCAAACCCATAATTATACACTTGCCAATTAAAAACAGGAGTACAAAAACCTGCAATTCAGAGGTTCAGGTAAATACAAAGCACTCCCATATTGATTGAAAAACAAAACAAATTCACCTGGGAGAATATCCACAGATAATTTTTTGTCTTGGTGATATCTTGATAGATTTCATCAAGACAGCTCAGTAATTGGATGATATATAGAAAATACCAGAACACCAAAATGATTACTCAAATGACAGGTTCATAATAGTAATGCTCTAAAATCACGCAAATGTATAGAATAATACAATCATAGACTCATTTAGGTTGGAAAATACCTTTAAGATTATCAAGTCTAACTCAGACCAACACTGCCAAGTCCACCACTAACCCACGTCCCTAAATGCCATACTTACATCTTTTAAATGTCTCCAGGGACGGTGACTAACCCACTTCCCTGAACAGCCTGTTCCAATGTAATACAAATAACTAATACGAATTTTTTTCTATGAAGAAATTATATTTTTAATTCACTAATACATTCAAATAATCTCATTTTGGACAGAATTCTCATGGCAGCATAATGGGTCAGCTGCAATTTCCTGACAGTATGGACTAAAATGTCCCTGAAAGAGTGAATTACAATAATCAGCCCATGAGATGACAAAAGCATTAGTTGGCATCTCTGTAGCTGTACTGCTGATCAAGGCCCCAGCATGGCAGTGATATAGATACTGTAGAAAAGAGCCTTTGTAACAAATGCAAGTACTTACCAAATGGTAAAACTAAGAGCAACATGACATATTGTGACCAGATATGTCAAATGATGCTAAAAGCATTACAAAACATAATAGCAAAAAGGAAAGACTAGTGGAAGAAAAAAAAATAATGATTTTAAATATTCTGCAACATAATTCATGGTCTTTGAACCATGCCATTAGCACTGGTATTTTTCAAATAGATTAAATTTCTATAAATGAGAACATAATTAAGAATAAATGGAATAACTTCTAAACGAATTAAACGCTTGGTCACCAAAAACAGATTATTGTTGCTGGCAGACATCTCCATTCTTCTAATTAAAGTCAACCATTTTAAACACTTTCTTCCTATTAATCTGACACATGTGATGAAGGAACTATAAAATTTCAGACCATCTAATGAAACTATTTCCACCTTGCACTTTTACTCAGTAAATGATGAGAGTCTGTTCCCCAAGCAAAAGAAACAACCCTATGGATTTCTCAAGGTGTGAAGCCATTGGCAGTGTTTGACAGACAAAAAACAAACAAACAAACAAACAGACAAACAGATAAACCACTAGTTGCCTTTCAGTGACTTGGCTGAGAGTGGAGAAGGATGAAGACTGCACAGAATCTCCAGGCAACCTGCTGCACTGCCTGACTGTTCTCACGGAACAGTCTCTCCTGAAATCCAGTCTGAACACTTCATGTTGCAACTTATGTCAAATTATTTCCTTGTCCTCCCACCCTGCACCACTGTGAAGTGCCTGAGCGAGTCTCCTGGTTAACATTCTCCTAGGCAGGGGGGAACTGCTGTGAAGTCACCTCAAAGTCATCTCTCCTCTGGGCTGAACATCCCCAGCTCCCCCATCTTCTCGGGGGCCAAACGCTCCAGCCACAAAACTTCATGGAGCTCCACTGAGCTCACTGCCTTCTTGCACTGCATGGCCCAAAACTGGATGTAGTATGTTGATGCAGCATTTTAGATGTAGTATCTAAGAAGTGCTGGATAGAGGCAGATAATCCCTTCCCTTAATCTGCTGGCAATATTTCCCCTTATACAGCCCAAGAGGTTCCTGGTTGTCCCTGCTGCCAGGGCACATGACTGGTCCATGCTCACTTGCCCACCAGGGCCCCAGGTTGTATCTGGTTGTGTGACCAGTCACAAAGGCAAGAAACCAGGAGCGCTTCTTTCTCATGTCAGTAGATGCAACAGTAGCACCTGGGGCCCTTTTCCCTGCCATTTCCAACAATGGCATTGCCATTGTGACTAATAGGGTAGTTGTAGAATCATGCTTTGAGAGGGAAAGACAGGGAAAATCCCAGCTCCTTCTGAAGAATCCGGAACAAATCATTATCCTAAGTAATCCTTTAATATACTGGGCAGCAAGATTTCTTTGGGGACCATAAAATCACTGAGGTATATGATTTATCCACCTGGAACTGGACAATGATAAGACCCTTCTAAATTTAGTATTAATTGACCTTTTGCTTAAAACTTCTGTGCACTCTCATGTACCTTAGGTCAGACTTCTAAATACATCAAAATAATTCTTCATGGGCACTTTTAATATGGCATCAGCTGAGATGAGAGTAAAAATGTATCCCATAAAAATGCACTACTGGGAAATCTCACAAACAGATCCACATAAAATCCTCTATTAAAACTGATTAACTACCCAAGCCTCTGCTTTTCCTACTATAAACTATGCACTAATTAATGTTTCCTTCCTACTACAGAGTGGCATTAATATGATAAGAAAAAAGATCACAAACACTAAAACACACACAAAACACCTGATTAGCTCCCATTACTGAAAAGGAACCTAACGTATAATTAATTAGTCTTACAAATTATAGCTATTGCTAGATCATATAAGACACCTTACATCAGTATAACTATTCCTATACCAGAATATCATCTGAGGACTTGAACAAACACTTGCCTTTAATTTTTAATCATCTCAGCTGTCATTTCTAAGCAGAGTACAGGAAGAAGTTGCCACTTCACTATAACATGATCTCATCATCACTGGTGAGGCCATACCTCAAGTCTGTGTCCAGTTTTGGGCCCCTCAGTTCAAGGAAGACATTGAGGTGATGGAGCGTGTCCAGAGAAAGGTAATGAAGCTGGTGAAGGATCTAGAGCAGAAGTCCAGTGTGGAGCAGTTGAGGCAGCTGGGGTTGTTTAGCCTGGAGAAAAGGAGGCTCAGGGGAGATGTTATTGGTCTGAACAACTCCCTAAAAGCAGGTTGTAGTGAGGTGAGGGTCGGCCTCTTCTCCCAGGCAACTAGCAATGGGACAAGAGAAAAAGAACACAAGCTGTGCCATGGTAGATTCAGGAGCGTGTCCAGAGAAAGGTAATGAAGCTGGTGAAGGGTCTAGAGCACATCAGGAAGAATTTATTCATGAAAATGGTTAAGCATTGGAATAGACTGCCCAGGGAGGTGGTGGACTTATTATCCATATAGTGTTCAAGAAATGACTGGACGCAGCACTTAGTGCTAAGGCTTAGTTGACAAGGTGGTTGATCAAAGGCTGGACTCGATGATCTTGGGGGTCCTTTCCAACTTTAATGATTCTATTCTATCATTCTCTGATTTGCTGACACCATGAGAACTTTCCTTTGCTAATTTGACAAACAGAAATAAATCCTAGGTTCTGAATACATGTTTAGTATTTATTAGTTTTTACTAAGAGAACAGAATTTAACAGAGGCCTGCATCTGGCCATGAAACGGCCTATTTTAATTTAAAATATCTTCCCCAGTGTATACTTTACAAGAAATCTTACTCAGAAATCTTTCAGAAACCTAATGAATGAAGTAGCTGAGACTTCTTTCAATATATTATTTTGTTTCCATGTGTCCTGGTATTGGCCAGGACAGGGTTAATTTTTGCAGTAGCCGTGAGGGAGCATGGTTAGTACACAGAGCTTGTTCTAGCCATTGCCAGGGGTTGGGAGAAGGAAGTCTCTTCCAGGGATAAGGGGTCTCTTCCAGGTCAGTACAGCTTGGAAGAGGAAGCAATTGGGTATTGTCTGTTGTCCAAGGGTTTCGGACTGTTCACCTCTTCCTTATACCCTTTGTAATTAGTATCGTTGCTGTTGCTGTTTGTTTTCTTACCTCACTGGTGCTTCCAGTAGCTTGTTCTTATCTCAACCCACAATCTCCACCTTTTGTGCCTCCAACTCTCCTCTTCAGACTGCCACATGGGGAAGGAAGGGGGAGCGAGCAAGCAGCACATAGTTTGGAGAGTCTCAGTGAGGACTAAATCAGAGAGTACCATTCCTAAACCATGACACCAGGCAAAAGAAAAATTGGATACTGAACCAAGAATTATGTTAAATGACATGAAGTATATGGAATCGTGTTTATGCAGTGGTGTCTCAGCTTATCAGGCAAAGAAATGGCGTTAGATGGGACTCTTTCCTTCAAAATACTCCTCTAGGTCATTTTCTGAATAAATTTTCTGAATACATTTATATGAGCAGAACTTAGTGCATATAGCTTGATAAATTTTCAGAAAAAATGCAAACAATAAATAAACTGAAGTGCTGACCTTACCAACAACTTTTCTCCTTTCATTAACAAAGACGTAAACTTGGAACAACGGTATAAAAGAGCTGATATTAGTAATTTCTCAAATGAAATTGTGCTGCTAGATAATTCTGACAGCTTTCAACCACAGATAGGTCACACTAATGAAGATGGATGTTATATTAGTGGTAAGTTAAAACACTGCACATCAAGGGAGCTAGTTACTTTGTGTGACTTAGGCTTTGGACTCATTTTGAGGGACAGCTTAATTTAGGTTGGTGGTTTTTTGGTTTGTGTTTGGTTTTCGGGGGGGGGAGCGGTGTTGGGTTTTTTTGTTGTGGTTTTGTTGTTGTTTGTTTGGGGTTTTTTCTGAAGACTTGGTGTTTACCTCTAGGTAAAATCAAGACAGAGAGGATCCAGGACCATGGATGCTACTGCCTCACTTGAACTTCAAATGACTCTGATTTTAAATCAGAAGGAATTTCAACTTTTCCTTCACAAGAAGCAGCAGGGGTTACTGGACTTTTGACAATGTGATTGCCTTTTGGGATCACTCAGGAATTGTAGCTGGATAAATCCTTGACATTTCAGAGACACAGGACACGAGCAAATCCCTCAATCTCTCTTATTTTCTTTACTGTGACATTGTAGTTTTCTCCTTTTGGCCTTTGACTACTTTTTTCTTGTCTTAGCATTTGTCACCAAGCAGTAAAAATCACCTTGCGATGGATTATATGGGACCCTCTGTGTGGCAGATGTTCTCTAAACATCAGATCCCATGAGAGAGTTGTTCTGTGAACCTCTGAACAAGACACCTGTTGCAATAATTGTAATAATCCACAGTAAATGCAAGGGATTAGATTTAATGACAGAGTTGGTCTATACCTGCCCTATCTAACCTCTCTGCAACAAATTCCTTCTTTGCAATAGACAAACATTTTTCCCCACTCTTGAAAACTGTTTCTAGCCAATTCCTTAGTTGGAAAGTTTTCTGAAACCCTCAGGTCCCAGAAGGCAACAATCAAATCAATCAGATCCAAATTCTGCAATTACCTATTTCTAGCTGTTACTACAGAACTACTTCAACTGAGAGGACTCAGCTAGCATTACCAATCAGAAGAAATATGAAAGAGAAAGCAGAAAGCTCAGAATATCACTGCCAATGTTTTAGTACTTCAGAGGCAAAGTGATTGATGGATGACTCAAGATTGTCAAAATCTAAATTTTGAAAAGACAAGAAGACAAAAAGGGGGGGGTTTAGACTGAATCATCAGAGTACTTTCTTCTCTACTTCCAGTGTGAGACCAGGACAGGGACAGGATATACCACAACAATGGAATGGTTGCATGCAGTGGGACTCTAGTTACCAGCTGTTTTTCTGAGAGAAAAAATAACTCTACAAGGGGGTAGTTGTTTTTATTTTTGTGCAAGAAACTTTTTCTTAATAATTACTTTGCTGTATTCAGAAGTCTGAAAAATATTTGTTGATTTCAGATAGCCCTTCAGTTCTTTTGGATTGAGTCTGATAAAACCTTTTGAAACTGATCAGTTCTCTAAAAAGAACATCACCACATTAGACTACTATACTTATTATCTGACTACAAGTCCCTATGAATACTTCTGCGTAGACATTTATAGACAACATTCTCTTCTTCTGACGTCAGGATTTTTATTTAATATTATTCCTGAAGAAACATTCTGGCACTTTAAATCTCACATACTCAACATTTGATCAATAATGTGGTATTTCACTTCACATGCTTCCACCATGACAGAAACTCATGCATTTACATAGTGCAGTAAGATGATCTCCCCTTCAGCAGCCTGCAGATGCACATAGTGCTTCTTCCCAGATACTATTGGCCAGTTACATTTTGCAAGTAACATCAAAATGCCATAAATCATGGTACTGAGTTGTTATTCCAATTAGTTGTTTCTTTGTAGAACATCTTGCTCAAAGAAATTTAGCACCATAACTACTGTCCTTTTCCTGACCCAACAGGGTACCATACCTCGCAGTAAAGAAGGAGAAGATTTGAAGGTCAGAGCATACAGAAATCAGTAAGAACAGGTCTTACTCATCAAGGCATTACACAAACCTGGAGTAAATAACAGATATTGTCCCATGTAGGAAATAAGCCATATGATCATGAGAGGCACAGAAAGACATGGAAAACCATCTTCTGTCTCTTACCAGATTAATTAGTCCGCAATTTCAGAGCTGTAGACCAGACATAAGAAATTTCACAAACAGAGTGTGTCAGGTTTATTTCATTTATGGAGGTTATATGATCATGAATCCTTTAGACACCAAACATTTTTATATGGATGCAGTTAGCAAAACTGCCTAAACCACATCCAAAATGTTAAAAAGAAGCAAACCAATAAACACTAGAAAGTCACAGTACTTTGGCACACGTGCTACTGTCATGAACAAATTGATAAACAGCAGATGACCACCAATTCAGTTTGCCCTACTTGGATGTACAATCACTGCCAATCACTTTTGTTATTGTGTGATCCCTCAGGCAAAAAAATCTTATCAGTTCCTTATCAAAGGACCACAGAGTGGTCACAGACAATTTTTTTTCCTTTCTTTATTCTTAAACACATTAATATTTTGTGCTTGAGATGTGATAATTGTGTTCTACAAGGCTCCATTCCTTCACTGAACAGCCTGCAGAAGACCATGTTTCCTAGGAAGCCCATCAAAATTAATTGCCTTTAGAGAATGATTTGCAAAAGGAATGCTTAACATTTACAATAATTCCTTATATTTTCCTAAGGTGTCCTCCTCCTCCTATGTACTGCCAACAAATAAGGAAAAGAATGCTCTGCAGAAAAAAAAAAAAAAAAAAAAAACAAAACACCAAGCTGAGTGGAATTAGTAGGAGTAAATAGTGTGCTGACTGTGAAGTAATTAAAAGCCATAAAGCAGGAAGAAGGCTGGAGGTGTCTAAAAGGCATTATAATTGAAACCTGATGCACTTTAACTGTGAGTGAAGCATTGAAGTAATTGACGTGAATGACAGAACTCACACTGAATGCAGTTGGGGCAGGATTTTATTCGATAAGTGCTCAACAAGAAGGCCAGTTCAGCTTGAGAGAGATAGATTGGAGGTTTGTGGATAAAAAGAAATCTTGCTGAAAATGAGAAGTGATGATTTATATAGGCATTGATATGCACAGTTTTGAAAAAGCGACAAGAAAAATGAAGACAGAATTAAAACCAAATGACTTAATCCTTGAGAAATGGGAAGATGAACTTTTTTTAAAAAAAAAAAAATTATTAGGGAAAAAAAAATACAAAAAAAACCAAAGACCATTACAGAGGAGACAGAATCAAGAAAAATCCTGAACATGGAACAACTTTATGCCAACTAATAACTAGGAAAAAGTGATGAAGCAGATAAAAGGCAGTGATAACTTTACAGAGTATAACTATTGATAAAAAGCATATTGATAATACTTAGAAAAAGAACCTAACTGTGAAACAGAAATGAATCAAGAAATAAAAAGAAAAATAATTTTCTGTTCAGTATATCTAATCTCCAGAGCCCAGGAACGTAAATGTGCCTAAATTAAGTTAATGGATTTACAAAAAATAAATAAATAAGTAAAAACATATTGGATGTCACCACTATTCTATAACAAATATTCCACCAAACATACTATCTCTACAGGAAGTGTAGCAGACTAACAAACTGGTGTTTAATTTGACAAAATGGAAGAAATTTCATACTAAATACAGTGCATGTGAAGAGCACAAAAACATGCAGAAAAGTAGGTTCTGAAAATTACATAAGAACCTGGAGTTCAATTGTTGTAAAAAGGAAATTGTCTTAATTTGGCTGGTATATCCAAAAATCTGACATCAACAGTCAGCAAATAATAGACAGAAAGGAATCACTAGCCCACTGAGTAATGATGCTCTCCATGTCTAGAGAACACTCACAAAGTCGATTCTTACCAGACCAACAAATCTTGCCAGAAAAATAAGATTAACATTGAGTACTAATTCATGAAAAATTATGAAGTGGAATTGTGAGCATGCAACTTGTAGAAAGAGTGTGAAAAGCCCTGAAAATATTGTTGAAAACAAGTATTTTTAACTATACCAGCAAGTAGACAAGCTCCTAAAACAGCATACCAACTTTCATGATCTGATCCTGCAAGTCAGCAACTAAAAATATAGATTTAAATACTTACTTACTTTGCCTGTGTTAGATAAAATAAAGGATACAGTGCCGACTGAGGGAGCTCAAGAGCTATGCATTCTTAAACAGCGCCCCTAGATGGTCCTACTTGGAGCTTTAGCTCTAAGGTTTCAATGTCACCAAAGAAAGGGCAGAGGATGGCGCTTCTGAGCCATCATGAGCTCTGTCTCTACACCTCTTACTTAGGCAGGCTGCCTAACAGATACTGGGTCTTCTGCACATTATATCAGACATTGTTACACTTCATACAGTCATTATATATGCAACTATACCTTCTCTTAAGGCCTGGCAGCTGGCTACCCTAATGCAGTGAGCAAAGGCACTCCCAACTGCTTTCATCTGCAGAGAATCCTGGGAAACTCCTGGTTTTACTGAGCTGCAATGCAAAGATTTAGTAAGAAAATATTCCCTCAGACATGAGTCCTAGTCCCTCCCCAGACTACAGTTTGTTCTTACAGCCACACAAACACTCCCTGGAGACCTGACGCATGTTCTCACGCACCTTCTGCAGGGAGCTCTACTTTTCTTTCTTCCCAACATCCACACACAGCATAGGAAGTGCAAATAGGGCAGTCTGAAACTCCCAAAAAGCACACATTACTTATTTATTCTCACTGTAATTCCACAAGATGTAAGAAAAAGACAACCCAACCAGCTATTGTCCTATTTACTTTGTCCTACATTTTGTACCTACTGAATCATATTTACATTTGCAGCCATTTTTAGCATAGTACATTTATTTTTATGTACCAGGTCAGGATATTCTAGGCATGTAATTGATACTTTTATCTGCAAATTCTGGAAGAAAAATGTCTCTTTAAACACTATGAAGAGCTGAGAAAATGTTGATGAGACTTAAATTATCAACAAAAAAATCACCTTAATAGTTTTGCACATACATTACCAGTGAGGAAATAATGAACTCCTTTTTAAGTAAGAAGTCATTTGTTTCTGTTCCTCTACAGAAATTGTATTCGCAGTTAAGACTAGAATATAAGAATAGTTTTGCTCATGAGTTGCATCCTATACACTATGTAACTTTATGAAATATTTTCAGACTGTGAAAATCAGGCATAAATCATTTCTGCTTCACAAGTCACCTTCAAGGAAGTATTTAATGTTTTTTTACTCTACTGTGACTACATAATTGAAAAGTAAGTACTAAAAATGTTTGAACATGAGATTCAATAGCTTAAAATGAATACTGACACAGTAAAAATAGATTCCTTGAGAGAATTAACTAATCATTAATAACTTGAATTGACAAAGGCAGCACTAATCAAATTCTGGCTTCCTAATAATTCTTATAAAAATACATGGAAGGGGAGAGCAAAATAATCAAGTCAAAATAATTTCTGTAAAAACAGTAATGAATCTACAGCATATTAACTCAATACAGAATTATGCTTTTATTTCAGTATTTCCTTTCCAGGTCAAGAAAAATGCAGGTCAAGTAGGGCATGCTGAGAAGCAAAACGATAATGCTTTTTATTACTAACAGCACCTAAGTCATGTGAGAAAAAAAAACAGAAAAGGAAGGTCAGGTTAATGTTACAAAAGGAGATCAAGCATATGAAAGGCACTAACCAGAAAGAATGGTTTGGTTTTAGAAATAAATGTACAAGCTATATTGAATACAATTTATTTGGAAAAACTGCACTGTTGACTAGAGTGCCCAGCTAGCAGGGCTGTTACTCCACACTAAATTCAGGACTAACCTGAAAAATCACATTTCTATACAGGAAAAGTACAATACTTGTATCTGACCCTCAGACTCGACAATAGAGGACTCCATGGCGACAGAATCAACCTCCATATACAGAATTTACCAGGCTGAAGTGTGTGTGCACTGTAGAGCACGTGCTTTTGGCTTCAGAGAGTGATCAGAACCATTGTACATGCATAAACAGCATGGATAGTGGAGGCCCAGAAGACCTTTCAGAAGTGTCAAACTTATAATGCATAGCTCTACAACACAGCACACATGTTCAGAGGCTTCAAATAAGATAATTTCTATGTCCAGAGTCCCAGAAGAGACTACTATGAAATGCTGATGTGCAGCAGCTAGAGCAGGGGCATCTGGGCTACAGTTATCAGGTCTCCCTAAATCCCAGGCACATTTATAAAGTATTCAAAATGTGCCAAGATTTCTATAGAATACAGCTGAGAAAATCCAGACATACGTGTGTGTGCTGGATTTGGCTGGAATAGTGTTACCTTTCTCTATAGTTGCTATTATGGGACTATGTTTTAATTTGTGCTGAAAACACAGTTGGTAACACAGGGATGTTTTAATTAGTGATGAGCAGTGATGCTTACACAGCATCAAGGTTCTTGAGCCTCTCGTGCTGCCTCATCAGCGAGTTCTTTGGGGGTGCACAAGGAGCTGGGAGGGGATGCATCCAGGACAGCTGACCCAAACTGACCAAAGGAATGTGCCATTCCATACAGTGTCATGCTCAGCAATAAAACCTGGGAGAAGAAGGAGGAACTAGGGGGACATTTGGAGTGATGGAGTTAGTCTTCCCAAGTGACTGTAATGCATGATAGAACCCTGCTTTCCTGGAGATGGTTGAACACCTGCCTGCCCATGGGAAGTGGTGGATGAATTCCATGTTTTGCTTTGCTTGCAAGCAAGGCTCTTGCTTTACCTGTCAAAGTCTTTATCTCAGTCCATGAGTTTTCTCACTTTTACCCTTCTGATTCTCTCCCCCATCCCATGGAGAGAGTGAATGAGTAGCTGACTGCTGCTGAGTTTCCAGCTCCAGTTAAACCACAACAGTCCTTTTTGGCACTCAATATGGTGTTTATGAGGGTTCAAGAAAATGACAGATTTGACTGAAATGTGCTAGACTGGATTTATAGCTGTTACTGTCTTTTATCTATTAACTGGCAGGCTCCTGTCCTTGCAATGGGGCACTGTAGAGTTTAGTGCTTGTTAGTGGCTGCTTTTTGCTCTCACTACTTGCCACAGTGCTGCACTGCTCATCACTGTACCCTACAGTGTCTGGGAACATTTTCATAATAGCAGTGGCCACGCGCCTGGGCTGGCAGATAATCAAAGCATCACTTCTGCCTGTGCTGCTGGCCTGGACAGGCTGAGACTCCAGTGTGAATTTGAGTCAAAGAGACTGTGACCTGTGGAAAAGTTCACGTGGGAGTAGGACACTGTCTGGCTGTGAATAAGCCCTTGCCAAATCACGTACCACTCGAAGCATCTGTGCCCATGGTTAAGTCTGTGCCATAGCAGGGACTGTGAAGGGCCTGTGGTCCAAAGGTAAGTCTACGTTGGAGAAAGTACACCTTAATACACCTGTGTCTGCACATAAGGACATGCTGGAGCATGTCAAAATTCATGGCCATGGATAAGCTCACAACAGAGCAGGTACAACCCTGAAGGGACTGCAGTTGCAGCAGGTTTACTTCTGAAGAGACTGTGGCCCATGGATAAGGCCATGATGGAAAAGATAGACCTCAAAGTAGCTGTGGCTGTGAATAGGTCTATACCACAGCAGGTATGCCACTGAATCGACTTTGACTCATAGACAGACTCTGGCTGATAATGGATAAAATACTATTAGCTGTGTTCTACACATGCACACACAGAGTTCAAATTACTTCATGAACCTCCTAGCCAGCTTCAATTTAAAGGGTTCACCTAAAATCTTCATTTAGCCTCTGCAGCTGCTTCAGTCACTGGGAGTCTTTGTCCGACTTGGAGCTCTGGTCAGGCATGGAAGACAGCTAAAGGACTTTGCAAAATCTTCTTTTCGCCTTTTTTTTCTTTTTTTTTTTTTAAGTCTTTACTTTTGTGTGAGCAAGGCAGCCACATTTATATTGCTTAAAATAAATCTTATTTGACACAGTTATTCTGTCTGGCTCTTCAATACAGAATGTTTTTTTTGCCAGGAATAAAAGCTGTGATCGTTATAAAACTGAGAAAAATCAACATCATATAAAAGGAATGGTTAATTTTCTATACACACACAAACACTGCACACACACGTAGTATGAGTCTTTAGCCTCTGATCATGCAAAAAGGAAACAAATCACTTACATCTGCTTAGAAACCCCTTTTAACACTACTGCTAGATATTTTTAGGAGGTGAGGCTAAGAGAAAGCATCAACACAGCTTAATCAGAGCTTGCTATTTTTATTTCTTAACATCATGTCTGATAATTCAGTTTATGGAAGCCTACGGCTAATTTAAAAGATCACTACAATGTGAATTTTGCTAATGATTTTCCTTTCAGACTTCAACAGTTCAGGATGCTTCCCTTTAATCTTCTATTTGTAATTCTGCCTTGCATAATGTTGATTTTAAGTTATTTTCTCTTTTGCATTCTAAAAAAAAACTCCTTCTAAGCAAATCATACCTCAGATTTTTAAACTAGAATGCCAAGCCCTTCTATTATCCATGGTTTTTATTTTTCTTACTAAATTCTGCTTGGACTATGTATTACCTTCACATACAGCAATTCTCTGCAGAAAATCTGAAATAAACATAAAAAAATGCCATAATTTCCAAGTCTTGAAAAACAAAATATGTCTACACCATGCACTCTTGCTTTAGACAAAAATTATTTCAAAATTTCAGATTTCTACTCAGTACAACATGTATCAAAATCCCTGGTTGCACTTGATACTGCAGATTTGACTTAATTATGTACAAACATTCCTCCTTGTTTGAGGATTCTTCAGTCAGACAGTTCTGGCTGCTTTATGCATTTTCTCTGTGTTGTTTCAAGTACTAAGGAAAGCCCTCTTGCAATATGGTTTGTCTTAAATATTAAGGGTTTTTTTTGTTTGTTTGTTTTTTAACTCAGCCCTTTTTTGTACACCAGCAGAAGGGCTGCACAGTTCAAGAAATCACTTCTACAATTGACAGCTGACAGAAATTCCCTGCACAGTCTCATTGTTTTTGGTAAGAAGGAACCACACACTGTTGCTTGGTGGTCAGGGGATGTCACATTAGACACTTTGCTCTGCCTCCCTCCCCAGCAGTCCCTGGTGCTGCCTCTGGGTCAGACTGTCAGGGGGGCTGAAAGGATGCCACAGTGTGCGGAGCAGCATGCCAAGCAGCCCAATGGATGGGTGGGCTTTTCTATAGCTGCCTTCTGGGGGAGGAAAACAAAAAAGAAAAAAAAAAAATCAATCTGCTAGCAAAGATCTTACCTTAAAAAAGTAAACAAACCAAACAAGCAAGGAACTGGTAGTTGGAATACTCTCTTAACTGACACATCAGTTCTGTACATTGCCAAACAAAGAGAGGTCTGACTAAATATTTGTCTCCCACTCTCTCCCTCTATGAAAAATTAACATGCATAGGATCACTCAGATGAAGAACAGCATGAAAGAGGCTAACAATGAAAGAGTAGTATGAAGTGACAAAACATTCATTGAGGATTAAATAAAGAAGGGTGGCTTTACATACTGCCAAAAGCTTTTATTTAAACAGACTATTGCATCCTATCCCCACTATATAGAACCACACGAGGCTGACTCTAGAATAAATCTCAACTCTATAAAAATTTACTAACACAGACTGCAAGAGAAGAGCTTGTTTACCCTCATCCTCCAGCTCCTGCCTTCCTGTAAAATTTGGCTGTTTAGTGCTGCATAAACATGTCTAGCATTTTCTGGGTCTTCTCCATACAGCTTACATTTTTGGAGACATAAGAACCACTTCCACTTCTTGGAAAGATGGGCAATCCCTTCCTTGCTGGTGTAGAGGACTCCCCCACAAGACACCTAGCAAAGCAGAGGAGATAGAGGGGCAGGAGGAAGGTGGCATCATGCAGATACACCTTTTTGATTTTCCAAAATTGGGGCTGGTGGGAAAGGGGGCAAGTCCATCAGTGAAGAGCACACTCCACACCACCACCTGAAAGGGTTGAAGTGGTAGCAGTGCCGAGCTGCATGGGAGAGACTGAAACAGGAGGAAAGCATTACACTCCCACTCAACCCCCAGTGCGCCCTGCAGTGCCATGGCATGCAGACAGCAGGGGAATCTCACTGATTTTCCAACTCCCACAAGCCAGATACTCTCACACTGACTCAACTACAGCCACAACCAGTGCTCCTCTGGACTTTTGTTCATAGGGGATAATTTTTTCAGTCAACCAACTCACTCAGTACTCATCTCATGCTTGAAAGTTTCAGATTCCAGTCTAAACTACTCAATGCCATCCTGATGTTTGCTTTACTCTTTTTGTTGGTATGAGGGACATTTTCTGTGATAAAGGCTAATGAAACTCTAGGAGAGATGGCCAACCCAAATACTGATTTTTTTTTTGTGAGTGAACAGTCTGTACAAACATAGTCCAGGTTTCTTTAGGTTCAGTTAATCCTATCTTGAGCTAGGATGGATGATATGACTGAGAATCCTGGAGACCTTCCTCTGTGATTCAGTTGTTGGTTAAAAGGCTATCAACCACTTCCTCCACTTTGCTCTCCACCATATAACACAATACATTCAAATCTAGTTTAAAAATAAGGTTTAAGCCCTGCAAGTGTAAGGAAGAGTTGGAGCAGGTGTCTTGTTATGACAACAAAGTCATCTAGAGAAAAACACACCACATGATGAACTAATGTTGACACGAGCCAAAATAATGAATTCATCACAGCTATGTTGGCATGTCCATTTCCACAATCCCTAGTGTCCTGTCCATGTGACCCTATGACACCAGAGACTGACAGATAGGAGATTAAGCTGGGTAGTAGAAGAGTAAACAGAATGGACAACACCTAGCCAATGCACAGCACAAACTGGCAACACTGAAATATAGCAACCTGGCCCTGGGACTCCTCTGCTCAACCCTCCCACTGAGAACTGATGAAAACAGCTCTCTCCAAAAGGTGATCTGCCAAATGATCTGAACAATGCAATGCATGGTGGGCAAAGGTAAACATGGGGAAGGGCCTGAACTGTGACAAGCCTTCCATGTGATGGTCATGCTGGAAACACGAGATCCTATTTTCAGTTAGCTCCCTTTAATGTTTTTGCCATCTCCCTGGGAAGAGATGGAAAAGCTTCTCTACCCTTAGATGTCCCTTCCACGTGTCTCTCTAAAAAAGGATGTTCTAGGCCATGCCAAAAATACCAGCATGGTGTGTTTCCACACCACTGGCTCAAAGTTTGATTGCTGCTCTTACTGTTCTGACAGGGTGAAAAAAGAGGCTGAGAAAAAAAATGTCAGTTCCATTTTATCTAGAGAATCTTATGACAAAAGTTTGATAGAACAGTGTGAAGCTTTCCCTGGTGTCGGACTAGGACATCCACCGAACTGGAAGGAGGCCAAAGGGCAGAAATCAGAAGGGCTGTAAGAGATTCACTTGGAAATATCTTTTAGCAATAGATGTTTCACAGTTCATGCTCATTCTTGTTCTCAAGTGTTTAAAATACTTTCCCAGAAACTATGGAAAATTATTGTCTCACCCTCAGTGTTGGACATGTCATTCTATAAACTTTTTTAACACCTGTTGTTAAGACACATTTCCAGAGAGAAATTAGCCTGGGTTTCTTGTACTTCTATTTAGCATGGCTCTGGGAGTAAGAGCCACATCCACAAAGCAAGCTTTAGAGAACCCTAGCAAGCATTGATATCTCCTCCAGAAATCAGAGTTTCATCTCCCTACCCTATTGGTTTCTTTTTCCCACCCTGCTGTATTACCCACAAAATCTCGCTGTTTGGTAGAAGAGATTTTTCCTGATAAGGAAGGGTGCCAAGTCTGGAGGAGCCAAAGGCCTCTGCCCCAGTGTGGACTAGGTGTCTGTACAGCTGGGAGGAATCCAGGGCACAGCACAGGGATATCAGCACTCTCCTCAGGAGGATTTTGCAAGGACCAGAGTGTCCACTGTCCCACACCTGGAGCATTCACAGCATGTCTGTACCAGGAAATTAAACAGGCTTCAAATAAAGCCCAAGCAACATTGTTCAGCATTTTAGTCAGTTAAGAAGAGACTTACATGTTATACTGAATTAGGACCAAACACTTATATCTGAGATGTGCTTTTCACAAGACAGGACATGGATAATCTACTGGGCAAAGTGCATGTTTTCATCCAGATGGCTCTATCAGTTTTAAGTTTTGGGTCAAATTTTGAACATAAAGACGTTAACAAGAATCTAGCAAAAAGATGCTATAAAAGTCAGAGATGTGTCCTTGAATGCCTTGTTGTCTCCTCCCTTTTATTTTTCTGTCTTTTTCTCCTGTTAAAAGACCCAAACAGCAGTGTTAAAGGGGAAGATTTCCAAGTCTGTAAGAGTTATTAGATGAGGAGCCACAACATATCATATGGAAATTGGAATCAAAGAGGAAAAGATTTCTATCATTTAAGGCTCTGGTCTTGCCAAAAGCAAATGTAGATGAATGCAGACTGACAAGCCCTGAAACAAAGAACCAAACTGACAGATTATCAGCTAAAAGAAAGATTCTGCTGCACAAAAAGAGACAGCAAGTTATTACAGAGAAATCCTTTGGAGTCTTTAGTCAAGTATCCAGTTGCAGTAAAGCAAGTAAACAAAAAGTTAGATAGTATTGCTAAAGAAATATAAATTGATATCACTATAATAGCACAGTAGTTAACTTATAGACAGAATACATGCTTTCAGTGCACATGCACTAGAGGAAAATACAACTTCCTTTTTGGCAGGTTGAGCAAAAAACTATGCAATAGTTGCAAACAAGGTTTGAGTCTTGCAAACAAGACTAGTAGTCAGAGACAGTATCTGACGTCCTTCCATCAGTCAATCTGATTGCTTAGATGAAAGATTATTTCAATCATTAATAATAGTTTTAATTTAAATTTTGGAGATGCACAGCTTACCATCATCATCAGAGAGTGGTAATGCAGAAATCTGATATTAAGCATCTCCAAGTACTCTGTGTGAGATAGTCATAACTGTGGGAATGAATTCAGAATGTCACTGATAATGTTTTGACCACTGATATGTTTAATGTTGTTTAAAATGTATGTTTACCTTCTCCATGTGCCTCCCCCCAGAATCCCCTGTGTCCCTTCCCAGAAATCCATGTGTCTTCTTCCCAGAACCCCACTCTGTGAGCCGAGGGGTGGGGTGAACCTTGTTACCTGAAACCCTTTTTCACCTGAATGTAAATTCCCTCATCCCCATTGGCCTAAAGCCAGACACCGCCCCCTTGCCCCTCATTGGAGGATTTGAACTCCCTCCAAGGTNCCCCCGCCCCTCATTGAAGGATTTGAACTCCCTCCAAGGTCTATAAAAATCCCTGTTTGTTCAGATAAAGCTCTTTCTGTTTGCTCCCTTCCTAGGCTGTGTGGTCTCTGTGTCCTTTGCCCAGGGCTTGGGAACCACGTGGCTGGGGGGAGCAGGGAGCACACCTTTCTCCTAGGTTCATGGACTGAAACCTAACCTGGAGACTAAACCCATATCGTTGTAGACCTCAGCTCTACCAACACAGCATCCAACGAGGCTTAAAGGATATCCCAGCCAGGATACATAATTGCCTCTGTGGGACAGAATGGCTACAAGTGAGCTTTCTCTTCCAAAAAGGGTATCTTTTGTAAAAATTGTTGTCCTTACTGATAATTTTCTCCAGCATTTGTAGCAAATATTGAAAAATAAGGAAAACATGCTTTCCTACTCTTCAGTTACAATCTGTTCTCCAGCCTCATTTAATAAGGGCAGCCAGCAAGAAATTGTTGTATTTTCTCATAATGCTTTTGTTAAATTCTCTACAGGTCACTGAAGGTCTTATTCGTTATTACCAGGACTCTCACATGTGTGGGATATTTCTCTTAAAAATAATAATTATGACATATGAGTTACACCGTTGTCTAATTTAGTATTGTTTAACATTCAAGCATGTCCCTTTCCTGCAGAATAAGAAATCCTGTGTTCAATATTCTTAGGCCATAGGGTTTATTGGTTTCATGTTAACTATCTACAGCTGTGTTTGTCTAACTTGAAGAGGAAAAGAAAGAAAGATTTTCTGAGTGGATTTTGTTTGGAGTTTTTTTGCAACACACTTTAAATAACTATTCATGAAAGTCTTTTGTTAGAACTGAATTGTACCATTATATTTATCACAAGTGAGACCACTCACTATATTAGCTGTTATTTTGGTTAAAATTTACCTGTTTACCTGTTTCTTGTCAGAGCCATAAAGCTAAAAGAAATGTCAGTCCAAAAATCACTACTTTAAAGAACAAATACATGTTCATAAAGATTTCGATCAGGCATTCCTCACCAAATACATTCTACCTCTGATATCAACTGTAGCAGAAATTCTCAAATAGTGGATTCACTCAATGAAAAGGAAACTACTTCACCAGTTTCCAAGGCTTCACATCAGAAAACTGTTACAGAAAACACACACCAGCTAATTACAGAAGTTGGTAAAACAGGGAAAAAATGATAATTTCATTTTTGCTTTCAAATGTTTATAAACAGCACTATGAATCTAAGTGAAACAAGAAGAAAAATGAAATCCAGGGAATAAGAAGCAGCACTATCCATTCAAATGAAAACTATACAAGGAAGAAAAGGCAAGAAATTAGTGTGACAAGCCCAGTAGCATTCATGTTCTTTTAAAATATTGTTAATGACTTTTTGTATGAAATATATTTCTCTGGTCCAATTCAGTTGGCAACATTGCATGATGCAACATTTCTGTTTCAGACTTTGCTGTCTGCAGGTCATCCTAGCCCAGTAATCACTCTGACTTTGATATCAAATTTCCTGTCAGGTCTTCCATTGGGATAAGAACTGGAGTGGTGTATACCTGCTGGGAACCCACTCCTTTAAATCATGTTTTGCTTCACTTGTAACACATGAGATTATTATGTCTCTCAGAGCATCCTGGAGGCGCTTCGCAGGACCAGATCTGGCTGCTGTGAAGGGGAAGCCTGCAGTGTCCCATCAGCAAACCTGGCATGACACGGACAGCGCCGGGGGCTTGCCTGCCTGACCCAACAGCAGATGCTCGCTGCAGACAGGGAGCACCTTCAAGGCAGCACCACATGCCGAAAGGGAAAAAAGACCAACTGCATGCTGCGGATGGCTGCTCCTGAGCCTGCTGCCATCCACTCAGGGAGGCAGTCAGAAAAGCTAGGCTTTGGTTTTGCATAAACTGTAAACATGCTACACTTTCAAGTCTAGTAAGAACAAAGAGTATCCCTAGAAACAAGCATCAGGAGCTCTGCCTTCTCCTTACAGCATGGTGAGTTCTGTGCTTGTGTCTCCCCTAAGATTAGTGTGAACTGAGGGTGACTGGGGAGGGCTCCGTGAAGGCTCAGCATGACTGAAAAATATTCAGCTCACTGCCACTTTTCTATACTGAAAGCCGTTTCTAAATACATGAACTAATATGAACTCTGGGGCACGTACCTTATTTTGTTATGGATTCATACAATTTCCAGGAAAATAGGGGTTGGTCTATGACTGCAGCAGCTTAGCACTGCCACAGCAACAACATGAGAACAACGTAAATGTCAGTCACGGCACTGAGATCCTGCAATATATCTGCCCGTGACTCAAGCAGGAAATCAGCAGATTTTCAAACAAAGCCTGTCATGAAAAAGCAATTTAAACTCCAAATCAGCTGAAGTATAAAATGCTTTCTCTCGAAAATTTTAAGAAAATAAAGTTGTAAGGAGGTGTCAAAGTCATTATTAAAAAAAATACTAAATATTCTCCATTTTTTTATGTACCGTTTTTTAAATGAAGGCAGCAGTCTATTTCACTGTGTTCAGAACTGCTCCCCTCTCCCCACCTAAAAGATTAACGCTTTTCACACAACAGCGAGGTAAAACAGTTCATGCAGATTTCTTCTGTGCTTCACAAAACAAAGCATCCCAAGAAACCAAACAATTAACAGCTGCTAATTCTTGTTATCTTTTTCATTATGAAATGGGATACATTTTAACAACTTGGCTAAATGGTTGAATGCATCACATATTCCTTCTCCCATGGATTTTTAAGCAGATAAATACCACAGGTTAAAAGTCGTATCTTCTCATGTATCTGATCATATAGGTATCTTCCCTTCCCTTTTCAGTATTTCCTGAAAAAATATTCTGACAATATGTTTGATGAAAACCAAATCCTTAGTGGAGATAAAATGTAAAACATTATGGAAAACAGTGACAGCAACTGAAGATATTCCCCATTTCCAGTGTTTTGTCCGCATACACACTGAGCTTACAAAGACTTGCATTATTCAAACAAACCTACAAGCTACAGGGTGAAAAAAAAATCCTAAATCCTTATGGTTTAATTAACTGCTAAACCTTATTCCTGGGGCCATCTGCCCTTCACTTAGAAGCTCCCATTGGCACCCTCCCACATGACTAACAGCCACTGCAGGTCCTCTTGCCTTCAGCAGCCCCTCGCACAAAGCAGATACTTAATCTCATATAACAATACCATCTAGTGGCAAAATATATTCATTACACTGGGAATGTTCCTCATAGTATTTTCCTACAGCACCACCAGATACACACAGCGAGAGCAGAAAACGTCGCCTCACACACATACCTCTTCCCCGCACCTGGACATATTCACAACTACTCATTTCATCTAAACATGTTCTTAGCTTTAAGCAGATCAGTCTCTCCATGTAGAGCAGATGAGGTTGTAGCCCTCTGAAGGATATTGATATATTGATGCCAAAAGCCATCACCTAAGGAGCAAAGTCAGGGAACCAGCCCGGGAGTCACCACAAAGCACAGCTACAAGTTACAAAACACCTGTTACAGGTGTGTTGGCCACACCTCTGGAACTGTGTGTCCACAGCTCCAGTGTGCTATGTATCAATATAAGAAACACAAATTTCTCCTGCTCCAAACAGAGAAAATAGAGGGCGAAAAGTGCTTACTCCTCTCTGCATAAAGACGGAAGTTTCATTCAGGTGGTATCCTGAACCAACATCCCTTGTATGACTCCACTTTTCCATGATACCTAAAAAGAACAAAATCTGAACATAACAGCAATTGTTACATTTAGTTGCAAAATCTTTGGGAGAGTGTGAATGATTTGAGACAGTAGAATAAAGGCTGGAGTGAGTCAGCAAGGCAGAAAGATGACAAATGGGGAACAGCAACAACTTTTTTTACAAAACAATACATTACATTCATAATGAAGAGCTAAAAAGCTGTTTGCTATGAAACAAAATTATTAAAAGACAGAATCTTGTAATGCAATGGGACAATTTGCTCTACTTCAGTGGGCTTTGTGGGAACATCAGAACATTGTAAACAACACATTAACAAAGACTGCATATTTGTGAAGGACAAATTAAGTTAATACTCAAGCTGTAGGAACAATTTAGTACATAAAGCAGTGACATGTACAAGTCTGGCTTTTTATCAGCTCAGCCTTTTGATTTGTTTCGCTCACAAGAAAGAACCAGCTTTGCCCAAAAGCTGAGAGACCCTGATACTTGGCGGGGAGCGGGGTGGGGCAGGGACCGGGAGAGAAGTGGGGAGTATGAGGGGAGGTGGGGAGAAAACAAAAAGCACATTAAACTTACACCCTATCAACTTACAAAGAGATCCATTTCTAGCAAGCTACAAATTTCTGCTTATAGTAAACCAGAAGATTCTATGAAAACCACTCTATTGTTTGAAATATCTTCTTATAAAATCAAGTCAATTGCTTTCACAGGACACGATGGCCTATAAAACCTTCAACAAATTTTAATTGCAGCTGTTCGTTTTCTGCAGTATGCATATTCATCCAAGAATCCTGAAAACTATTTAAATGTTTGTCTTTCTCACACTCAAATCCCCACAATTATCTCATTCACAAGATTAATAATGTAACCATTAACCCGTGAAAAACTGATGTCCTTCAGAACCTCCTTTAAGCAGCCACTTCACTTAATGAAAAGATCAGCAAAAGAAGCAGATTTCCAAATATGAAACATTAGCCAGCAATAACAACTTCCTATTAAAGATGGCAATTTACCAAGAGCAATGAATCTAACAATTGTTTAGAATACTATTAAGAGTTAATATGTTAACAAGGGAATATGGTGACAACTTCTTATGAATAAAAAAATTAATTAAAAAAATATATTAGGTTTTAAGATATTTTGAACAGAAACATTACTAGGATCATACAGGTTCTCTCCAATATATATTACTGACACTCTCAAATATACAATTACAAAATCACAAGCTTCAATTTATTTTTTTTTAATGTTAGTTATCAGCTCTAATATATTTTGTTCTTTAAATCTATTCATAAAGCTCTTTACATGGACAACTAAAATTAATTTGAAACTTGACCTTAACAGAACCAATATTTGGCTGATATCTGTAATTTGTTCAAGTCTGTTTACATATGGAAAACATTAGTTTCACTGCTGAATTTGAGGCAGGAATTGATCTACTCTACTCCCCAAGGTTTCAAAAATGCAGTGAACTACGATCTCAAGCCAGAACACTTGCTGGAACAAGATTTCTGAAGCAACATACCTTCTCCGCTCAGTCTACCTGATCGTCCTACCAACAATCCATACCCAGGTCTTTACAGAGTTTCAACCTGTCAGTAATAACTATTGACTAACATAATTTTGATAAATGAAATCAAAATCTAAAGACAGTGCTTCAGAACTAAACTATACCACTGAATGAAATTCCTTTTCATTTTTCATTTTCAGAGGAAAGTTACATTTACAGACCAATGATCTGTCATTGATTCTTAGCTGTTACTTGCATTTAAATTAATACTTTATGACATAAGCTTCTCTATAGACAACATCAGACTGTCATAATTGCTATAATCATATCATAAAAAAAACTTCTTGCATAATGTAGAAGCAATAGAAGTAACATTCAATCATGGAAACTAGCTTTCCATCATTCCCACCTTCATAATTCTTAAGACAAAAATTGCAAGAGGTCGATCACCACACAGCACACAAAAGCAAATACTGAACAGGAAAACATTCATATCTCCATAATGGTGAGGATTTATTACAGAGTTACAAAGAATATTTCATTTAATTCCTTAACATTTTCTTGTCTTAAAAACTGACAAAGGAACTTCCTAAACTGTTTTACTAGATTAAGAGAAGTGATTGAAAATTTTCATTATACAGCTTTCAAGATTCCCAGAAGTCTGCTGGAAGGACATCATGACAGGAAACAAGTGGTCAAGATTACTGAAAGTGTCAGGAAGAAATTTGTGACACGGGTAGTGGGTGGGCAAAGCAGGGTGATGCTTGTCAGTGTCTGCTGTTCACTGACAGGGTAGAGGTGGCTGTGATGGGAAAGTGAGTGGCAGCCATGGCTCTAATGACCATGCAATAGTGGTGTCCAAGATCCTGGCAAGTAAGACATGTAGTACTGCAGAGGTCTAGCCTGGGACCTGTCCTGCTTAATGTTTTTATCAGTGTCTTGGAGGAGACAATGGAGTGCACACTAATCTAGTTTGCAGATTAACACCTAACAGTGAATGGCCAGTTGATATGCTGGAAGGAAGGCTACAGAAATGAGTTGAAAAGAACTAAAAGTCAGCTGAAATTCAGCAAGGAGAAAAGCCAAGTACAGCCCCAGGGAAGGAAGCCCTGCTGCTGCCGCCCAGGATGGGGAGAGACAGGCTGGGAAGCAATTCTGCAGAAACTGTACTGGTGGGCAGCTGAGCATGGACAAGTCCCTGGTGCCCTAGCAGGAGGGACAGCCAGCAGACTCATGGGCTGTATTAGCAGTGGCACAGTTAGCAGATCAAGAGAAGAGATCATCCTCCATTAATCCCCTGCTCAGTAGACCTCATCTATGTCCAGTACTAGAAAGACATTGACAAACTGGAGCATGGTCAACAGAGAGCCCCCATGATGGTTAGATCAGAAGCATTGGACACTGAGGGAACCAGGACTTGTTTAGTCTGGAAAAATTTTGGGGAGTATTTAACAGCAGTCTGCCAGTGCCTACAGGGAGGCTAAGAAGAAGATGAATCTAAACTCTCCATGGCATGAGGACAAGAGATAGATGTAACCTGAAACTAGGGGTTCAGAATGGATTTAAGAAAAAAAATTTCACTCTTAAGGACAGTCAGACAAGGAAGCAGGTTGCCCAGAGGCTGAGTAGGAGTAGACTTTGAGGCTCTCCCTACTGAATAAGTCTGTGATCCTATGGCCTAAAGACTAAGTGATAATCTATCTATTTATCTTCATAAAGGATGCAGCATATATGCTGGTTAAATAACTAGAAGCAAATAATTTCCATTAGTTTTAAAGCAGAGTGATGTCTATCCATGTTAAAATTAGCATTAATAAATACAAATAAGGATTTATTGTCAATGTTCAAATACTTCTATTTTGGCATTTTATGCATTGCCAAATATTTCTAATGAAGTTTTTCTGCTATTTTGAAAACAGTCAAGTACATAACAGATTACTCCCCTTTCCGCTGCACAGTAATGATAACCCTCAAAACCATCAGGATATTCCATAATTTGAGGATTCATTGACCACAAAGAAACTGACGCTGTTTTCCACTGATGTTAGTTATTTTTTTCAACTAAAAGGAGAGGAAGAATGCACATGAACATTTGCATTACCAAGGTGCACATCTGTTCTGTTCCAGGACCAGACCAAAACTATTATTTATTTTGTTGTTCTTGTTGATGTATGCATAAATATTAATAACTGCAGATTCTACTTCATTAATCTAATTGAGATTTTTCTTATTATGAAATTACAAATCAAAAATCTCAATAATTCTTGGAATTCATGTTAGCATTATATGCCCCACTCCATATCTTATATATGAGCAGTTAAGAAACTACTTTTACATAAACTCAATAACATTCGTGGCAACCTTCACTAATTCCTGAGGGGGGGAAATTACTTATTCTGGGAACTGCAAATCTTATTCCCACTCTCTGAAGTATCCTGACTTTTTAACAATGTTAGGTCACATCACCATTGCAATCACAACATGGAAATAAATTTAACTAGTAAAAGTTATAACATTCAGTTCAACATTACAGCTCTGTTACTTTTGCATCCTTGTGCCTAAGCCAGGACGTGTAATCTGTGTAATATGTATCCCTGTGACAAATGCAAGGAACAAAACAATGTTTGAACACAATATATTTAAGTAAATAAATAATACAATTTGAAGTGCTTTTATGTGGACCATATCTGTTCTGGAAATACAGTTCAAACCTCATCTTTTTCCATTTCCCTTGTGGCACACTGCTTCCGTGTGAGGTCCTCTCACATTCGTGGACAGGCAATAAGTAGATGTGGGCTGTTGATGCTCCAGATCAAGTACACAGGACTGCTCTGATGCACCTATAGAGAGGTCCCCTATGATAAACTGATTATTGATAATATTTCTCTAAGTCCTTCTTAATTTGCTAGTGAGGTCCAATAACCTAATTATAAGATCCAAGAGATCCTCTACCTCAGTTCTCTCTTTGCTAAAACTCACCTAATCTTTGTCATTAGTGAAAAAGGATCCAGTCTCTCTCCTTGGTTCTACCATGGGCCCTTGAATCATCCCTGTAACTGGCATTTCAGCAATTCAGAATGCAAGAAACACACTACCATGAAGACGAAGAGACAATGAGGTCAGATTCTTTTTATGGACTACAGGAATCAGTCGCTCTGTTAAGGCCACTAAACATGAATTACCATGCCCCTAAATATGAATTTCCACACCCTATCAGAAGAACATGCCTGCTATTGTATTCCATCCTACACAAAACATTCACAGAATATCTGAAATAAAGCATACAAATTACTATATATGGGAAACCTTTGCTCTTTACAGAATGAAATCATTTCCAGAATTTTTATCCTTGCATTTTCTTATCTAGGTAGCAAGTGAGGGGGAAAGCACACACCACCAAACTAGAGCCCTGGTGGGCCTGGTGTAATAACAAGTTCAACAAGAAAGATCTGAAATATGAAGCTGCCACCATAACTTCTATCTTCTGCATGCAACTTGGTACATTTTACAATTTACAATTTCCAACCTTTCAATTGGATGTATTTTTAAAACCTTATCCGTCAAGCTCAAAAAAAACCCCAAAGTTTATTTAGGTTGATTCTAAAATAGAATTACAGAAAAAGACTCAACACACAATTATATTGTTTAGTGTTGTTCTGCAGAAGTTTGACTATTTGGATCAGGTTTCCTCTTACACATGCAAAAGACAAATGAAACAAGGAGCATACCCTTAGATAGAAAGATGTGATCATTATTGTTGAGTGGCACAAAGCTGACAGAAAATCCTCTTCAAAACTTAAAGGCATTCTTGGCAGAACCTTTAAAAGGAAAGATTTATTTCTGAAGACTGACTAGCATAAAGTACAGATCACTTGCAGGATGTGTCACAGCACCTAATTTGGATGCTCTGAATTGCCCTCTGGATGTGCCCAATGGTTCTAACTGACCACAGAAAAAGCCTTGGGAGGACTATGATAGTTGTCTAGAGCAAATGAATGGCATTAAATTTTTAAAATAAAGTAGTGGTTTGGGGATTTCTACAGTGTCAGTTTGTCCTCTGCTGCACTGACATACTGTCTCACAGTGGTTCTGAGTAACTTTGATACCCCACTGAATTTTTGTTCCTTTCAAAGAGCACTTTAGGAGCTGGACACATGTAAAGGTGTTCCAGGATACAGGAGCTTAGATATGCCACCCACTCCTCTGTGAGTCCATTCACTCAGACCTAGCTTTCTCATTAGATAGTGCTTTCTACTAGTTTACTGAAAATTCTCTAATTTTATATAGAGTTTCTTGTCTGAGATGAGTTCCACTCAAGGAGGAGGAAAGGAGCCAAGGTAGAACTAAGACTCCCCTACACCATTGCAGCCTCAGCATTGCTTAATTTTTTATTTATTTTTCTTTTTTTGCATATTTGGATATAATGTTGTGTGAAGATTATTTAGTGAGAATTTAGCATTAGAAGAAATACTAATTGCACAAATTGCTTACTGCATTCATAGCTATCTTTTTTTCTATGAATATCATACAAAGACTGATCACAATATTATTAGAAGTCATAAAATTTGGAATGAGATAGTTTAACCCAGCAGTGTATTGCTTCATCACCCAGTTCCTGTCCTTCTGAACCTACAATAAACAAACACCAGCAGAACCCTGTATGCCATGTCAGCTTTGGTTTCCTGAGTGCACAGAACCTGAAACCACAACTCAGTGACAAGGACTATCTTACTGCTTACTGCTCTCTCTGAAGTGTCACACAGGCACAGCCTGTAATACTTTCACACAAGCTAGTCCAGAAAAAAAGGTGTAAAAACAACACCAAAGGTGTGCTAAGTGGAAGTCTTAGCACAGTAGAAAATAAGCAAAAGTCAGGAAGACCGGTAAGGTGCAGAGAGTACAAGAGACAATACATAGAAATAAATTTAGAGACAAATGCTTTATTCTCTCCATGATCTATCTCCACACAAGTCACCCTGACGTTATAGAGAACTGAGGAGGTTGGCCTCAGCCTGTAATTCATCTGACAGACTATCAAATAAATGCAGTCTCGCCTTTTCCTCTTCATGAATTTGCCATGCCAGATCAAAGAAGTGGGAATTTGGGACCAGTGAAGTACTGATGCAGCTGGCAGAGTTGTTTATTTGAGAGGCTAAATTCAACCTTCGCTTGGTCGAATAACTTAATTGTGCTTACTGGGAGCCTGCTTTTTAAAAGGTTCAATTCTTTTTGCTGCCAAGAATCAGAGTTTGCTTTCAGCATGTTGAAATTATCTCAGGGGAAGGCTTTTGTGAGCCAAACCAGTCCAAAAGTATTCTTAATTGCTTTCCACACTCTTGTGAAACATGAGATTATGCAGCAAATCCACATTCTAAAAGAGAAACATTATGGAGAGAGAAAGGTGAAAAAACAACCTGAAAGAGAAAAATAATAATCGTAACCATATACCATAGAAAAGAAAATGCAACTTCAGATGTAAAGAGTTTTCAATAATTGTGCCCCCTATGGAAAACTAGGATCAGGTTATGTTAACGATGGAACAAAGACTATGTAGATCTGTTTAAACAAGACCACTATTCGAAAACTATTTGACTGATCTATACAGATACATATTATCTTTAATTTGTAAATAGCTTCATAAATTTAATTGAACTTATAAGATATTCAGAGCCTTCTGAAATAAAAATAAATTTTCCTTTCTCTTGGTTTGCTTTTATTAATACGTCAGAGGTTTCAGGAAAGATGAGATTATCTTTCATGCCAGAATAGCAATGCTGACACAACACTATTGAAACTATCATTGAAAAACATTAGTCTGTAGATAGTTTTCATCTATTGTACTGAACTACAAACATTTCTTCAGGGTTTGTCAGCAATGCCTCAGTATGAAGGTAGACAAAAGGAGCAGTGGAATACAGCCTCTGTAATCAACAGCTTAATACTCTTCAAATTGTCTAGGATTATGTCAGGAAAATTCAGACAATTTCTCCAGTTTAGATAACAAGGAACTAAAAAGCTTTGAAAACATATTAACTAGAAACAGAATGCCTGTGAGTATTATGAATCATTTAATACAGATATGGGTGCAGATGGGTCAGATAAATATCAGTCTAAATTCACATAAGATGTGACAGGTTTTGTCTCTTCAGTGATTCTTCTGTCAGCTGGAATAATTTGCAGAGGAATATATCTGGTTTCCCCCCTCCTCTACAGGGGCATCTCATTCTCTTATTCAGTAAATATAAGTATCCAAGCAGAAGCCTTTTCTAAATCTGTTCACAACATACTCATGAACATGTTTGAAAATAATTGTACAGGAAGTTATAAGCAGTTGAGGTGACTTAAATCCTTATTTTAAAAAAAGTAGGATTTATAAGCATTCCCTGATCATTTTCTCTGTAAACAGAATACACGAACAGCATTCCATAATTAGTGGCATCGCAGCTTAAAGCCAGGGAATGTCAATATATTAGGAAAATTAGAAGTCTGACATAAAATCTTCCAAGTTTGAAGCAATCTTAGATGAGACACTTGCTGAAACAGGCAGATGACAGGAACGTTCAATACAGGTTGGCCAATGCACACCATATGAAATACTCCCACCTACAGCCATGTTTAAAATTAGCACACCACTCACCAAAAATAATGTTAGTTTTTCAGTACATGATGCTATTTTGTATTAAACTGGAGTGAGATGGGCTGAACCAACGCATATAGAAAAGTAAGAGATCTGCAGTCTCTTTACTATTCTGTATAAAAGGTATCTACAGGACTCATAAGCTGCCATGGTAAAGTGTGTGCTTGGAAGCAAATTAGAGATATTTGACCAAGTTCTCAGTTAGAAAGTAGATTTTTCTTACATTCAATCTCCTTTGAAAACCTCATATTAAATGTCTTCTAGATTAGACATACATTCTCAAAAGCTGGATATTTTCAAATTCAAATGATATAGCAGAGTTAGACATCTATGAGACCAGTGACACAGCATTGTCTAACATGCTGATGAGAATATCTTGCACAAAATCAGTTTAGCACCTCTTAAATGGATTAAAGATTAATTCTTCTCCAGTGATGCTGTTTCTTCTGGAATCCCATAGGATATATTATTGATCACAGATAAAAATATTACTATGTAAAATTATTGTTCATAAGATTTGCAGAACATGTCTTCATACAAAACAATGTTAAGAAAAATCTAGATTCTGCAAAATGATTTGATGTTTTGGTAAATCAGACTTATTTGGATTAGTGGTACTTTTAACAGAACTTTGTATATCAGGGTTGAATTACATTATATTTATTGTATAAGAAACTTTAAAGAATTTAGTAGGTAAAATGATTAAGTAACTAATCATAGGTGTTCAGCATGATTCAGTGTCATGACATATATTTACTTTTAATAACTGTTTAATGGGACATTGATGGAAATGATGTACTGTGCACTGCAAGGTGTTACATATTACAAGACTATCTGCAAAGTAAATGAAAAGGAACACAGAGAAAAGTTCCCCAAAACCACTCTTTTTCACTCTGCAGCATAATTCTTTGTGAAGAAAATTCATTTAGAAAGTAACACCAGTGTATATAAGCTAGTTCCCAAGCAAATGCACCACTGACTACAGGTACAAAAAAAGAATGGCATGTGCTTTTCACATATATGGAAAAAGAATCCCATTGTATTTGCTTAAATGAATATTAAATGGCCAGGCCTCACATAATCTATCTTCAGTAGATCTGTACGAACACTGGAGTTTGTATCAGAGGTAACAAAGAGGGGAAAAACTTAGAATAAAACAGAAAACAGGTTTCTCTTCAGCAAACAAGAATTACAAAAATTCTGTTTAAACTTCTAAGTTTTCTCTGACTCAGAAGACCATTTATTTATAGTTTTGGTGTCACATTTTTCAATCATTTTAGACTTCAGGTCACTTCAAAAGAAAAATGTCATTTCAAAGTAAAATTCAAGTAATTTCATTCCTATAACATTAGAAAATTCTACACATGAGAGATCTACATGGATCTTTCCCTTAAAAACTAAGAAGACTTTTATGTTTTCAAAAATCCCTTTGTATCCCCAACCAAATCTGTATTCCAGATTGCATCCTGTTTCACATTTCAACCTCTCCTTACAACATCACTGAACCTGTAGATCAAGTGAAAATGTATTTCAGAATATGCAAAATAAAAAGGTAACACTGTGCAAATTACAATCTCCAAATGTCAGTGCTACATTATTTCATACTGTTGTTCACTGATCTTTTCTATCACTCCCTTTTTGAAGGACTGTGTATAAATGCTGTAAAAGAGGTGAGGTAAACATTATACTCCATGGTATTTTTCTCTTCTGTAATAATGATACAGAGAGAAAGTCAAAACAAGTGTAATGACTCATAAAAGATAAGCAAATTGTCACATGTAAGTAGAACTCCTGTGATGAGATCTACAGAGGAACCTCACTGGTGATCTTATGTTTGACAAATCAAAACCGTGAGAGAAGACATCAAAAGACTGGGGAAAGCTCCTAACATAGCTCTGAAGGGGAACTCACAGTCAGCAGTTTGAGATGGGAAGAAGTCACTCCACTCCGGTAAGACTGTCATGGTATGCATAAATAAGAAATGCATATAAGTACCTCTTCATGCTCTGGTCACTCTTGAGGTATTGATTTCCAAAGTCCATCACAAGATTTCCATAAAAGCTGCATGGGTAAATCCCAGAGACAGCAATAAAAATCTCAAGCATCCAAAATATTTAAAGACTGCTTACTGTTGAGTCTCATTAGGTATAAAGAAATCTCAGATCTGTACTTAGACAATATGCAATGCACAAGGGGACAAAAAAATAAAGAGCAAAACTTGATCCAAAATGTAAAGCCCCACTCACAAAGAGAAAGCATTTTGAAAAGCCTGTGCCATCCACATTTGACTGAGCACAGCAGAAACTCAAGTGTAAGCTTGTGAGGCCATTTTTTGAGACTGATAACCTTTTATTAACAAACTTTCTGTTAAAAAAAATGGTTTCTGCCTGTATTTTTCAATTGGGACCTCCATCTAGAGTGGGAGGCTTTTCCACCATTGGTGCTGATACTTTCTGACTTGAGTTTCCTTTTGTGTCAGTTACAGAACCTTGAAAAATAGGTTAATGCATTCTTGAAAAACTTGTAAATAACATGAATCACATTTACAGTGAAGAAACAGCAAGGGTTTATCAGTCTAAATTAGCGTCCTAAATTGTGTTTTAAATTCATCATCAACTAGAAATGTTTGGTGTGATACATTTTAAATAATTTCAAATTAACTTCTAGTAGTAGAGAAAATCAACAACTGAAACATCAATACAGAGGCATAACACCTTTTACCCCAGCAGGTGGTGAGGACATGTGTGGCTTCTGTAGCTTCCATATCATGCCTCACATTCGCACTTAATCAGAGAAACAAAAGAACTTTTTTTAAAAAATTCTCTCAAATAGCAAGCTCACAAGTCCTTCAATGAGGCAATGACTCCTACAGAGTCAAATTTTGGACTGAGTTGTTGTGGGAAGTGAATTTGACCCAAGAGACCTGCAATTACACCAGGAGTCAGTTTTATCAGGTAACAAGCCAAAGTTGTTTGGCCAACCTCTTGTGTAAAAAAAGTACATCATTCAGAAGTCACGTCTTTTCTGAGGACTTTTACTTTGCTTCATGACCCATAGAAAGCAGACACAAGAGAGTCCTTCCCTTACCAGAGGACAATGTGCTCTTCACTCTGGAAACTCACTCTGCCTGCTCATGAGAACAATTGTACAGGGTCAAACTGAAAGTACATCTCCTCCCATAAAGAGTTTCTAACAGTCATCGACAACAGGAGCTTTGTAGGAAGCTTATAACTTTTTAAGAGCTTGCAAGAGAGAAACAGGCAGTGATGACTTCCTCGTGCTCACAACTTCTAGCAATTTGCATCTCAGTTAATTCTTCAGGTAGAGAAGGCATTTTTAAATTTTTAATTGGATCTTGGTTGGATTTTCTTCGTGGAAGTGACCATTTTTGAAGTCGTGTAAACTATTAGAGTTCATAACACCCTGCAGCAAACAGTTCTGCAGCTCAGCCAGAAATCATGCAAAGAATGCCTTCTGTCTCTCTGCAAGACTCATCCTGGTCTCCTCTTCTTTCTCCTCCTTCCATACACTTTGAGATTTCTTTCATTGTCTTTCATCATTCTGTCCAACCTAGGGCACTTCAAAATTTCCTGAGGTCTTCACTCCTACATGGCAGATATACTCCGAAGTTTGATCCCTCCAAACATTATGAATTACATATGCCACTTGCCTGTCATATTAATCTGGAGATCAAGAACATTTCAGTGCTCTTCCAAATAGACTACTATAGCTTCCATCTTTGTAATTAATATTCTTATTGTCTAGTTTTGTTATGTGAGGAAACAGCAGGTCACAGTATCACCTTATTTGGGTTGAATGCATACAATCAGGTGCGCTGGTAATCTTACTGGTGTCTCAGGTAGTGAAGATGCAAGCTCAGATAAACAAAGATCATTAGCACCACATTCAATCAGGAGACAAAATCTTATCAATAACACTCAAAAATACCTTAATAATCCTGGAAGCATGTTGCAATATACTTCCTATAACCCACATTGCAAGGCATATGACACAAACAGCTAGAAGTCATGACATAATTTTCAATTATCAGAGTTCGAGTGAGATCCCCAACTAAGAGAACATGCTCTGCCAAGTGCCTGAAGAAAACCATAACCTCCACAGCCATCACCTTGGAAGTTACAGGATCTGTTGTGAGCCTGAAGGAATAATTAACTAGAGATGGCCACAACACTGCAGACAGATGGTAAGGAACTAGCCAGGGAATGTAGAAGTCCTCCTACAATGACTTTTTGACAAATTTATGCAGCCACCCGTTCCAGAATGATCATATACAGTGAACCTGAAACTAAGTACTTTCCACAGTCAAAAGGCCACCTTAGTCACCATACCTGTTCTCTCAAAAAACTCATGCTGAAGTCCAAAACAGATTTCTCACTTTGGAGGAAAACTTAAAGGAAAAGGTTTGCATTGAGTTCCCTGTCAGAAAAATTGCATATTCCAAAAGAAGAAAAATGAAGTAGAGTTGATACTCTTTGGTAATTCTCAATATTTTTTCCCACTTTCAACTTTCATTAGGAATCTGAATCAATTTATACCACAAGAGGAATCTATCTAGGATGAGCAATTTTCATTCATTGTCTTTCTCTATTTGAAAAACACTTTCAAGAAGGTGTCCCTACACAAGGAAACAAGATCTCCTCAAATGCCCTGAGTCTAGACAATTCCTTCACCCAGATTTCCTCTAGTGTAGTGGGTGAGACACTCAAAATGCCCACAAAATCATATGCTCATCCAAAAGTATCATAGCCATTTATTATACCATGCTGTTGGGTTTATTGTCCATTTACAAAGATTTTTTTTCTCAATATAATACAAGTTTTGTCAAGATCCTTTCTAACTTTAAAAATCTTGAGCAAAATTTTTATTTGAAAATAAACACAGGTATAAACAACATTGGCCCAGCTTTGTATTTTATACAAAGACCTCAAAGTCTTGTCACTTCTGCACGCAGCACATTTGGAAAGTCTTTAATGGAGGTTTTGAGCCCTGAGGATCCAAACATACGTCTGAGGTCTTTTAGAATGGCAAAAGTTGACAGAAAATAGTTTTAAAATCTGAACTAAAAAGGTAGAAAGCTTTGCTGAGATGTTTTCCCTGTGATATTGCAGGCTAAGGTTCCCTGCCTTTTGTGGAGGCTGAACAGCCATGTGAATTTCTGCTCACTCACTGGCACAGGCAAGGTGTCCTAAAAGAGAATTCAGCACCGGGTTTGATGCAAATTGAGCCCACCTTTTGCTAAAGAAGCAAGAATTCTCATGCAGTAACAAGTGTAGCAAGTACATACTTGACAAATGCTTTTACCAAAGCTGGCAGAGATCAAGACATCAGTTGCTGCACCACCTTGACAATGAAATTATTTGACTTCTCAGCATGTTTTTCAGGAGATACCATCTCCCAAACCTGACTTCAGTCTCCCTTGCACATTGAACAAACATTACCCTTCTCACAGTTATAATCTGGTTATAAACTGTGTGAAAACTTCCATGAAGTTATGCTTCTGTAAAGCAGCCTAACTTAGCTTCATTTTCCAGGAGAAAATGTTTTTGTACAGCTGCAGTATGTGCCAGGACAGAGCCTGGTTCAAAAATAAAAGGCTACAATGCCTTACGTAAACCTGGGGGTTGAGTGAAGAAAGGGCAGTGATCTGGAGGTCATAAATATTCTGGCTATGCTCACTCCATATGCTCTGAAGTTCAACTATAGATAGCCTTCAAATTGCTACACTCTTCAAGAAAGTTGAGTAACACAGCTTTCACTTTGTAATGTGAGGGTAAAAGTGTAATAATGCCACAGAAGGGCAGGGGAAAGAGCTGCTGAAGCCATGTAGACATCTGCTGAAAGGGTCCTAGCTGTGAATTTCCATAGAGAGAACCAGCTGGCTTTAACACAGACAAAGAAATGAGAAAGTACAAGGCCAGTCAGAACAAGGTCAACTCTGTATGGGAAGCAAACAAAGCAGCTAAACACTGACGTGAGTGGTGTATGGGAAGAAGGGAACAGCCACACACACCTCTGCTTCCATACATCCAATTCTCAGCAAATTCTTTTCCCCTTCTGTAACAATCAAGATAGGTGAGTAAAACATTTAAAAAAAAAAAAAAAAAAAAAAAAAAAAAGTCTCATCAACATTAGCTTGTTATTGTTCATTCATATTATCATGCTACTTTTCTTTTGACAGTTACATCTGAAAGTCCTCACAAGATCCAACAAATAAAACCCACTATATGTTACTTCTTCAAAAATATCACCAAAAAAAAAAAAACTAAGTTTCGATAATATCCCCAGTAATCACAACCCATTTATTTTGAAAACAGAAAGGAAACTTTTTTTTTTAATTAAAAGTCTTCTATTCCAGGCTTTTAGTATTTGATCCGTTTTTCACAGGAATGGTTCAGAAAACACCTATGCTTAGGCCACAGACCTGTACATACAACTCTTCCTCTCAGAAGTGTCTAGATGAGGTAAGCTCATTGATCTAAGATTTTGTGGATTTAGAGTTTTTGAAGGGCAGCCAAAACTTTCACATCATTTTTCTGCTCTTTCCAGAACTTGAGGTTTTGTTTCTTATTCCTAAAATACTTAAACATACTTACATTGCAAACAACATTATGCTGAGAAGCATGAAGTGAGAAAGGACAAAAAAAGAAAGGCATCCTTAATGTTTTGTTTTGTATTTCAAGTTGACCATCAAGGGCAGATTTCATTCTAAAAATAGATCTTGAGCTCTGTACTAAAAAACAATGTAAATTGGGTTTGGTTTATTTTTTTAAATGTGGTCACATTCCTCTATCTGGCATCCTTTGAAGATGCACAGGTTCAATTGCTTGACCCATGTTTACTATAAAACACTTTCTGATGATATGAAGGTGACTTTCCCCACAGAACTCCTATCTCATGAACACTCTCTCTTCTAAGTCCTTTGAAAAGACACATCATAACTGAAGTAGGTGATCTAATCGACTTTCTAAAGATTCTGAAAACACTTACTTGGCTTCAGAGCACAAAAGTTGCACGCTGTGCTGGAATACTCATCAGTGTTAAGTGTTTGTTCAGAGTGCCTAGTCTTCTGCCATGAGTCTGCTAGCCACAAGCAGCTTCCAAACAAGAGATACACTCTCCCATGGAGTATATTTTTTTCCTTCAGCCTTAACTAGCCTTGTGTCAAAGAACAAGTCTCCTACCCAACTTCACTGTTCCCGGAGAAATTTCAGTTCTCCAAACCGAAGGGTTGAAAACCAGTACCTTCAGCCCAGACCTAAAAGAAAATCCAGAGTGTGATGTACCAATCTGCCCACAGGATGAGGCTTTCCAATTTGCCTAAGTGGTCACAGGCACTCAGTAATAGTCTTCTGCACCTGCTATGAGACACACAGTATATATCTCCGAGAGAGGATGGCAAATTTCTGACATACAGAAGCATCAGCAATACAGCACTGTTATGAAATCAAACAGAATTGCAAGAGGTAAGATTTGGAAAAGGTACTTTTTAAAATCAAAACAGGTCAGTACAAATTGTCCAGGTCAACACAGATAATTGCATGGCTAATCAGGCTCTCATTTTCCACACTTTTGAAACTTTCTGTCCAAACTATGATCAAAATACAATGTTTTCAATAATTACAAGGAAGATCATAAAACCATTCCTCTGCAGAATTTTGAAAAAAAAAAACTTTAACACATATGAAGGCTCGATTAGTCCTGAACTACAGGAAAATCTCAAAGTTTGATGTCCTGGTTCCAGCCAGGAAAGGGCCAATTTTTTTAATAGCCAGAAGGGTGCATGGCTAGGATGCAGACATCTCATTTGTTGCAGTCAGGGAAAGGGTTCCCTTCCCAGTCAGCATAGCTTAGCAGAGTGAGCGGTGAGGTATTGTCAGGGGGTTTCCATGTGAATCATTTGTTTCTTGTACCCTTCTTTTTGTTAGTATCATTTGTTTTCTTAGCTCATTGCTGTTTCTAATATTCTTGTTCTTATTGTTCTTATTTCAACCCATGATCTTCACCTTTTGTGTTTCCAGCTCTCTTCTCCAGCCCACAGCAGGGAGAGGTGAAGGGGGATAGAGCAAGCACCATGTGATTTGAAGAGCCTCGGTGGGAGCACTGAATTGGGGAGTATCATTCCTAAACTACAACATTTAATTTTTTCATCAGATTAATTCATCAGATTAATTTTTTCTATCTGCAGCCAAAATTTAGACCTATTTATGAATCAATCAAAAGCACCTGCAGAAAATTCAGATTTGGTCTTCGGAATAACATACATCTGTCTAGACCAGGAAAAGTGATTCATACTCTGTTTGGATTAGTTAATGTGATTATTGCTTCAAGGCTGTTTCACTAGGAAATGAAACAGTGAATACCACAACTCAAAATGCATTGAATATCAGTCCTTGCACTGAAGAGGCATATCTTTTTATCTCAAGGCTGTAACAGCTCTCTCAAGCATCCAAAGTCCACAGTAGCATGACATCATCCACTGGCTAACTAAGCTTTCTAACTAATGCACAAAGGCAAAGGACCTTCTCGTCACCTACACAGCATAACTGCTACAGTCACTGAACTAACATGAACTAGAAATGCCAACTCAACCTCTGGGCACTGAGGATGCAGTTCTTACAACAATTTGTTTAGTGATTGAGGCCCAAAAGTGTTTTAAATTACATTTGGTTTTAAGCCAATTAAATGTTAGAGAGAGAAATGGGAAAAAGAAATTCAACACATGACACTACTCGCAAATCAGCAAACTTCTCTTTCAGGAATATTTTGCAGAAATCTTTGCAAATAAAACCCACTGTAGATATCATTAGAGGTGTGCAAAAACATTAATCAGGTAAAGATGGGGACTAGTATCTCTGAGTAGAGTACCTGAATACAAATCTTACTAACATTCATCTCTTTTTTCCAGGACTTCATGACAGCCTTTTAAGCAAATTGTATCTCCGGAAAATTTCAAAAACTTTGACCTCCTGAGTGTAGAGAAGGTTTTCATACATATCTGAGACAGCACTCTTCAGGGCAGATAGATTAACAAGTAGTTAAAATTTGATTTAACTAGAGAACTTGATTAAAATACGGTGTTGCTTTTTAAGCATATGGGCTGGATTGTATGCACGTAATCTCTTCACAAGCACAAAAGACAGTAAGTTATGCAGGCTGTCTCAAAATTTGCACATGCAATCTTAAATTTATGCTCACGAGAAGTTCCCACTTGGAGTACTGCAAATTAAAAATGAGGTCAATGGAAGCTCTAAGAACTTCACACCCTAACATAAAGTACCATGGGTAGGCATCAGCTGAAAATGCAGATTTCCCGTTCAAAAAATGCTTTGACTGGGGAAGGTTTGGTTTGTTGGCTCTGTGAAAGTCATGCACCTCACCCAAGACAAAATCTGCTGTCTCCTCATGTTGAAGTTTTACTCCAATTAGCAGTGCTGCTGAGGTAGCCCAGCAGGTCAGATGCACACTACAAAAAACTCAGTGAGCTCCCCAGCAAGCAGACTTGCTGGTCTATGTTGAGTGGAAGTAGGATGAAAGTCAAGATTCTAGTGAGAGTTTTTCTGATGCTGTCTTCTGTGCTGCTTGTGAGAGGAAATGAAACTGTATGAAGAACAAAGTAACAGCAGCAAAATTTCTTCTAGGAAATGATGCTCGTGGACTCATTTAAGAAGGCTTGTGAGGAGACAAAAGGTGAAACAAACAGAAGAGCTTCTAAAGTTCTGTTGTCTCTCACCACTTTTGTTACAGAAATGGAGGCTGATTGTAAATACATCTATATAGCAATTAAAATAAAACATGCCAAAAGCTTCAAAGGCAAAGCTTAAAATTTAATGTAAATAGTGAACCTAAGTTAATAATGCAATATACTTAATATGGAAAAAGAGCGTAATGACTCTTGACAAATATTCCCTAGAAGCACAATATACATATGTATCCTGATTGATATGGGTCCTACCAAAGCCACCATACAAATAACCAAAAAGTAGGGAAACCACTTTTATTTTTTGTTCTTTTCCAAAATTTGTTTATGGCAGGTACCTATGCATGTGATCGTGCACCTTCAAGTACTTCCATTCCATCTAAGGGATATAGTGGGGTGCACAGCAGAAATGTTCCATTTTGCACAAGTTGTTGTGAAATGCATTTGTATGAGCTCGGGGCGGGGGGAAATAGCCTCAAAGCAAATACAGCATTACCTTGTTGCTAATCCTTGGTTATCTTGTTTTTAAGCTGTAATCACACAGCTCATGGGCATTCTAGCCATCTGCAGGCTCATGGTTCAGTCAAAACTTGGTCCACTATGTACTGGCACTTTGAACCAGGGCCATACCAAGTTCATCCTTCATTCATTTTTACCTAAACATCACTCACCATTAGTTCAGCTGTACAAATTACTAATGTCAATTGTATTATAAGCAGGCCCTAGGGTTTTAAACTGCATCCATATATATATATATATGTCTCCACTCTAACATTTAAAGACAGATTAGCTCTTTATGTTTGAAACTTCCAATTAAAGTTATCATATCACAAATAATGTAATAGGATTTTTAAAATTTGTATAAGCATTTTAAAAGGAGATTTGAAAACTTTTTTTTTTTTTTGGAGGGGGAGTGGTTATAAAAAAAGGCAGCTAAGTACAGAATAATATTTAATCACAGATTATTACAATCCTCAAATTGCTTCAGAAGCTTACAATTTATCTGCCATATCATATGTCTATATTATAAGTACCTTGAGAAACCTTTTTTTTTTTTTCAAATATTATATATTTGATAATTGGGATCATTTCTTGCAAGTAAAAATTAAAAGAACTCTTCACAAAGTGGCACTTAGGATTATTCCAAACATAATTAACATTTTCACCTGTTTTGCAATTAATTAGAAAGTTAGAAAACTACATTAGTCACTACTGCTTGGACATTTCATATCTAATTAGTCAGATATTGATGTGCTGCTAATTCAAGTGTTCTGCAAAAATGGCTTCTCAAATACCAGTATTGAAGGAATCAAGGCAGGTTCCTCATAGTCTAAAAATAGTAAAGAGCCTTGAAGACCCTCAATCTAAACCAAAATACAGTCAAAAACTACTTTGCATTTAGTAAGAAGAGAGGAAATCTGGGGAAGAAAAAAAAGAGTGGAATAGGAAGAGTGGATGAGGAGAGAGGGTACATTGCCTAATTACATCAGTGTTGGGGCCCAAGCATTTTATTTACCAGGTGACATCAACTGTTGCTGTCTACATTAAGAAACACTTCACAACACAAATGATAAACAAAACTTCTCCCTATGTTTAAGACTCTCTGTAATTCTGTGGTAAAGAGTTTAAGAATCTAAGAAATATCGAAGCAAATGTATTTCTTATATTGCTTACTCCCATTAGGTAAAGGAAGGAGAGTTGCTTGGGTTTGTTTTCTGTAGGTGGCTTTTTACAGTTCTGTAGATTAATGGTCTCCAGTGCCAATGAGAACAACAGGAGTTTGGGAACTGATGCCAGTAGACCTATACTCTACAAAGAGCCAAAACTAAAGAAACTTAAATAATCACAGTCAAGTTGCTCACGAGAAAATCAAAACCATAAAGAAAATCCTCATAACATTCTCATTATTTTGATAAAACACTAGTAGATGCTGGAAAGTTTGTACTTCCAATAAATGCTTGTTGTGAAGTTAACTATCCTTCTAGATGATGGTCTCAGTAACAAAACCTGATCTGGAAATAAAATTTAATTAAATGTCATTCTCTTTATGAACTAGAAGGAAAGTTAAAATTACTCTTTCCACACCCACTTTTAAAAAGCTGATCATTTATTTCTTATTATTATGTTATATACTATATCTTAATTTTTTATTATTAAAAAGCTCTGATTATTTATTTCTCTAACAATTACCAGAAGCATTAAATCTAGCCTACCCACTTTGACTAATGGGCTTTTAACTTGTGAGATTTTTCAGACCTCAGCTGAAGATCCAGATTTTCAACAGGGAGCAAGAGATATTTTTTCACACATTAGGATTTTGCATTAGACTGCATCACTAAATGACAAAGAAAGAGACAAAAATATATGTATTAGCAGAAATTGCCTCTAAGGTTAATTAATTTCATAGTTGTTGTATATGATGTTATTATTCTTTCTGTTATCACAAAATCACAGAGTATGCTGAGCTGGAAGGCATCCACAAAGTCCATCATCAAGTCCAACTCTTAGCCCTGCACAGGACCATCCCCAAGAGTCACACTATGTCCCTGAGGGCATCATCCAAACTCTTCTATCAGTAACATAAGTACCCATAGAGTTGAGATTATGGCACCTAAATTTAGGCATTGAAAAATAAGTAGTCAGTTCAGTTAACTAAATCATGGATTCATTAAGGTTTGAAGAGACCTCCAAGATCATCAAGTCCAACTTTTCACTGTTCGCCACCTTGACAACCAAACATCATCACTAAGTACTACATCCAGTGGTTTCCTGAACACTTCAAGGAACGGTCATTCCACCACTTCCCTGGGCACCCTTTCCAATGCTTGACCACCCTTTCCATGAAGAAATTCTTACTGATTTATGACCTGAACCTCATCTGGTGCACCTTGAGGCTATTTCCTCTCATCCTATTGCTATCTGCCTGGGAGAAGAGGCCAACCCCCACCTCACTACAACCTCCTTTCAGTAGTTGTTGACAGCAAGAAGGTTCTCTCCGAGCCTCCTCTTCTCCAGGCTAAACAACTCTAGCACTCTCAGCTGCTCCATGTAAGACTTGTGATCCAGACCCTTCGCCAGCTTCATTCTCATTCTCTAGATGCACTCCAGCACATCAACATCCTTCTCATAGTGAAGGGCCCAAAACTGGACACGGCACTCAATGTGTGGCCTTACCAGTGCCAACTACAGAGGGAAAGATGATGTTACTGATATGTTACTGTTACTATGATAAGTTACTGATCTGGTACACTGTTATAAATTCTATTCAAGTATATTAAATACTTTGACACATTTAAAACATTCACTACAACCAGTTAAAATTCTACCTTTAAGGTAACTTATTGAATTTGACCAACTTGCTGTGACTTGAAGTACAATTCAGCTGATCCAAAGTAGGTATCTGTTTTAAAGCAAGCAGAATCACTCTGTGGCTCTATTGATAAAAAACAGGATTCAAGTGCCTGAACATAACCATCTAGAACTACCTGAGAGGCCCAAGAGAAGGGACTGGCAGATGTGATATAAGGCATCTTGAATCTGATTCAGATAGGATTCTGCACCCATATGAAGTAGCACTTGCAGGTCAAACGATGCTCTAGGGAGTTTTAAATTATGTTATGCACCTCAACCCTACCCTGACTCTCACTTGACTATGAAGCTAAAGCAAATACCTAACATATAGACCTTTGCAACTGGACACCTAATTTAGGTGTCAATCTCAAGCTGAATCCTGCCTCATTCCTTTTTGGCAGGTTATGACCAAACTTCCAACACCTAAAACCAAGCAGTACTGGACTTTTCTTTAAATTTCAAAAAGCAGGAACAAGGTGACTCATTAAGTCTTTTACTCTTTGCAGATCCCTCTAGTCTCTAAAGAAGCAGTTTCTAGTGCCATTAAAATAGGACATTGTAACTTTGAATGTAACTTTGTAAAGGTTCACTATCTGACAAGAAAATCAATCACAACTAAAGGTGCATTTACTTTTAATCTTGTGTAGTTTGTGGTTTGGGGAGGGTTTTGAAAAAGAAAGGGAGATGTCTAAAAAAGGTGTTGTTTTCAGATTCTGTATGCTGGCTCAGGAATTTTATTTGATGATGCACCATTATTACTCTTCTCCAAACACCACGGAGTTTCATGCATTTTTGTGCAGAGGTTTCAAGATTAAAAAGAATAATTTCAAAAAATAAAAATTACTACTATACTTTTGAACAGGCAAATAAACCTCATACTATGAGACTTATGAGACTACTGCTACACCTAATTGTATCATTCCAAGTCATAAAACTAATTACTGGAAAAAGATATTCAGGCCAATCAAGTAACACAAGGTGGAGGTAAAACACAATTCTAGCTATTATCCAGCTTCCAGATGTGATAATATCAGTGACAAGGTAAATTCCAGCTAGAAGTTTTATTAGTGCTGAAAATGCTGAAAAGTGGCTCCACCTTCACCTTTTGAATCAAAATCAGCCACCCAAAGAGTTTTTAGTTATACGAGATTCACAAAGTGAATTTCAGAGTACCTGCAATGGTTATGTGAAGGGCTTGACTCTCTTTTCTCTGACAGATCTAGGCCATCTGAGCAGGTTTTAAACTTCCTTTATCACCTCTGAGACTGAAATTAAGAAGGAGGTAGGCAGTACTCAGTCTGTAAGCCTTATATTGAAGGCTAGCAGAGAAATTGAACACAAGGAGTTAACCATGAAGGGATATGATGCTATTTTAGTAACCACTATTAATGATTGTGAAGTCTGTTGCTCTAGTCCTTTAGCTTTCTCTGAAAAAGCTATTATGTTAGACAGATCTTCGAGCAACTGCTGAAGGCAAGCCAACCTGGGCTACCAAATGGAAAAGATAAATAGAATAGTAAGATAGAAAGGTTAGATTGTGTTTTAAAATTCACTTTATATTTTACTATTCTTAATATTAAAAATAACTCTGGATTTTAAATTTTTATGTCTCTTTTACTCAACTCCAGCCTCAAATCAGTTTAGACCCACCAAGTAAGCCTGGTGTAGAAGGTCAGTGTGTACTCTGGAAAGGCAAAATGATGGCTATGCTCAAAGACAGAAAAAGTGCTAAAGGCTTGAAAGCACTCAGAGGCATGAGGAAGTGCCCTAAAATGGTAAAAAAGGGGGAAAAATGAGACCTAGTTCAGGAATCATGACAAGTTCACTGCCTATTAAGCTAGCAAATTAAAACTCTCACAGAAAATTACTACTATAAATTATTACGCTGGTAAAAAGGAAACCAAGGGATTACACCCTCTTATTACATGACTATTTAATGTAGTTGGCACTACTATGCATTGAGGTGGAGGGCATTGAACTCTGAGATCAAATTTTTGTAGAAGAATGTATTTATAAGTGTATAAATGTTCCTAATTGCTAGTACACAGTTAGTAACCAAGGACATAATTTCATTCAAACACAATTTAAAAAAAGAAAAATAACATGCTAAAAAAAATTGTAACAGACCAAAAGCTGCCAATATCTCAGGTGGTTGGAGCACAGCGTTAATAATGCTAGGGTTGTGGGGTCAGTTCCTGGATGGACCTTTTGCTGAAAAGCTGGAGTCCCTTCCAACTCGGAATATTCTGTAACAATAGATTTAGTTTCATTTTTCAAAGAAAGTATTTCTTGGACAGAAACCTAAGTTAAAGATTGTTTAAACTGAAAAAAGGGAGGACATGCACAATCTCTTCATCATTCTCCTCTCCCCCAATGATGGCTTTGTTTTCTTCAATGCTGGAAAGTATTTACACAAGTTAAAAATGAAAAGGCTTTACAAATCAGGCTTCCATATAAAGTCATAGGTAGACATGCTTTTCTCCAATGCATGGTTAGACATTTCTCGGAAACTCTAATGATATGTCTTCCAAAATTATGAAAAGAGCACAAAATAAAAACAGAACAGAAGGCAGGGGCCAGGTATAGTTTCTTTCCTCCAAAATGGAAACGTATTCAATGCCTCTACAAAATTAGCATTATATAAGTCTGCCTATAACAGTGTTATGTGAAACATTGGCTGCAGTGAACCAACAGAAAGAATATGACAAAGCATTTGTCAAACATGAAGCAGTACTTTTCTTACATTTTCATTTCCTTCTTGTGTTAGAGTCTAGTCCCATCGACTGTCTACTGTTGAAATTCCTTAACAGAAAAGCTTCTGTTCTCCTTCACAAAAGAGATCTCATGGATAAAAACTGAAAGTCTTTGTCAAGACCACAGTCACTGGAGAACCTCAGCAACAGCTGATAAAAGCAAAACAGAGAAATTGTTTGTCCACTATGCTATTTCCTTTTCTAGTGGGCTCCAATCACTTACTTCATGGACAATAAAATAAGGTCAAGAGTTCTCCTGAGCTGAGGGTAAAGGAGAAACTAAAGAGAACAAAGATTTTCAAATAATTACTTCTACCAGAAACACCTTGTGGGAGCCAAATATTATGTACAGAGTTTTACCACCCATCCCCTCTACCTCCAGAATTACCTATAGTCTAATACCTGAAATTGTTATGGTAGGTCTGACTCATCCTTTGGCAAAGACCAACTGAAAAAAATGTTAATTAGCCAACAAACAGCAACCCCAAAAGTGGTAAGGCAGAGAAATCTGTACCTTTAAAAATTTACAAAATGTTATCGCTAAGATGATCATCACTGTGGATCTGAATTTCAAAGCCCACTGCTGAACCAGGAATATATTGTATATACAGCAAAACTATGTACATCTATCTTGTGGTTTCTATTCATAATGTAGACCAATATTAATTTTCTGACACATACAGCTATTCATATACAATCAGTTCATACTGCTTTAAGGATTTTTATACTAATGGGGATGCAAAAGTATTTTACATGCAAGGGGAAGAACCATATGTAAATAAAACAATAAATAAATATGCCTGTGGAGGAACAGTAACTTAAAGACATAATGGTTTGGCCAGTAAATGGGAAAATGGTCTTTTCAGGTGCTAGATAAAAGTTGTATAGATCTTCTGGTCAAGACCAGAATACATGCAAAAATTAAAAGAACCAAACAGATACAAATCATCTCTCCAGGAAAGAGGATGTGAATTACCAACAATTGCTTCAGTTAAGACACTGAAAGAAGGACACTGAAGAGACTGAAATACGCATTACATAATAGCTGTGGACGTAGCATTAAATCATAGCTTCTTACTTTCTCCAGTAAAACATTAAAGTTTAGGTAGGATTTAGTATGCACAGACTTCTATTTTATCTCTTTGTTTAATGGGTTGAAAGTTTGGGAGAGTAAAAAATATTGTGCTTCTAAAATCTGGCTTGAATCATTCACTAGTGAGAACTATTTTATTATTTCAGCTGACAGAGCTAGGCCTGTCATGTTACTATGCTAAGAAATCAGAAAAGCTTGCAATTGAACTGAAGCAGTGATGAACAAAAAAGTTCCAGCTCCAAGAGAAATTAGGGGAAAAGTAAAGTAATCTGCTTGACTACTTAATCCTCTATACACTTAGCTATTTACTCAAACAGGGGTACAAAGGTGTGAACTTACATCATGCAACAGAGCAGAGGATACCCATCACACCCTTTAGCTACAAAGGCAACAAGGATTCTATGTAGTATCAAAACTTCTCAGCACATTTTTCCATTATATGAGTCTTGCACTCATTTTTTGAATCTGTATTTAACATCTACTGATTCAGAGAAAGGACATTTTCTCCCAGGGATGCTTTCAATATTGTTCCCATAAAGTAACTGTGAGAATGAGGTGTGACCTTTGATACACAACCAATGAAAGGAGTCTATTAGACACTTACTACAACTGTAACATAAGAGTCAAACCTAAAAGATGAATTTTAAAAATGTACATTTCCACCAACTTCTATCACAGTCATGGATAAAGTTTCCTTCTGCTAATCATTTCCATATTTTGCTAAAATGCATCTCTAAGCAGCAGAGGAAAAATAAAAATATTAGAATTCATGGAAAGGTTACTGGGATTTACCACAAGGTCAGAATTTGACAGATTGCATATACGTTTAGTTTGCATCCATTAACTAGACATAATTAACCACAATGACAAAAACAGGATTATATAAGTAGTAGATATTATTGGATTTAATAAACAAACAGATGTAATAGAAGCTGTGAGCCACAAAAGTGAAAATCGCTCATTCATTGTTACTGCAATTGTTACATTTTTGCCAACTTTTTATTAAACAGTCACTGAATTTGAAGAATTATTCTAACTAATTTAATAATATCATTACCCAAAGAATACAGGAGAATAACATATGAATTCCAAAATGTCCAAATCTATGCAATATATATGGAATATTATTTGTGTTTGTGCTTAAGTGCACTCGAAATATTCTCTTGGAGTGAAGAAAGTACACAAACTTTTTTCTTTTCATTTAGAGAAAGCAAAAACTAACCATTCAGCCATCCATGAACTAACTACTGCATCCATTAATCCATCTATTTTCTATTTGTGTTTTATTAAAATAGCTAATGCAGTAGCCTTGTCTATATTATTGATGACACCATGATCACTATTGGATTGATACAGTGGTCTCCAGCAGTTTCTAAATATAAACATATTCTAATGAGAGAATACCTAAAGCATGGATATGGAGGAATGCTATCTAAATAATGCCACTTCTGTTACAGAACTGATTTCAGATTAGTTGTTTCTTTCTAAAGCTATAATTATCAGGAGGAATGCAGCCAGTCAGAAAAGAGGAAACTAAAAAATGTATAATGTCTAATAGTTCATTACACAGAAAATACATTGTAAATTTGGGAATCAGGATGACTTGCAGCTAATTGTGAGATGATGGATCAGGAACATGAAAAGATACTTTTTTGGCAAAAAACCAATTTGTTATGCTCACTGCAGTCTGCATTTACTTGACTTTTGGAAATATCATATGACACCAGTGCAGATGAAGTGAACAGTGAAAAGAAAAGGAAGGGCAAGGAAAGATAAAGGAGAAAAAGTTAGGTTACAAACAGCTGAGACCATGGTGAGGTAGGGAAGAATATGTGTCATCACTGGGTGTTCAATTTTTGAAGTGGGAATGGGAACAAGATGTCACATTAAAGAGACTTGGAGTATTCATACAGCTATAGTTACAGCTGTGTCAACACTTTTCTCACAAAGGGCTTTTATGTAGAGTTCATATAGGTGAATAATTAGCAATTTTTTAATCTCTCTTCCGGTAAGAAAACATATTATCTACTACATATTCATTGTTCTGGGTATGATTATAAAAGCATACCTCATTTTTTGCAAGGATGAAGTGTGTATTTACTAGATGTCACATACATATTTACAATAATGCAACAAATCAAAACAACTGCAAAGAATATTTGAAACACTTAAGAATAATTAAACTGACAAAAAAGCCCCAAACCTAACACATGCTTCAAAGCAAAGGAAGCTCAGAACAGCTGAGCTAAGCTTAAACTTTCTCCCAGTACACTTTCCACAGTCAGTGACCCCAAAAACTACACAAGAGGACACAGACATGATCAGAATGGGTTACAGCAGTTACGCATTTGCATGGGCACCAGCAGGTGCTCACCACACCTGCCTGCACAAACAGGAGGGCTAAAGCCACCTGAAACCTTGCACAATCATCTAAAAGCACAATGTACAAAAAACTGCAAGATGTGTGCTTAGAATCACAGATGATGTTCATAAACGAAATAGTAACATCTCCTTGACATAAAGGAAAACGAATCTGCATTGTGGGTAAAAAACCCAGCATTTCCTGAATCAGAAGCCCAATCACAGTTTATGGCCATAGCTTTGTTTGAAGATCCATTGCACAAATACCAGTGTAATGGCTTGATTATGAAGGTTTGGACACTTTGGTAGTAATGTGTTTTAATTATTATCTTAATTCCAATGCAAGGTTTATCCCTCATGAATCCAGACTGAACAGAAAAAAGCAGGATCTTAATAATGAGAAGTGTCAGTGTATTGACTGATAATGCTGTATCTGAATTTATGGCATATTATGTTACCAAATAAATACAATATTTCTTCTGTCTTGATTCTAGTAAGCTTATAAAACATAATTTATCTCTATGTATTTGCTGTTGTTACCAGATTTCAAGATAAAACTTCCCATTTTATTTATTTGCACAGGTAACACAGTCCGGAGAGGGTATTCTTCTCCTGTGATGGTGCTGAAACAGACCTTTTTCCTGCAATTAAGCTCTAAACATGACCTAATTTCTTGCACAAATACCATAGCTTGATATACTTTGACAAAAAGTGGTATTTCATTTTATGAAAATAACATCACATTTGAAAATTTACATTGTTGTTACTGTGGTCTCTAACACAATAATACTGGATAGTTACCTCTAGCACATTTCTGAAATTTACTTGCAGTTATATAGTCTCTGTTCTGAATATAAGAGGACTGAATGTTTATAAAAGGTGTAGGACTGAAAAACCATTGAAATAAAGCTCAAATTTTAAATTTATATCCCAAATACAGTCACATAGTTGTCACAACAGCACCCCGCCTACATGCCTTCTAACACAGATCACTCTAAGCAGCTAGCCATGTTTATGCAGGCTCAATTCAGAAAAAAAACTTAAAGCACATAGTTAATTTGGTTAGTCACACTGAAACCACACACTGCAGTAATGCCTTGCATGAGCAGACCTCAAGTTTTGGCTCTCTGTACACACAGCAAACATACATCCTAATTTTTGCTGGTGGTGACTTTTGTGACTCAGACACTTTTACAGTACAAACATAAGTAAGACTACTAACTCCTCCTAGACAAACCATAAGACAAGCTTCAGATGGTATCCACTCTAATTCCGTACTGGAAAAGATCCAGATTTTAAAATATTTACAACATAAAAATAGCACGGAAAGCTATTATCTTTCCTCAGAGCCATTGAGCCATTCTATGTGACTTTGCAGTGCCGGTGACAAACAATTGTTAGCATAAAACTCAAAAAGCCACAGGTGTCTTAAACAAGAACAAACACTGGAAAAGTCTCAACTGAAAGGGGATCTGTATAGTCTTAATGCAGTACTCACAGCTCTCCCAAATGCAGAGTCACAAGGCAGAAGGCAGCATCTATCCCAAGACCGCATATCAGAATCACTGGGACAGGTTCTCTCATACGTGCAGCTTCACATGGTGAAGAGGAAGGCATAGAGAGTCTGTAATGAGGACGACTGTTCTACATAGAGATGCTCGGATAAGCATGAAAATCCACTTGGTGACCCAAGGACGGACCCATACCCTCTACAACATCCATGACACGGCATGTCAGACAGAAATGAGCAGAGGGGCACAGGATGCATAGCTAACTGGTTTGTGTAAAGATGGACCAGAAGCCACAGCTCTGCCTTACCAATATGTGATGCAAAAATCACAGTGAGGGAGTAGAAGAAATCCAATATGGGAGTATCACTGCAAAAGTGAGAGACTTGTCAGGTCTGTGCTTCTGTCTCTAAAAAAGCTGGTGTGAGACTGCATGTTACTGACAGATTTATTTTAAAAATGTATTATATCCTGCTTTTAAAAGTGAAAAATAAAGCTAAACCAGTACACTAAGCAATTGCAATTCATTCCAGTAAGGCATTTAAAACACGTAGCACAGCAATATCCCTTCCTTGCATTTCATGAAGGAATAAATACTAATCAAATAAAGGATCAAGCCAGTGGTCCATCTACCTCAGTGGTCCAGTACCTCATCTTCAAATACTGAGTCTTATACAGCAACAAAAGAGGCAAGAAATTCCAGAGAGAGATAGGCCAGCATACAACCAAGACTAAAATTTTGGTTATCTATTTTAGAAGTCTTTAATACTTTCTCGCACATTTCTTAATATTTTGCTATTTTTACAGCCAGTTAGGTTTGTTCGTTCATTTATTGTGAAGTTTTCCAATCTGTAGCAGCTTTTGTGGCATTACTCCAATTTGTGGTACAGGCATAGATTATGAAACACACAGGAATCAAAAAAAACCTCTGTGTCCTTTCACCTATGTGCTACCATGCACTCTGTTTCTCCCCTTGGTATTGTTAAAGGGTTGATGCTGCTGTATACAATGCTGTCCTGGTACCGAGAGACTTGTGTTCAAGGTTCATATTACAAGATCAGCAAGATGTGAAGTGAGGCAATTAGAAAATGCCAGCTATTAACACTGTACAGATTGTGACGTTTAATAAGCTTCAAAGAAGAGAAAAAAAAAATTTCCAATTTTTTACACATACAGTTATATAAGTGATTCTTCCATACCACAAAGCATACAGCAGCTACTCCTATGTTTACTTAAGGACTAAGAATCAAATCCATACAAAGCATTTTCTAGTGCTACTTCAAGCAATAGCTACAGCACATTCTACAAATCACTGTACCAATGTATCCATATAAAAGAAAAAGCTAAGAAAGATAAAATGGGATTAAGTCACTAAAAAAAGGCAAGTATGTAGTGTCCTGCCATAACCAGTACTGTAAAGCATAATGTCTTCATTTTCTCTTCTATCTCCAATGTGTTTTTCAACACTTTGAATGTGGCATGAAAGAAGCTACATAAAAATGCCTTCAATTGTTTATCTTAAAAATGTTACTGTTCTGCACTAGTAGTATGAAAAAGCACATCAGGTGGACATCATTATTTTGTCTTCTCTTTTGATAAATAATTTACTACATATGGCAAATGAGTAACTGGCAAGGGTGTATAAATAAGCAAAGCACAAAACCCACTATCTTCCCAAGTTTGACCAAGTGCAAAAGGAGATATCTCTGTAGTTGTCACCAGGAAAAATGAACAACATTACTGTTGATGTTTCCACATTTATTCCTGTGTCTGATGAGTTTTATATATCTGAACAGAGTCATGAGGAGAAGTGTTTTGAAGTAAATACTATCAGCTTACAAAACCAGATAATGGGGACAAATTTCTTGATGACATACCTCCCAGAGCAAGCTTGTGTTTTTAAAAGGTATTTCAAACATGAATCTGTGTGTTTACAACAGATTCTGTGAAGCTCAGTATACCATGTAAATGTTTTCTCATGGGGGAAAAAAAAAAAAAAGCAAGCAAGTAAAATCCTTTTAAAGTTCACTCTTAAATTCAGTGATCTAAGGATAATGGAGCAAATACTCCAGCTGGTTTAAAATGTCAGAGCTTCAACTACTCCTAGGGAGCAATGAAAGTCTACATCAGTTGGGGATGCCCCTCAACATAAAAAATGGTCTCTAACAGGGACAGGTCAGTATTCAATTCTTCTGCTATAGGACCCTTCTCTTATATTCATCCTAATACAACTTCTGCCCCAATCCCTTTAAAATTCAGTTTCATAAGGCAAATGAAAAATGCATTCTCCAATGAAAAGTTCTTGTTACTTGAATTACCTGGAACTGCATGAGAAAAATTATGAAATATGTTTAAATGAGATGTTTAAATATAGATTGTAAATATGAGACTGAACATCAATTATATTTGTAGGGTCTTCCCTTGCTTTCACCTCTGTATTACCATGCAGTCCTTGTTTACTGTCATTTATCTTCTTTGTTTGATGACGTTTGACTAACAAATACATTGATGAATTGCATTGGTAAATGCCATCCATATATCACTAAAATAGGATGTACTCATTTCTCCTTGGCACACTGATGTTAAAAGATTCTTTTTTTTTTCATTTATTTGAACTTCCAGTACTTAACAAAGGAAATATTACTGCTTTGCTGGATAAATTTCCTGATTTTTTTTTAATTTTCAGTGAAAAAACAGCTGCAGAATAATGTGACTTAATGAAGCATTTCTAATAAAATCCTGCACAAATTAAAACAAGGGAATAGAACTGCTTGATCACTGATAGTTGTATCCTTCAGAGCAATTTTTCAAGATGGTGATCACATTTCTGTGTAGATAAGTATTAGGTAATGTGATTTTCTGTTTTCCAAAGTTAGTGATTTCCTTTAGTTTGATAACTAGTTAGCACTGTTCCATTACTTATTTATAGTAAGCAAAATATACAACATAATAAATGCAGTATCTTTCTAGTACGCTATTTGGTCTTTATACTGGTTGGTTGGTAGGAACAGAGACAGCAATAAATTTAAGTGTGAAGATGCTCAGATCTGGAAAAACTCCATGGCTATATTTTGCTTACCAAAAACATACTACTTGCATTTGTAAAGGTGTCCTTTTTCAAGTCTGTCATCACCTGTGATGAAATTATGAAACTTCTTGGCTGCTACATTTTTCTCTGCTGCCAGAATTCAGTGTAAAGTATTATTTGCTTTATGTAAACTTAGAGAGGATTCAATGAATCATCACTTTGCAACCTGCCAGCAAAATAATCTCTAATATCCGTCTGTACACACATCTATTTACTTCCATTCAGAACAAGCTTTTAATGTATTCCCCACCAGAATTACCAAGGGCATTACAAGCATCTACACATAAAGCTGAGATTCCTCAGATTTTAAGAGCCAGGCAAAAAGGTTGCACCCATGTGTCCAGTACGATAAAAGATACTGCCAGATTAGTTGTCATTCTCTGATTAAAACAGCCAGACAGGATTCAAGATTTTATCTCAGAGTCATCCACTACCAGCAGTGTATCTGAGATTAATACCACAATTTTGAAAGCCCCTTCATGCACAAAAAACCTGTAAAACCAGTGAAGAGTAAACCTGATTTGCTATCAACTACCTGAGCAAAGCTTTATTGAAACTAGGACACCTAGGTAGCTTATATTAATAAGAATAATAGCACTGTGGTTTTGGAAATTGGAACTATATAAAAGAAAAAGCACATGGTTTCAATAGTGCCTCAGCAGTATCAGCTCTCAAATAAAATATTAATAATTAAATTTTAGTAATTACTTTATTTCTGTTAATTATACACTAAAAAAAACATTTAGGCATCAGTGAGATGACTGTACAAATACTGCAAAAAAGTATAATGAAACCTGCAACCTTTGCAACCTCTGATAAAAATACCTTAGCATGCTCTTTCCCAACTTCAGTTAAGCTATACTCCTGGTACCATTGAACTACTATTTTTCTAGTGTTTATCCTCCACTACAGAAAAGAATCTTAATTTATCAATTTGACTTCGCTTAGATTAGTCCATAAAGTAGCTTTAAAGTGTTAAACATACAGTTGGCTGAATGCTAAAGTCTAAAACTAGTTGGTAATGCAGAGAAACCAGATAACGATTATCATTTAGTCAATAGCAATTTAAATGTATCCACTGTGGTACGAAGACCCTATGACCCTGAATGCTTTACAGAACTTTCAGAGATAGGGGTTGAGTGTATTTATTATTTAAATTGACAGTTCTGCACGAGTCAAAGCACGGTTCTTTAAATACTGAGGATGTATCCACTGGGAAGTGAGGGGAGTGGTGGTAGAAATGAGGTACTTAGTGCTTTCAAGAAAATACTGATAATCTCCAAGCAAAGGCTGGAAAGAGAACTATAACTACACATACAATTTAAAATATTTTAAGCAATGATTTTAACAGAAGAGTCATGCATGGCAACTCCTGACAAGTTGCTGCTTTTTATTCTTTGCACTGATAACCTGGTGTCCGATCCTATAGCTCCCCAACAACAAAGCAGGTTATTTCAAAACTTTCTTTTGAAAACCTATAAATCGGATGGAATAAAGGAAAAGCCCTCTCTCTGTGGCATACAGAACCTGCAACATATTTATTAGGCAAATAAGTTCACCGAAATGCTAAGAAAGCAACGATAACAGACAAGATATGTTTCATACTATATATCTATATATCCACAACTTAGGGAGCAGTACACACATAAAGAAACGAAGCCATGAATAGTCTCTTTACGGCTGGGTGGGTTTTTTTTGTTTGTTTGTTTGTTTGTTTGGGGGTTTTGAGGGGGTTTTATACATAAAGGGACTCCTCGCTCTTCCAGCTTCTCTCTGAAGGTGGCCGATAAGACGTCCGGGCAGACTAACCCCAAAGTGCCCGAAGGTCCTGCGAGTTAGCTGCCATCCTTCTTATAAAAGTTTAAAAATGGGAGGGTTGTCCTCCTTCCGCCGCCACCCACTTCCTACCCCCCATCCCCGTCTCTGCCGAACCGTTCTTTTGAATAAAAATCAAAGAAAATGAAACAGGAAAACAAAAGCCTTGCCGACCGACTGGGGCAAGGCTGTAGCTGGCTATCCCAGGCGTCCGGCAGAAGGACGGCAAAGCAGCTCCTCCTCAGTCCCAGCTTCCTCCAGCTTTAGGGCAACGGGAGGGCGCAGCCCACAGCAGCCTCCCCGCACACCCCACGCCCGGCCGCTTGCACCGTAGAACCCCGCGGGGTCTCTGCCACCTCCCGTCGACCCCGCCGGCAGCCAGCCAGACACACACCGCGGAAGCGCTCTGCTCACTTACCTGCAGTCCCGATTCTGGCTAGAAACGCCTTGTGATCGGCCACCTCCCGTGCGGGGTGAGCTCCAGCTTCACCGCCTGGGCATCGCCGGCACACGCCCCGCCAGCGCCTGGGGACATGGAGCGGCGCTGTGCCCCGCTCCGCTCGGCCGGGATGGGGCAGCAGCCGTCCGCGGCGCCCAGGTCTCTGGGAATACACCAGAAATCCGGCTAAGATATATTAGAGGATGGGTGAAGTAACTGGCAAAGGAGGGAAGACTTGAAGTGTTTCTCGTGCACGATTTCAGAGTATTAGAAAATAAATAAAATTAAAAGAGGACGAAGTATGGTTGAGCTGGGAAAGCAGAGGATGAGGAAGTCCTGCAACCCGGTGTGGCTCCAGCCCCTCCGCCAGCTGTGCGTGGTCCCGGTTCAGCCCCGCCGGCAGAGGAAGGAGGAGAAGCTGGCGCGTCCTGCAGCAGTCCCTCCGTTAGAGCATCTCTGATTGGTGTGCGGTCCACACACAGCACGACTTCCCCCTCCCGCTGCCTCCTTCTCCCTCTTGGGAAAAGTAATTGGAGAGCGAGAGCTTCACCTTCAGCAGCAGCCTTCTGCGCCCAGCCTGCACACCCTGCCCCGCGCAAGGGCGCGGAGCTGCCCCGCACTCCTGGCCCAGCTGAGGCAGCTCCAAGCGCTCCCGGCGCGGCGGGGTGGATGAGAGGGGTGGGTAGTGGGAGAGACGCCCCTCTCCTCCCCTCTATTTATCCAGCCACTCGGTGCTATCCTCCCCAGCCCTTTGAGAGACAGCAAGTCCCTGTGGCCGCCGCTCTGTCTGACCGAGGAGCGGCGCTCCGCCGCCGCCCCCGCCGCCCGCACACCCCGGGGCTGGGCCCGCCCCACAGCTCTGCCTTCCTTCCTTTCCCCCCCGAGCGGCGGGCAGGGGGGGCGAAGTTCCAGCACAGGCACACGTGGCCGGGGAGGGGGAGATGCCCGCGGACCGCCGGGATCCCAATCACTGCGGCGGGAGACCGGGCGGGGAAGGGAGGGCAGATGTCCCGGGGGAGGGGACCGCGGCGGCTGGAGCAGGACCAGGGACAGGGGCAGGAGGGACGCGGCGGCGCCGGCGGCAGCCAAAAGCTGGACTGTGTCTCCCTCCAGAGGGAGAAAAGAGTCACGCACGGCGGCTCCGGCGGCGGCAGGGCCGAGGGCTCAACCGGGCCCCTCTTTCCCGGGCGGGGGTCAGGCGGCTTGGTCCGCGCTCCTGCATTCATCAGGTGAAGGAAGATGGTCAGGTCCTGAAGGCCTCTTCTTTCTCTTAAGAAGATGAGTTTAAAGACCGGCTTGAAGACGGGTGGCCTGTCGCAGTCGTCTGCCACGACTATTGATAAACAGAGGGAAATGTTGCTGGGTGAGGATAAGTAAAAGCACAATTCCCTAATTTATTTTGCTGTGTTTTGTGCCATTCAAAAGAGGGTGCAGAGAAGTGGAGGCGTGAGAACCAGAGAAGGTGAGAAAGAGTGCTCGTTTGTTAAAACAATATCAAAGAGTCAAATTCTGAGTTTTCTACTGTAATTCTGGTCCACTGCTAAGTTAAATGGTGATGAATGCATGCAGCATTGAGAAGTACTGACATATCTGATCATCTGTTGTGTACTTCTAATTATACTAGCTATGGTAATAACCAGTTTTAAAAAAGAATTTTTTGTTCAGTCCTTAATTATCACATCTTACATGATGTTCACGGTCAACTTTGTGAGAAACAGAAGAGGGAAGTGAAACAGTTCCTCCCTTGTTATTGCTCTTGGTAGATTTTTCTATGTAAGTAAGCATCTGTAGAATGTTTGAATTAATTTTTTTCAAAGCAGATACAGACCTAAAGTCTGTGCAGTCAGGAGGGGGGAGGGAAAGGCAAAATTAATATTGACTACAAAGGCAAAATTAATGTTGACTATCCTGCACAGAGTGATGCAGCTTTAGAATGGAATACAAAGAGGCTGATATGGAAAGGGCAAGTTAAAAGTAGCCTGGTATGTGACTGTCACAATTGCTGTTGCAGAAAGCACTGCAGTACACATACATGCCTGGATGCTGACTGCAGCCAAATTAAAAGGCTGCTGTGACAAACGCAAAGACAAATGTGGTCCTAACTCATTCATTGGACGCTGATACAATAACATCACCATTTTCCTAGTCGATAACTGCATTTCTAGATTTGCAGACTGCTAAAAATGATGTAGAGTGAACTGAAACGACCAAGATCAAGCAGCTATCACCAGCATAATTTCAGGACGTGAGGCATATCCAAACCAATGTGGCTCCACAGGGGCTGGATACTTCTGCCCCACCAATTCAAAACGACCAGGGATCCTGAATACATAACCGAATGGATAGTCTTTCCTTTTCCCTGTGTCAGTGTAGGACCACAAATACTGTTACTGGATTCAAAGCACTGAAAGCACACCAAAAATGCAACTACAGTAACTAAAATGTAACTACAGCAGCTGTTGCATCTCGGATGTAGCGAACATCTTGTCTTTATATGAGCACTATTCTACCTGCATTTATCATTACATACAAGCTGACTGCATAAGTCCAGAGAACACTTGCTAGTTTCATGTTGGTGTCCTGCTGTTACAAAAATTTGGCAAACACATCTGAAGACAGAACTATCATCACTGGGTTAAAACAAACAAGTCCCATGCAAACAACATAAGAAAAAGCAGCAAAGAAATAGGTAAACTGACTTGTTTTGAAACACAGGAATTTTATCTGTGTAGATCTTGAAAAACATGATCGTTATTTACAGCATGTTGCTGCTGTGCATGAGCAGTTGTTCCAGATCTCTTTGCACAGCACCTGAAAATCTGAACAAACCTGCAGTACACACACACAGGTTGTGTGACAGTATATACGTGAAAGCATGTCCTGAAACACATACTTTCAGGAAGCTTCTCTGTGTGCTTTCACAGTATGGTCAACACTCCTGGGAAAAACTGAAATGATCCATCGCACCCATACAGTACAGCTGGTTTTACAGATGCTTAGTTAGTAAGTCTGACTCATGGCCAAAGGTGCATTTGTGCATGCTGCACATGCAGAATATCATAAATTTACCATTTTTTGGAAATACTAGATTGGCATTCTTTGTCCTACACAACCTGGATTTATATCTTTCTGACAGAAAAATCCCCAGCTGAATACTGTGGCCTTAAAAGACAATACATTTACGAAATACAATTATTACATTAATGTTCTGTCTTTATTCCTTCAACTTGCTTCATTTACAAAATAGTGACAGATCATGTCACTATTTTTTACTTTTAATCAATTTGTGGTGATCCTCCATATGCTAAAAGACAAGTGTAAAACATGAAAATGGGCATTGGCACTTGCAACAGGTGTAGTGCTTGGAGTAACATGAGCATTACCATTTCAAGCTACACAACGCAGCATAAGGATCAGGAAAATAAAAAGTTATTTCTGACTAATTGCACATATGTGGATCTGATACGTATATTTTTTAACACTAATTTTACACAGAGGCATGCATGTTCTGAGCAGCTAAATAGAGAAAAAGAAAATTTATATTTGATAGCTATGTGCAGATTTTGTCTCTGAGAACTGATGAGTTCATTATTGTCTACCAACAATTTCATTCCTTAATCTTTCCCAAAAGACTCTTCCCCTCTCACCACCCACCATGATCCGAACCTAAACTAACTAAAAAATGCTAGTTGTGCCACTGTTTTTCAGTTTTACAGTTAGGTTCTTGGTTTCTCATTTTGTTCCTAAAGATTAGGATTTCAATTGGGTCTTCCAACTCTCTTAATAATGAACTTCAGGTACTAAAATAAGCACTGGCCCAGACCACAGATCTCACCAGGAATATCTCAGTGTAAGAAGACATGTAGTGGCCTAGGACCTGATGCGCAGCAGCATCCTACAGCTTTCCTTTATTACCATCCCCTAAAACTGCAGAAGAGGAAGCAAGGGTCTCAAATGCTAGCTGATGTAGATTATTATGGTTATCATCCTGATACTGTGAGCTGAGACAATTCAACAGTGTTGAAAGTGTATGTACAGATACACAGTCACACAGTCACGTTTTTATCACAGGTGAGAATTTTGTCAACCAAATTTAAGATCTTTAAAAGCTCAAGTAAATTCCAGATATTCACATCCAAAATTAAAGGTAATCAACTCCTGAAAAGCTGATGAAAATGAAAATGCAATGAAGCACACTTATTCTAGGGTTCTTTAATAAATCTCCCACAGGCATTTAGTAAAATCATGCTGCTTATTGAATTTTGAGTGGAAAGGTATTTTTAACTAGCATATTGGAATCATCATTGATTTTTTCAAAGCTTCCACATGAAATGGAAAAACTGCAAAAATAAACCCCAACAAAAGTAACCACTCTTTCTTTTCTACATCACGTAATGATACAGATGAACAATATGTTTGGGGGGGGGTTACCATTTAAAACCATTCTCCTAAGATATAAATTACATGGGTTGCTTATGGATGCTAATATAAATGCTGGTTACAGAATAATGACATCTTCCAGGATTAAAAAAAACAAAACAA
>VXAU01002128.1:328657-370266 GCA_013399695.1 Formicarius rufipectus | reverse complement strand
AAAAAAAAAAAAAAAAAAAAAAAAAAAAAAAAAAAAAAAAAAAACCCCAAACCCCCCCAAAAAAAAAAAAAAAAAAAAAAAAAAAAAAAAAGAAAAAAATCTCGGAGGAACTTGGCGGAGCGAGGTTCAACTCGGGCTGCGCTCCCGCCTTGGCTGCGCGCGGAGCGCTCGGGGAAAAGGCGAACTTTCATTTTCACGCCGCATCCTCCCCCGCCCCGCTGCCCTCCGGCTCGAGCCGAGCGTAAGGAACCTGATGGCCGGGTTAGTGCTCGCAGCCCCGCTTAGGGATGGGGAAGCCGAGATGGAGGTTAGGGAGCTGCCGAAAGCCGCGGGGGGAAGGCAGGCTGCGGTGCCACCCGAGCCACTCGCTGACTGCACTTGACTTGTTGCCTGCTGAAGGGTTCTTCAGTGGGAGCTCCGCGTACCCTGCCTCCACAGGGAGACCCAGCGCATCCCTTCCCGCCACTCCTCGGGCTTTCTGCCTTTAGAGTTTTTTACTGGTTTGGTTTTCTATATTTTTTTTTTCTCTATCTGATGTGCTTTTTGAAAAAGGGAAAAGCAAGCAGAGGCCTCAGACCTGCAGACTGTTGTTCCCATGACTTTGGGGAAGATTTTTCAAAAGTACCTAATGAGAGTCTGGGAGCTCTGCTGCCACTGACTTTCAAAATCTTCACGTCTGTGAGCGAGTCATCTAGAACTCGGTTGACTACTGGCAGACGAGTGTTAACAGGCTCAGGGCCTAATGCTTTTCATGGTTCCACTGCTCCCTGCTAGAGCTGCACTAACAAAAGTATAAGCAGAACAAGTTTTTGAAAAGGAGAGATGATTTCTTTTTTTTTCCTTTTTTTTTTTTTCTTTTTCTTTTTTTTTTTCTTTTTTCTTTTTTTTCCTCCCAGTCAGCTGCCACAGTAGAAAACATTGAGCATAAAGGCTCAAAAAGCTTAGACCATCATGGCTACGAAAACTGCTGCTCAGAAAGTATGTTATTCTGGAGCTCCTTAGCGGCAAAAGTAGTGCAAGGCAACATGTAAGTAATCACATAGCTAATATTGTGCACTTGTTATTCTATTTTCCTTAGATTTGTAGTTTGATATTACTAGAGAAACAGATTCCCAGTTTTTTAAACCAGGTTTTCAGTGAAAATAAGCCGGATTAAAAAAAATCAGTTCATAAAGCCATTCTGTTAAAAAGAAGGAAATAGAAATGATTTGCAGTGTATTCACATTTTTGCTCTTCTTTCATTAAAATTACCCTAAGCCAGATTTTCAAAAATTGTGCATTTCAACTGAAAATAATTATTTTCTAATTTTTTTCCCTAAAGGTTATGCTCTTGTGAAAATAAAACTTTGCAGTAGAAATAGCAGTGAAAACAGTAAAGAAAAATATAAAATTGTGATATTGCTGATACCACTTCTTAGATTATGTAGTTTTGCCCTAAATTAATTATAGTTATTTTTCACCCGTTTTTCCAACCCCACTATAGAAATGAGATGTAGAAGATAGTATGTCAGTATTCTATGATACACTGTTTCTTTGATATTCTCTAATATGAATCATACTATTGTCTTTTCAGGTGTCATTCCTAAGGTTTTATTAAGATTTTTAATGAAAGTGAAATTTTTACATCCTCTAATATTCACTTTCTCTCAGATTCCACACTTAATGCACATAGGCCCCAATCCCATACAGACCGAAAGGTATATTATTATGTGTAAGCACTCTCAGTAGTTCTTTTCATTATTATGCTTTTGTATTTCAGACTTAAGCTAATAGTGATATTACGAAATCATTATTCTCAGAATTACTTAGGACTGCCTGAAACATTAGCCTGATGTAATAGTCTTGGTTTACATCTTCCATGCATATCTCTTAAATAATGCACAATTATAATAATTTAAGGATCAGAATGGGTAAATATTTGACTGAGAATCAGATCAAGTGAGAAAGGCAATTGCTATAGTGTAAAAATCCATGTAATACGAGGTGGGTATTGCATTCCCTAGCTGTAGGATCTGGGAGAGGATCATCAGTTTGTTTCCTCAGTGACTAATGAAGCCAGAAAGTCACAGCAGGAGCGCAGCTGAGGACAGAAGGGAGAGAAAGGGATTTTGAGCCTCACCAAAAGTGATGCTAATTCTTTAGATCAAATTTTCATTCCGAACAACATGGATTCATTTAGAGTGGTGGAAGTCTTAACTTCTATGGTGTAGCAAATATGAGGTTAAGCAGCAGTTTCTATTATGGACTTCTTTCCTTTTGCAGTTCTTGTTACAGCCCTATCTGAACACCTCCTAGCAGTGCTTGTCCTATGTTACAGTTCTTCTTTTCAGAGAGTGCCATTAAATTGTCAGAGAATCTCTTCATACTATAATAAGTGCCATGACTAGCATTTGTCATATTAGCTGTTCTCTCATTGTCAGGGGAAAGAGCCTATGCAGTTGAGTGTTTTCGGTTTATTTTATCTATCTTTTCTTCCATATACATGTTGTGTCTTTATGTTAGAGAGGCAAGGCTGAAGTAGTTTGTTATTCTGGCAAGGTGCAGTTAGGTTTCTGGTGGCCCTTAGCTCCCAGTCACTTTCATTGCTTAGACTTGCACCAGCCCTGAGAAAGTTCTGTCTCTAAAAATGACAGCTTCTTCCCCTGTTCATTGCATAGGTTCTCTTATGATGAATGAGGAGAACTGTTCGCAACTGTGTACAATGTAGAGACCTAGAGGCCCTTATTTAGGAGTCCTGGATTTAGGCCCTGGAGGGTCTTGAGGCCCTGAATTTGTACATTTAAAGTATAGAGAAAATCAGTATAGAGAGGTTTTATAATAACCTATGTAGTGGAATGACATCCCCTGAGCTTCCTGTACGTGGAGTTTCCTATATGCAGCAGGCTTTGTGCTTGGATATAGTTCATTGTCTAGTCCAGTCATGAGGTGGCAAAACCAAAGAAAGTACTTTGCTGAAAGGACAGAAGCTCATAGCTAGGGATGGTTAGAAAGCTGCAGGCTGTCTTCTGACTTGGGCATGCATTACTTTACAAATTACCTTGCTATGTGCTTCTAAGATTTATTTTACAACCGTGAGGATTAGAGAAATTTGTTGTAATGAAAACTGTTGTTGCGACATTACTGTGTAACTTTTTAAATTCTTTGGCTTGCCTGGGTTCTTGCATATTATTCCATTTCATCTGAATCAGTTCCTAGGTAAGTTAGACAAGTTTAGGGGCACTAAGATGCACCCACATAATTATTATAATTGCACATCTACGTATTATATTGTTGTGTATTTCTGTGTATTGTATATGGGCATGCAGCCAGTGGGAGTTTGAATTTTTTTTCTATTTGTTTTTTTTAAATTTGAGCTCTGCCTTGCCCCTGATACTCATCCAGCCTTCTAGATCCCTGTTACTGGTTCATCTAAGCCTCCTTTCAGGCCTCCTCTGTATTTTGTATCACTTGAAGTTTAAAGTTTCAGTTTAATACCTAGTAACTGTAGTTGGACATCCTCCTTCCTGTGTGAGTGTTCTGCTTCCTTCTGTAGCCCTTCAGTCTCTGATTTGCCCTGACAAACACAGGAGTTGGAATTCACTGCTTTTGCAGTTTTAGTCTGCTAGCAATGATAGAGGTTGTAATCTAGAAAGGATTGAAGTAGGCAGCATTTACTACTGAACAATGTTTTGAATTTGCCAGAATAGACCGGATCTGGGGATGCTTCTATAGAGTGTAAGGATTGCAAGAAGTGTGTGCTGGCTTAGAACCTGCATTTACTGTATTAGATTTCCTATGAACTTCTAGATGAAAAGTAAAACTAGTTGTTTTGGGGTTTTTGCCTCCTGATTTTTCAATAGCAAATTTACCATTTAGCTTTTTTTTTAAAGCCACTAAAATGCTAAATGTGGCATAAAGACTAATGGTGTATTTGTCAAAAGGTTAGATTTACTATACTTCCTTCACATCTCTTAATTTACTCCAGCACAGCTATAGGCCTGACTCATAATAATGAACATATTCCTGAGGCTTTAAGAAAGGATCTGGTATTAAATTTAGGTTCTGTGGTAAAGTTTTGCTAAGATAGCCTAACTGTAACTTCTAAATGTTGTAATATTTTTGTAGGTGTAGTGATTGTGAAAAATGCTGGCTAGGTATCCGTGAAAACTGAAGTCTATTATTTATTCATGGATTAATTACAGCAGAGCAGTTGCCAAGTGATCTTCTCCACAGCACCCGTGAACTTCAACCTTGAACTGAAGAAGACTCATCAAATGGTGAGAAAATAGCATGGTTGTCATGACTGTTAAGTTAGGGATGTGCTATTATTTTTTTCTGCCTAGCATTGATTCTGTTATTTTATAGGTATCGAAGTTAGATTTTTGTAGGGTAATTTCTGGAGTCATAACCTAATTTCTCCTTCTCCCCTATATTTCAGCTATTAATTTTTCAGGCGTTCTTTCTTGCTGTTGACTTTTCAAAAATAATTGATAGTGGTACACTCAATTCATTAGCTAATTTATTTATTAACTTTCTTTAAACTTAGTCCTGTTCATGTGCTTAACTCTGTTCACACAAGTAGTTTTATCAGCAGCACTACTTAGAAGAGTGAAATTCAGAAATCTGTGAAGCTGTTTGAAAGACTGAAACTTAAACTTTGCACATACATATGCCTGTATTTCAATGGAATGCTACTGAAATGAATGCAGGAGTGAGTGATCTGGAAATGCTTTTAGCTGGGACAAATTTGTTTGCTCTTTTGTGGTTCAATTTATTCCTTTTAAGACTGCTTGATGCAGGTTGTTCATTTGCTTCTCTAATTTCCCAGTTTCTGGGAAATTTTGAACTTTGAGCTTCACAACCTTTATAAAATTTTAGTAGTCCTCATAATTCTTCTGAGAACAAGACATTTTATTTAGCTATTTTATGGAAAGATGACTGAATCTACAGAAGAACTAAGTCACTCTCTAATTCACTACCTTAACCAGGCCTTTAGTCTTACTTTTAATAATCGTTAAGTATTGATTTTTGTATATATATGGATTTATTAAACACAAATCTTAAAAACAGGGAGTTTCCTTTCTTTTACAGCTATAGATAAAGGGTGGAATAGTGGTAGCAGAGGCTCATGTGTGTAGAAATACAGTGTTGAGTGTTGATATTGGCTTTGTGGTAATTTAGATAGGTAATGGTTTTCAATAAAGGTGCACAGAGTGATTTGTAATTCAGGACAGATAACAGTGATCAGAAGTTCACAGAATGCTGAGAGATACCCCAGACCTTTTATTGGTATTTCAACAAATGGCTCAATTTCTGTTTCCTTTTAGTCAGTATTATAGAGTAAGAAGTAAAAGGGACAGAACCATATTAGCCGCTTAAGATCTCCACAGTTTTTCCTATTGGAATATGGGTTATTAAACCTGTTCCTGTTTACTAGGTTGGGTTTGGAAATGCCAGTGTGTTTAAATAGTCAGGAGAGATGGTGAGCCCTTTATACCAATATCTGAACTACACCCCCTGTTAAGAATTACTTTAGTACTTTTATCAACCACTGAACTAATTTAAGCTTTGCCAAGGTTCTTTACCATTACATGTTTTAAAAACAAGGTTTAATACTTAAGCCAGAAATAAACAGCAGTTTTCAGGCACAGTGCATTGAGATGGAACCCAGAGGTCATTTATTTTTAATACAGATTCAACAATCTGTTTCTTTGTTCTTTCTCAGCCACTTTTTCTGTAGTTTCCTTTTTGAGAGCTGATTCTTGAATTAACTTTAAGCACTTAACTATTTACATTCAGCTTCATCAAACAATGAATCTTATACTTAAGTCAAAATACTTGTGTGAATATGGCTTTTGAGAGAAGAGTCTGAATCCACATTAGTCTCTTGCATCTTGTACTTGACTCTGCCTATCTGATAACCAATAGGCTGGATCCAGACTAGTGCCAAAATGTAAGTCTGCATGTTATTAGGGTAAGGAGTTGGGGCTCAGATTTGAAAGTGTGCTCAGTACTACTGACACTGTGAATGATTACAATATGATTAAATTTATTTTCAAATTTAAGCACTTCTTTAGTTGTTTAGCTGAGCAGAGTTTAAATACTCCAGATGCTTCAACTTGAATGGCTCAAGTTAAGTGGCTTTAAGGTTTTCCTAAAGCATTTTTTGAATTGATGTAATTCTTTTGCTGCAGTAGGAGAAGAGATGGGCCAATCTAAAACAGTTTTGAAAAGTTTATCTTCGTTACTCTGCTAAGAATATAATTTTGTTTCTTTTGTTCTGTCCCCTTTTCATTGCATCACTTTCGCTTCCCTAACTCCTCTTCCCCCCATTGTGTCTTGCTAACCTTTCCTCTAATGTCCGGTTTTCTATTAACTTTTCCACACCGATTATTCTTTGTCTCCCTTCTATTTACTGGAGTTTTAGGGAGGTCATTATACTTTTTCAATTTCTTTAATTCTTTCATCAGTTCCTGGAATCTAGCAGCAAATAAAACCGCCTGATTTCAACTATGCTTTTTTGGTGAGAAACACACAAGTCAAAATTTAGGGCTATATCAATAGAAAGAGTAAGCAGAGCATTGTGGATGCCATGTACAGAGAAGAGAACTGAAACTTACATAATATTAACAATTATTCCTTAATTTGAAGTATTAGGATCTATATCCAGGCATTAAAACAACAACAACAAAAACCACCAATAAAAAAACTCCATAAAAGTCCATGTATACTGAATAGGCTTTGATTAGAATTGATATCACTATTTTATTGAACCATGTATCACTGAATTTTCTTAAGCCTTAGGAAAGACAGCATGGAGTTGGAAGAGAAGCAGGGATCTCCATGAAGGGCAGTTAATCTTAGTCTTGGTAAGTTAAAAAAAAAATTATAAAATCATATTTCTGTCAAATTTTCACCTTTATGAAGCAACCTGTATTTAGGGCCCTGTTCACCATGACAAAACAAAGCCAGTTTTATTGAAACAATGTCTAACTTCTCTGGATTTATTTATGCTATCACCATGTAAAAATCTGTGTTCTGTTATAGCTGACTTTGTGGTGTAGCTCCTCAATGAAAACTACAAGTGACATAAAAATCATTAGTTATTTTCACAGTGATTATGATACAGTGCTTTCATGCTTAGTTTTTGAACAAAACAAGATATATAGGCTCCTGTTATCTCCTAATAACTTTTGAATCCGCTGCTTAATTTCAGCTGCATTTGATATAGAGGTAGAGGTCACAAAGTCAAGTTTCTGCAATTTGAATGAAACTTAGCAGCTGTGAGTAGAGAAGGGACTTAAATTGGTGCCCCCAGGGTAGAAAAAGCTGCAGCACAGACTCAGAAATTTTCTGTTCTGTTCAAGTTGTTGACTTGCAGGTCGGCATGCTTGGTTGGTCTGCCAGTCAACATATGTGTAGTTCAGACCTAGCCACAATGTGTATTGCCTCTTGTTCTCCTAAATGTCAGCAGCTGGAATTTAGGGAAATCTGTTTAGAAGTGAATGGGAAAACAGCCAAGCTAGGTTCAGCCCACGATTGCTGCAGAAGTGTGTTAGTGGCACCTACAAGCATACTGATAGGTAACTAGACTTCATTACTTCTGCTAGTCATGAAAAAAACTTGTTTTTGCCAGGGCCTTGTAGTCTCCTAAACCACTTGAGAATAATTCCATTTTATGGTAGTTTCTATACCTGGATTAGAAACATGTTTTTCCTGTCTGTCAGAGAAGGAACTGTTGAGACAGTTTCAGCATTTAATTTCTTTGACTGTTTGAATGTTAGCTCTGAGATATTCTTACACTGTCAAAAACTGTAAAATGGTGTTTTCAGCTTTCTCCAGAAACTGACTGTAATTTAGACTGCTGCCAAGTGTCCCTGACCCATCCTACAACCTACACTCTTAGAACAGTGCAGAAAATATGCGTTGTACTCCAATTAACTTCTTTTGTGAAGAAAGATGTGGAGCTAGATACAGGACAGAAAACAATATTGAAATCAGGCTGCATCAAGTTACCTCATTACTTTGCAACTTGGGAAATGCTAAATCTGTAGCCGCATGATTCTGTCACCTCAGTTGTCTTGAAAGGTCTCATCTGTCCATTCATCTCAGTCAGTGAGAAATGAGCAGATTACACTTGCCAAAAGTGCTGCTTCACCACTGTGCAGGTTCAGGTAGGCACACTAATTTGGCATATGTCTGATATTTTTAAATTTTCCATGTGGTGTTAGGCAGGGGTCAAGATACAAGGCTTTTTAAACAGAACATAGCACTGTAGGATATTATCTAGAAACAGTTGAATTTCTTAGAGTAACAGAAGCCTAACAGTCATGCATATGAAATGTAATATTTAAAGCAGTAATGTGAAAAGAAACACTTCCAGTTCATGATTGTAAGATAACCATCCTGAAATGCCAACTATTTTTTTTGTCCTGTCCAGTTTTCAACCTGGCAACAAGGAACAAAAACCTGTGATACTCTTTTTTCTTTACTGCTTATTTTGATGTTTAATTTTTATGAAAGCAAAGCCAAGAAGAGAACAACTAGTCATTACCAAAAAAAGGAAAAAAATTCAAACCAAATCTGCATTCCATTTTCTGAAACTTTTGATTCTTCTGTCAGATTCTCAAATCCTTTCACTTGGTCCCAGCTTTCTCTTTTCTTTTTTTAAATATAATTGTTTCTCTAATACTATCTGTATTAAAGGAATGAAGAAATGTTTTCTACGTATTTCTAGGATCTATTGTTTGTTCTTAAAACCCTTATCACCAGTAGTCTTGCGTAGTATCACCAGTTAAATATTATTTAATGGAACCTAGGGCTAACCTGCTTTTAAATGGTTTATAATATATAAAAACATTGTAACTTATAGCATTTTCCTTTTAAACATCAACACAGATGTGTTTTTAATACGAAGAGTAAGGTCAAATCATGAATGTTAAGTTCTTTGTGAACAGCAAAGTGGTGGTATAATCTTGTTTAACATTATGTTGGGTGCTTCCTGTGTTTTAAATAGTGTTCACTAAGTACTTGAAACTAGCAAATAATTAATTGTTGTTGATTTTCATAAGGATTTTTTTGTTTCAAAAAGCTGCCCCATTTTAGTCTAAAAATGACTAATACTAAACTGCTCTTTGTTATGTATTTTCAAAGACTTTGGTCTTGAATGCTACTATATGTGGTCAAACACTTTCACAATCATGCAGACCTCAGTAAATTCTCAGGCCTGTGCTGTGTCCCTAAAATGGGTGTTGTGGGACAGATTTTAAGAAGGCTTAAGCACTAAAAGGTAATTTGCACAATAGACCAAAAAAACTAGGATAATTACTTTTTAGAAAATAATTAAAAATTTGTGTTTCAAGTACATGTCAGTACATATCCCAGAATGTTCTGCCACTACATATAAAATCCATAAGCAATTTTAAGCCAACATCCTTTAAAGAAGGATCTAAAAATTCCTATAAAGAATGTGTAACTTAAAGATGTATTGAACTCCTTTATTGTGTGCTAAATGCTGTAATAAAACAGACTATCAGTAGGTTTTGCTGCATGTTACTAATTTTGGTTTTTTTTTAATCTTGGTATTTTTGCAGGTGTGTGGAGGAACAAGGTCCTGTTCTCGCTGTTGTTACTCCCACATAGGCAGACTCTGTAATTGATTATGTGTGGGTAGGGCTCTATTGAAATTCAAGAGATTCTGCAGTAGTGCGGGGTTCTTTTTGTGAACGTTCAGTTGCAAGATCAGGACCCCACTGTGACTCCTTACTGTGAATTCTGTCAGTATGTCATTGATTGTGCTGGAACCTGCCTTTTGGGATAATGTAAGTCCTGCTTTTCCCCCAAATGTACTTTAGACATGAACTAACCATAAAACGTTTCCAATTAGAAAATTAATATAATTTACATGCATTCTTTTAATTATGTTTTTTTGGCAGTACCAAATACTATATTCCTCAAAACTTCTTAATGGCACTGAGGCTTTGTGGATAGTTGGTCACATGATGAGAAAATTCAGCTGTAAGTACATTGAAATGATTTACTTTTTCAATACTTAGTCTTTACTGATGTTGACAAACTAATAATGGTAAAAATTTGAGTCTAGAGGCTTGACTTATGCCAAATTACTTCTGTTCCTTTTAGAACATATGTACAGTGTACTCATTAAGGATTTCATTATTCTTGGGTAGTTCAACATGGGAACCTCAAGTCCCTCTGTACTGCAGTTAGATAGAGTTTTAATTTATTTGTTTTCTTTATTTTCAGTATAGTGTGTTTCTGACTTGCTTTGTATTTTCACCCATAAACTTTCTGAAATGTATAGATCTATAAAAACTGTTTATACCACTAATATTTTTGTAGATATTGCAAACTGATTTGCTGATATAATTGTCTTGCTGGGTTGCACATTGAAATGGTAATAAATATACACTTATACTTGTGTCAGTGTAACTTGGTTAAATTAAACTGAGCTGGCATTGAGTGAATTTGATCATACATTCTGATTAGCTATGGTCTTAGGCAGGCACTACATATTACCCATATGTCAGTGGATTCACTCTAAAATAACTATAAATATCTATGCTTGGATTAAAGAGGAAGTTCTTTTCCTGTAGCTGTGGGTACAGTCATTGCTTTTACTCCTGGTTTTATATACAAATGAGCAAAAATACATGTAGGTGTTTTCCCTGTATAACAAAAGGTGTATTGTAAACTATGCCCTTTTTTATGATGTTGTATTTCCTTTCTGGTATTTAAATTCAAGAATGTTTTCAATTGTGTTTTAGTATCAAAATAAATGGAAAAACTGGAAATGTTACCAAATTTTTGAATAATTATCATGGGGCTGTAAAGGTCTAGAGGAGTTGTGTGTAAGGACAATTAGAGATTCTTTTCTAGTGGAGCAAGGACACAGATAATAATTGATGAGCGAAGGTTAAGGAGGACAGAATTATTTTTATTGCTTGGCATGAGAGCAGAATGAAATGAAAGTAATTTGAAGAAAGAGCAAGACCAAAGAGGAAATCAGACAGAGATCAGAAGTAGACTAGAGAGTCCAATTAGAAAAACAAACCAAAAACAAAACCCCAAAGAAACAAAACCAAAACCCAGAAATCTGATGGAAAAAATTCACCTGAAAGGACAAATGCATAGCTACTGGTATTTTACATTGCACTGAATATATAATAGATTTAAGTTTAAAACTTTTCCGTAAGTTTGGTTGGTTGGTTGTGTTTTTTTTTTTTAAGATGACTCAGTGACTAGTTGTGAATTATTTGTATAAATTGGGGATCCAAGGTGACAGTTACTACTAAGAACAGAGGACACTGGATTGCTAGATAAAATTAGTGCTAAGCAGAAGCTGTGATTTCTTGTTCAAACAGAGAACTTTCATGATTTTGAAATGCGTCATCTTCAATAGTGCTCAAACCACAATTTTATTATGTTCATTACAGGTGGGAATTTTCAGTTCTAAGTTAAAAACTCTAGTAGTGATTCTTTGGAGATTTTGCAATATAAAATGAAATGGAGATTTTTTTAATAGGCAATGAAATAATTATTTGAGAAAATTGGATGTTTCATTTTGCATAAAATAATCCTGTTCAGTGTATTTTGTTTTTAAAATGTTTAGACCTATAGGTTTACTGTTTTACCTTTTAAGCCTCTTGGCCATATGTATTCTTACTTGCATTAAGTCAGGTAAAAGAAAGAAAAGGAGAGGGAGATTAGGTGATTGTGAAAGACCCCATTAAAAAAAGCCCTCTAGCTGTGCCTCTAGATCAAATGAAGTTCTTCAGAAGAGATCCAGGTTCAGAGGAGAAAAGGAAGGAAAGTGACATGCCAGTGAGTGGGGTATGAGGAATCCCTTGGATGTTTCATCTCTATCTGATTTTTTCACTCATCACCACTGAGAGGCAGATCACCTGGATGTGACTGCTTCTCCTTACCATGATGGCAGCTTCCCAGTACTTTAAGGGACGTAATGCTGGAGCATGGCTCTGTTCTGCCTGCAATAGGGCTGCTACAAATACTTGGAAGAAAAGGAACTCTGAATTGGCTCCAGGTACAGCAGGAGCTGCGCTACTTGCTCTGCGCTACTTGCTGCTGCTAACTCCTATTGTTGAGCACCTGATCTGATTGTTTCTTTGGTTTAACCTATGCTGTGATGCTATAAAAGACTGAAAGCAGGAGAGAAGCAAGAAAGCAGATAACGAGATGGTATTTTGGAATGTAGGGGGTGGGCATTTGCTGCACAGCTATACATTGTGTGGGCTCGAGAATACTTCAAGAGCTGAAATGCTAAACTACAACAACAGAGTAAGTTTCCTTCTGTGCACTGGGAAGGAAGAGCAAAGGAATGTGTTTGAACATTCAGCATGTTAGTTTTAAGTTTGTGTGATCTTTTTCTGTGCTGCTGTTTGCACTTGGCTTGTGTCATGACTTTCCTATCTTCAAACTGGATGTTGCATGTCTTTGTGTCAAGTGAGGCACTCCTCATATTCTAATGTCATGAACATTGTTTTTCTTTAACCCTTGAAAGTCAAAACATGGTAGCATAGATAGCTGTAATAAGTTAGTAATAAATGTGACATGAAAGAATGTTTTCATTTCACAGTAGGAAAAACAATGTTTTATGCATTTCATACACCTCTTGTTATCCAATCATAAGCAGATTTAATGCATGAAAATTTTCTTCAGCAGTACCCTCAGTTCTTGAAGTTATAACTATTGGTCTTTTGTTGGTAATGGTTTTTGTAATTAATTTGATGCCCTCACAAAACCTCTCTGCATCCTCTATAAATGACACAGTCATGCTGTCATTTGTTTTGTCATCAAGTCTAAGGTAAATCTGCATTTTTGAAATCTTTTTCCAGTCCTTTAAGGATGGTCATTCTTCTATGTCAGATGATTATATTTTTTCATCCAGGTTTTTCATGAATCATGTCTTTATTGGAAAATCTCTTACTTTTGCCTTCACAAATTGCAGCCTTGCCATGCTTGTTAGCTAGTCAAAGTGCTACACTACTGTAAATATCATCCAAACATACTCCTTTGGTATGTTCAATTTCCTTCTTCCGATTAAAGTAGTAAAGATAAGCTATCTGTCTTTATTTTCAAGGCCCATCAAGACCACTTCTACCTGATACCTCTCTGTCAGTATCAAGAGGTTGACTCTGGTTTTGATCAACATAGGATGCCAACTTCCATCATTCAGTCATTAAATTTTCAGACCACACTGGATATTTCCTCCTTGGTTGCCTCTCGTGTATTGGTTGACTTCTTCATAAACAGAAGTGTTCACTATCTTTAAATTTCTTCTTAAAAGTTTCAGTGAAGTTTTAAAGTGAAGCTTTAAGCAATCCCACTAGACAACAGTCATGTTGCAGGTATACTAACACCAACACGTATCAGAGTAGTACTATTCATTGCATTTGTACTCTGCTTCTCTTCTGTCCCACTATACTTCTGCCTCCTGCCTATGGAGTTCTTCACTGCAGATGTAGACAGACAAATAAATCATAGACTAGAACTGTAGAATCATTTAGGTTGGAAAAGGCCCTTAAGATCATCAAGTTAACTGCAAACCTAGGAATACAAAGTTCACCACTAAACTGTCTCTTAAGTGCCATATCTACACATCTTTTGGCAACCTGTTCAGTACTTGACAACTCTTTCAGTGAAGAAACTTTTCCTAATATCCAATCTAAACCTTCCCTAAAACAACTTGAGGCCGTTTGCTCTCATCCTATGGCTCGTTACTTGGGAGAAGAGGCTGACTGCCACCTTTGAGATAGTTGTAACGAGTGATGAGGGCTCCCTAAACAATCCCAATTCTCCCAGCCACTCCTCTTCAGACTTGTGCTTCAGACCCTTTACCAGCTTCATTGCCCTTCTCTGGTGCCCCAGCACCTCAATATCTGTCTTGTAGCAAACATGTCAGTGAAACATCAAATGTTGATATTATGTGTGAAACATCATTCGATATTATGGGTATGAAGCTACTTGAAAAAATATTGTAAAAATGGATTATGTGCTTAGAAGAGGTGGAATCTAAAAATGTATATAATGGATGTAGAAATAATAAATGTTTATGAATTTTTACAGGGGAGAAAATATTTACATCTGTGTACAATATTCTAGTCATAACTGTAGCTATTTTTGTCTCCTAAATATATTTTCATTAGGTGGTTGTAAAGTGTTTAAAGATGTGAATAATTTAATTTGTTGAGGGATTTAGTGCATCATTTAGAACAGTTACTAAAGGAGAGAAGTAGACGTGCACTTCTCGTAATAGCTAAATATAAAAATAACATCTTGGAGTTAGTGATACAGTTCAAGTCAGTAAAAATCATTGTTAACTTTTTCTGTATGAGCAGGGCTCCTCATAGATTGGTCATTTTACCCTAAGACTACAGTTATCTAAATAGATTTTCATTGCTAAACTTTATTCTGGTGATTTTATTTCTTTTTTGGAAACAAGAGAACACAAACACTTAGATTTTAAGTTGTTGATCTTCAGCCATGTTAAAACCTTTAAGAACTTGGTATTTGACCCTAGGACTGGATCCATAGCCCTTTTAAAATTTGGAATTTCAGAAATTGTACAGGTGAGCAGGAAAAAGCAAAGGAAGAAACTGAAATGGAGAGGAGGAAATTACTTTTCTTTACAGATGGAAAGATGAAAAAAACCTTAATGAGCATAGGAGAAATAATAGGATGAAAGGGAGGAGTCAGGTAAGTACTTACACTAATATTTTATATTTAGTGCTTAGATGTGTTATGCTTTGTGCTTGCATAGAAAACAGTGAGGCTTCAGCTAACTGCTGTGCTGAGCTGTACTTTACTCACTGTGCATTTTTGTTTTAGCATGGTTTCTTCTAAGAAAGGATTTAAATTGACTTTAAATTGACTGAATCACAAAATGGATTATCCTAGAAAATTACTACTTCCCCAGTGTTCTGTGTTCCCAGGTTAGCTCTTAAAAACTCCACTATTAGACATGAAAAAATCAAAGGCATTTTTTAAATATATTTTTCTGTTAATTCTGGGCACTAGCATTTGGGGGAAAGCATGCAGGCAGGCAATAACTGTTAGCAGTGACAAAATTTGTGTGTAAAACCTAGTTGTAATAATGCTGAAATTGAAAATAGAAGCTGCTAATTAATTGTTAGTCATCAGGACTAGACAAAGTCATTCAATTCATAACCAAATATATCTGTAGTACAATGGAGTACTTACATTGTCATTTGTCACAGGTTAGACATCACTGTGTGGATTTCATTCATGAGCTGTAATAAAATAAAATAAATTAGGACATTGCCAAAAAAAGTTTTGTAATTTGTTCATTTATGTGCTTAGGTACTGCATGATTCCCATGAGTATATATGGTGCTATAGCAGAGTAAATGCTTAGGGAAACTGTACTTTTTAAACTAAACAATTAACTTATACAGTGACTATAACTGGTCTTCATGAATTACCATGCAAAAACCTGTTTATTTTTAACTGCGGAGATAAAGACCTCCTATTTTCTTATATTCACACAGTGGCATGCATAAAACACCTTAACTGTCCATCTGAGCAGTACTTCAGTGTAACTGAGCCCTGAGCAAATGTACAGCAGGGAATGCACCTCTAAAACTCTGCCCTTGCTGACTGGTGACTGAGTGGAAAATGGGTGGAGCAGGGAGAGGCCTTACAGTGCCAGTTCACAATTAATTTTGGAATGGTACCGTTTACTTTTTGGAATGTAGTATGTTAATTACTGCTGATAGAGATAGGTCTACATAAGAACTATGCTATAAATTGCTGTGCAGTAGGTTTCCCATTTCTGTGCAATGTCTGTGTCACTGGGCACCCAGTGAAGATATGAATGCTGAAAAACTGACATAACTGTACTCTTCATGTTCATTCTAAAAGGAAAATGAAATTAAATGCAGATGAAACTTCTGGAAGTTCTAAATAAGAGACTTCATGCTGTATTTTATAATTAGCCCTTACTGTTACATTGTTTTGCACTGGTGTTACACTGTTTTATGTTGCATGAGACTAGAATGGTCTTGATCATACAAATTATTCAGTGCAAAATTACATTTCAAATATATTTAGATTTTAAAGATGTCTTTTTAATTGCGTTGTAACTGGCAACTCTGTGTTGTCCTCATGTAATAGGCAATATCAGCATGATTGTGTTCTGAAATACTCACTAATGGAAGACCACTGTATGCATAATTTCCAGTGGGTATCAATTGCACAGTCCCAGGACTATGTCTCTCAGACTTTCCATACTAACGAGAAGGAGCAGACTGTGGACTGTGCCTTTGTGTATATTCCAGCCCCCAGATCACTGCCCAGGAGGAAAGCTCCCATTCCCATCTTCTTCTCTGACTCATACTTTGGTACTGCAGTTCTATAAGAGCAGTCTTGGTTTTGCATCTAGGTTAGCAAGCTGGTGAAGGTGGTATGAAGAGGTTGTCTCCACAGACCCGTCCCACAGTGAGGCTTCCTGCACAGAGACTGGGCTATACACCAACTTTAAAACCAGCCTTTCACCCATGACTCTAATTATAGTTCATTTTAAATAACTATTATGTGTCCATGACCATGATAAAGGATTTCAGTGTTTTTTCACTGCAGTATTTACTGTATTTAGTAACAAATTACTGAGATATTGGCAGTGCCATTTTAAATATCAGTTAAATATGATATTTAATGAATTGGGTCTTAATGTTGTGAATATAGAATCCCAGTGATGTCAAGCTTTAATTTTTACTTGCAGAAGATAAACTTACAGCCCCAGTAGTACATAATTAGTTCTAACAGAAAAACAAGCTTGTTTTGTTTTGTTTGGGTCAGACTTAATTTTTATGCTCAGTGTAATGTACACAAGTAGTGTTCAGTAGTAAAATATTATGCAGCACAAACCTATTACGTGTTCTGTGCAGATCGAAGTCATTTGTAAATTTTCTTTGTTCATTTTAAAGGAAGTTGAAAATACGCTGTATCTCATTTTAATCCAGATGTTATCTGTAAGTATTCAGCTTGAAGATATGATGCTAGGTTCGTAAATACCTAGTGAACTTCACAAAATTAATTACGTTTCAACTATGTGATTCAGAGTCGAAGATTCAGACCTTAGGATGGGATGAATCGCCCTCTGGAGGTGCCCATTTCAGTCTACTGACTTCACAGGAATCCTGCTCTGAACTGACTAACTCAAACTAAAGTTAAGTTAGTGGGCTGTCTCCTTAATTGAGGCATAACTGAGCATTTCATACTGTACTAGGTCTTTTCTCTAAACCTCTATAAGAATGGCTGCCTTATTCCTCACTTTTTCTGTCAGTGTTCCTGTACTGTTTCTAACGTGAATAAACACAATTGCTACAGTTGCCATTTCCTGTGTATTTTGTTTTTTCCTGTCCTTTTCAATCTGATCATTTTATCTTTCCCTGTTTTCTTTTTTTCTTTTCCTTACTCTTTCTAGCTACCATCCTTTCTGAAGCTTTTAACTTGCTCCCTCTTTGACAATCCTACTTTCCATGTTGAAAGTGCTGACCTAACTTCAGATGTGAAAGATTGCCAACCCTTCCTTTGATGCTGATACCAGTATTTTCTGGGACTGATAGTACTGTAGGGAAGACAGAAAAAGAAAAATATGGCAATTTTTTAAATGGTTTTGAATAGTCAAAAAGTATTGTTCTTCTGCGTTCATATAAAATGTACTGGTTTTCTAATGTAATTGTGATTTAAAGATGTTTGTAGAAATGTGAAATCAAATGTGAAGAGTATAAAATCCATATTAAAGACATATAGATTTAATAAAACATAGCATTAGTCTTTATTTTAACAATTGATTCCTACATGGCTCACTTTCAAAAAGTGGACCAGACTTACAGAGTTGTACACTGGTAAAGTCTGACTTACTGAAAGGTGGTTTTTTTTTTCTTTCTGGCTATGGTAATATTTTCTGATTTGCTTCCTTCTCTGGAGTTCTCTGTCTTCTCCCTCCCCTTTTGTTTTTTCCTCCCTGTTTATTAACCCAAGTTTCTGGTTCCTTTCTGCACTGGACTCTCCTAACTCTTTTGATTCAATACTGGTCCTTTTTTCTGGTATATATGCATCCATTTACCTAAAATATTGCCTTGAGCATGATCATATGTATTCAAGAATACACTTCTAAACACTGGATGGATATGCTATTTTAGGATTTCCAATAAAGAAGAGAAGAAACTTAACAATTCAGTGACAGCATTTTTTATTATAATGTGCCTTCAGAAGATCAAAGTATCTTGCTTCATACGACAATGGAATAATGATTATGGACAGAGATAAACATTCCTGTAAAAATGAAGACTTATGGTACGTGTTCAGTATTGGAATGCTAACTTAAAAAGAGCATCTGAATAAAAGTAAACATGCTGTTTTCATAAATGGTATGCAGAAGTTTTCAGATTTTATTTGCAAATAAAGAAAAATGCTAACGGAGAGAGTGCTTTGTATTGATAGTAATATAAGGAGTTAAAGTTTAAAAAAAAAGACAACTAAAAGACAGACATCCATAAAACCAGGAGAATATTTGAAAATCATGTTCTGTTATAGCAGAAATATTAAATAAAGGTTAATTTTTTCCATAGAGTAGATACCTACATGTTTTCCTAGCTGTATTAAATGTTCTTTAGATAATCTGAATTCTTTGGATTGTAATAAAACAAATACGAGAGTAAAACATAAATAGTGTTTGTCATATAGTTCAGAACTTTTGGTGTAGATGTATAGCATTAGACTCTGAAGCCTCTTCTGATACTTACAGTAATTTGCAATAATAGTAATAGCAATAATAATAGCAGTATACTAGAAAATTATTGGAGATGTGACTGAGAATGTAATTTATAATGCCTGAAAGTTTTTAACTAGTGTAGTTATAGGCAGGACTTTGCAAGATTTTAAGGCCATTAAAAAATCATCTTCTTTATCAGATTTGTTTACTGAACATGACATTACAGGCAAGGATTAGAAAGCACAGGAAATTTGGAATCTCTAAAATATTATCCCAATGATGAGTTTGTGTTGAATTGTAGTAGCAGTAAGTTTTTTACCAGAATGAAGTTGCATCAACTGCAATGAGTTTTGTAAAGAAGAACTATATGAAAATTATCCATAGAAAAAGAAAGAATATGAAAAACTATGTAAAACCTGATAGGACTTTCTGGAGTATATCCTCAAATGGTATAAATCGGCATGCATGAAGTTAGAGCATTAGTGTTTACTGAAGATTTGTCCTTTCTATTAAATGTATAATGGAATGCAAATCCTGAAATAGTCCCTTACTTAATACTTGCATTCATTTTACAGCAGAGTAGTTATGGAATAAAGCCTTACTCATCATGAGAAATAGTACAGTTCCAACAATGGCATATTTTTATTAGAAGGAAGTACATGAAGCTGACTAAAGTTAGTATAGTTTTAGAATATTACTTTAGTTTTGAGATTACTGTATTGGTATAGCTTACTAAGTTACAAAACTGTTGCTTGTTTAGTAGTACTACTAATCTAAAATTTAGACTTGTAGTTAGAAGATAAAATAATTTTTACTGCAAACATTGTATATTTTAATTTGCAGTTTTTGAGTGATAATGTGTCAGTTGAAATGTCTTTATTTCTAGATATATTTGGAACAGTGAGGAAAGTATAGCTGGAAATACTAACAAAACAGGAAAGATTTTTCAGCAAATGAGTAAGTGTAACCACAGGGAAACATCTGCAAGAGGAGACTAAAATTGAATTAATTGCTACATTGAGATGTGAAAACATACTGTATCTATAAAGTCCTGCAGGAAATAATAATGAAAAAATAAGTCTTTTTTTTTTTTTTTCATAAACACAGCTTAGATACAAATTCCAAGAAATGTTCTTTGATCGCATTGCAAACAAGTTTGGCTAAGACATGAATAGAGTATAACTATCTGTTGCTATATAAGGAATGTAAGGTGAGAGAAGCATAATTTATAAAACAACCACCCTGCTTGCAGATCCAGCAATTCACATGCCTGGCAGACACGGAAACAATGTCACAAATGAAAATGGAAGATGCAAAATCCATGAAGGTTTGATTCGTTTGACTTTCTCTGGGTTTACGAGGGTCTCTGTGATTATCATATCTATATGCACACAGACATATTATATGTATGTTACATGTAGGTAAAAGAAGATTTTGAGTTACATGAAAAAAGTGTTTCAAAGAGGTTACAGAAGGATATTTTTGTATGTACTTAAAACTGGAAGAAGTAATGAGAGTTAATTCAGTCCTGGAACTGATAGTAATCAGGAAAAAGAGATACTAGTTCCAAAACTAAGACCTTATGACTGTACAAATCTTCTGGTTAAATAGAAAGAGCAGAAAAAGCAAAAACATATTGTGAAAATCACTGGAGGGAAGGTAATGAGTATGGAAAGTAACAGCAGAAAGCTGGTTCAGCAGTAACATTGCAATAGAACAAGAGAAAGATTCTGCTGTAAATGAATGTTTAGTGAAGTAGAAAGTAGGTGAAAAGAAAACAGAACTGGAAATAGGAACTTTAAATTTCCCATCATGCAAAGAAAAAGTGGGAGAGCTTGGACCATGTGATGCTGTCAAGGAAAGCCTACTTATTGACTTAGTATCAATTGGGTAATATATCCTGGAAATATGTCAAACTTTTAAAGAAACACTAGAAAGCAGATTTTTTCCAAGTTTCTTGTGTGTAATTTTTTCTTTGTTTCCAATAGAATAGTACTGAATGAAATGAAATCCAAGACCACTGTCTACAAATCAGAACATTTATTTGAAAAGATTGTTGAAGAGGCAGCTAACAAAAATGGTAATTGAAAATCTAGAAAAGTACTTGAAGATATGAAGGAGTCCAGGTTCTGTGCCCTGTTCTGCCCACTGGAGGTAGCACAAGGTAGCCAAGATCCATTCCTACTCACAGACTGAGAATTTGCCTGCCATGGGGAAGCCACAGTCAATGCTGGTCTATCCTTCTCCCATGCCAACAACTCACATCCTTTGCACAGGTCTGGTAACGGGATCATAAGGTACTCTCTAACAGTTTTTGGTTGCATTTAATTTCTTAGCTCACATTCTAGAAAATGTACTAGACAACAAAATGCACCACAACCCAATCAAGAGTCAGGAGCAAATTACAGTTCACATTCACCTGGCTAGCCCATTTGCTCTCCTGAGCCAGGGTGGCCTTGTTCGCACTGTCTATAAGAAGAGTCCCTAACCCATGCTATTCCCCAAATCCTGCAGTGTCCTACCTGAGTGCTTGTTGGGCTAGGCGAGAAGCATACCAAGGAGCAGGCTAACAGTTAAATGATGTGGATGGTAGAGCTCAAGCATGTGCTGCATCCCTGTTTAGCTCAGTAGCACAGATGTAACCTTATGCACTACATCCAGTTAGCAATAATTGCAGCTGTACTAGCCTGCTCCGAATCAAAAATGCAATGGCATGAAAACCAGCCATCTATAGGTATCTTTTAGACTACTGTTTCTTGACCAGAAATGTCAGCGAATGTATTAAATTTATGTATAATGTGTGGCAATTGGAAGAAAGCATAAAAATACGAAAAATTGGTAAATTGAGAAAGTTAGAGGAGGACAATAAAAGAGAAAACAGTACTTAACGGATGTGGAAGTATTTTAGAATTGAAACTGTAAAGCCAGTTACATGAGTGAATATTATTTTCAAGATAATCAAGGTTACAATAAAGAAGTCAGTATAGGACCACTTGGGTAAATAGATTTCATTCATTATTAATAAATACAGTTTGGGTCCCACCTATGTGGACCTCCTCATAGGATAAAAGCCTGAAATATAATGCATTCATTCTTATGGCATTTTACTCTGAGACTTTTAAGAAGGATCTGATGCTGAAGTGGACATGCTTTAATATAAAATAGTCACCTCATCATGGCCATCATGACTCTACTGAATATTTATACAGTTTTCAATAAAGGACATGTAATAATGTCTTGGGATTAGTGTAATCTCTGTACTACTTGGACAGTATGTGATATAATGACTATTAGGTTCCAGGTCATATTTAGATCATTCATTTTCATGATCATTTCAAATTTCTCAGATTGTAGAAAACCGTGTGCAGAAAAAATGGCACAAAAAGGAAAAATAAAATCGCATTCATAGAATACTTTATGACCTGGGAGTAACATCTTGCATTTGAAGATAGAAAATAAAAAAGGAAAGGAAAATGTGGCAAGTTGGACAATGTTGGAATATGATCTGTTACCATTCAGATGAGTATTGTCTTTTAAGTCACCCGGAGGTAAACAGAGGAAATAAACTGGTCAAATGAAAACAACGTGCAGATTCTGAAAGGCTGTCAGCTACTCTGGTGACTGCTGAGGACATAAAGGACATAAATTAAATAAATTTGGGAAAATTTTAGGATTCTTTAAATCAAAGCAAAGTAGCCAGACTTTGAGAAGTGAGATTGGGAGTAGGTATTTGGGAACACCTTTCTTAATGGTAAATTATTCTTAATGAAACTCTGATAAGAAAATAGACCATCCTAACAACTATGCAGCATAAATTTGCCTTTTGATTTAGTATTTGGAGAACCAGTCCTGTAAAAATGCAGGCAGCTTTATGGAGGAGCTAACTGGCTATTCCGGCTTTACCATAGTGCCATCAATCAGATGTGAAATGTAGTAGGGAACTATATATTAGAAAAAAAAATACATTTGTAGTATTAATGTACAATTGCTTTGACATCAGTCGGATTATATTTTTGCCAATAATAGAAACTATGTTACAAAAAAGCAGGAGAATATCAATGAAAAATTTAAGAAAGTAGAATTAGTTACACATAGATGGAGAATAACATAAAGCAAATCTGTCACATATATTACATACTTAGCTGAAAAAAGAAATACTCTTTCTTAAAATGACTTTGTAATTTGGAAATGCAGGTGAATTTATTATTAAATAAAATTAATTAATTAATTAAATAAAATCAGTAAAAAATAAAATTAAAATACTCTGATGCCCTCAAGTATAGTTATAGAAAATTATATGAAGCAGCCAAACAAAATATTTGAAGTTATCCACTTCTCTCAGAGTACATTATGTATTCTCAACCCAATGTCTGAACTGCCGGAACTGGTGGTTCCTGTTTCGAGGAAAAGAGTTGTTTCAAGACTTCTGCAAAAAGACATTCTGAAAAATCTTATGGCAGATAGTGCAAGTATGACTGTCTGCTAGAAAAGTTTTCATAGACTGCTTCTCTCTTCATGGTGAATACATTCTGTGCCCATCACTCCTGCTTAAATAATCACTTCTTGGAGGGTTGTCTCTCTATGTTTCCTGAGGAAGTGGAGTGACATAGTTTATAGGAGATGCTGGAAGCTAAGTTGGAGTATGGGAAGGAGAAGTTAACTGAGTTCAGAAGTTTGGCTGAAGGGTAGGGGCTTTTCAGGAGATGGTGATTGGATGTCTTTGAGCAGGAGTGTATTGCTGCTGGGAGCCCTTCCGCCTATTTACTCATTTAGCCTGTTGAGAGCACACCTAGACATCATGCAGATTTTGCAGATGGATAGATTAGATTACAAAGAACAACTAGTAGATTTCAGGAATTCATTATGAAAGTACCCTATGAATAAACTATATGAATATTAAAAAGCAAAACCAAGCTGAAGAAACCACTTCTGAGAACTTTCATGTGTGACTATGATATAGTTGCATAGTCTGCACAAGCCAAGTAGAGCAAAGAAGCAGAAAATTTGGCAAACTCTCATAAACTGTTTTTCAGTTTATCACTTTTTATTTTTCGCCTTTCTTTCCAAGGAAATAATTTGAAGATTCCTGGGTTAAACTATTTGTGGTTAAAAAAAGTAAAGAAACTAGATTCTCTAAAAGCAGGCATTGGATAATAAACATGAAGACAGATAGCCACTGCAGAATTGATCTGTTATTATCATACATCCTTTGTTTTACTTTTCTTGGTCCAGAATATTTCTTCTTGATTCAGGCAAAACTCATTGAAAACAATGCAAAGTATGACACACTTTTATCACAAACTAGTAACTGTGTAATGATCAGAGAGACTGCATAGCATACTTCAACTAGTAACAACCTTCTAGCTCTATTTCAGCAGACATTACTTTTTGTGAGACAATAGAGATAGAGACAGGCTTTGAGTCAAATCTCCCTTTGGTTATGCTTGATTTTCAAAGAGAAACTGGATTTCTTCTGTCCATCCATCCATCCATCCATCCATCCATCCATCCATCCATCCATCCATCCATCCATCCATCCGCTTATTTATTAAGAATATCATACATCTTGTAAAACTAAGAAGACAAACAAAATCACTGTTTTATCCAGTTCTTTGAAGAAAAGGAAAAAGGAAGAGAAAGTGACTTATTCTATATTCAAAGAAAATTGTTACTACTGATTTCAAAAAAAGTTACTGAGAGATATAGAGATGTATTTTGTTTCAAGGGTCTGTGGGGCCTACTGCTCTGCAGTTCTGTAGAATTTCAGATAACATTGATACTGCCTAATTTTACAGGTGAAGCAAAATCAAAGAACATTCATGCAAAATGGCCAGAATAAAAGCAAATGAATAGTTGTTTTATTTGTGTTAAAGTCTGAAAAAGGAAAATTTTTTCAGTTTTCAGGTAAAGGAGAATCCATTGAAGAGCACAAGTGAAAAGATTCTTGGAATGCAAAATTTAAAAGGCATATTTCAAAAGAGTTGTATTTGTTTAGTCTAGAGAAAAGAAGACTGAGGAAAATAATATCACATCTGAAGATTATTGTGCTGAAGCTGGTCACCAATTGTCGTTTGTATGCGGTTGTGGAAGGACAAGATTATCTTAAAAAATTATCTTAATTTGCAGTCAAAAATAACATACTACTTATTTGGAAAATCCTTCTAAGTATAAGGACAGTTAAAGACTGGAACTAAGCATCTGGTGATGCTGCAGCATCTTCCTCACTGGCAGTTTAGAACAGATTAGACAAAAAGTTTCTGTCATCAAAACGCTCTCACATCTATCTTCTTTCATAATTGTTGGCTCCACACAATAAATAATGTGGAACATTAAGAAGTAATTTGAAAAAGAAATTTGAAATGTGGAGATGATGTTGGATGGTCTGAGTGCATGATAAATCATCACAAATGCAGATACCTTTTTTTCCTAATAGATGTATTCTTGAATTTTGTATGCCTTTGTATATTTTAATTTTACTTTACATTTAAAAGTTCTTATATGTATAATTTCTATTTACAGTTCATCAATAAGGATAAAGCATGTTACCTGTTCATGCAAGCAGTGCTATTATTCTGCTTACACTGATTGGTTCTCTGCTCAGGAAACTGGTTTCAGCATGGTCAATGCCCTCTTTTCTTGGCTTCTAATTCTATCTAGCACATGCTCTTCAGGTATGTATAGCTTTGTAGATATTACAGGGAAATATTCTGAATTCAAAACACATGTAGTTTCTTTTAAGTCAGATAGAGATAACTAGGATTTACTACTTGACAGAATAGTTGAAAAAGTCTGATTCCTAAACAAAACCAGAGCACTGATGGTGAATTTTACTCTCTGTGGTTGACAGGCTATTTTTACAGTGATAAATAAAATCTGTTAGTAATAAAAATGAAACCTAGTATCTATGCTGTGATAATGGAACCTAAAGTGAAATTAGTTAGTAATATTAGAAAGTATCACTTGTATGTCTGCTCCAAACCTCAAGTTATTTTATTTTCCTTTATTCAAAAGCAACCTTAAAGAAAATGTATGGTTCATGTTACCAACATTCATGGCCTTGATTAAAACAGGAATAATCCATGTGTATACTTTTGTTAGACGATAAAATATATAACATAAGAGCAAGAATATTGAAGGAACGAAGATGATTTGACTATTCAGAATACTGGCTAGCGTGTCTGTGCTTTCAAGAAATTCTACTTGAAGGATGACGATAAAGCTTTACTGCAGTGGTAATATGTTAGGTACTTAAGGACTTATGTGTTTATATCAAACAGTAATTACAATCTTCAAATTAAAGTGTTTATCTTCCAGTGTTTTTTCTTGTATGAGGTCTGCAACAGGAAAGGCTGTAAACATTAGTAAATGGACATTTTATTGTACCTTCATCCCTCAAATTGTGTTAGAAACATTTCAATTATTGGAAGCAGCTGTATTAAAAATGTGAATAGTGTACAGAGAATACAGTAGCTTTCATTCAGTTATCCCAGAGTGGAAGATTAAATAAGAGAAGTAGCACCCCTTCACTTTTGTAGCTTGTTGTGTCTTGTTATCTTGATAAGAAACCAAGGGGTTACAGTATAATTTTTCTGTATAATACTACACTTAAATCATTTAGATTTACACAATTTTGTTTTATGGTTTGTTTTATATTTTTTTTAAAGCAGGAGGTATCTGTTTATGCTATTTGAGAATTAACTTACAAAAAGACCACCAAAGTCTTCAAACTGTTATAATACAAGCCAATCTGGAGAAAGACTGTTGTCAACTTGAACAGAATTATTAAGAATATGACTCACATACCACTGCACCTTTATATTAATACATTTTATACAGAAGAAAAGTAATATAGGTGAAAGAAGTGTTTGGAGTAACATGTCTAGCAAATAACTTTGGAGTGTTCAACTCACATTTTTACAAGGATAAGAAAATATAATTCCTGGATAGAAGTAAATAGTGCTTAAAAAAGGCCTCGGAAAGTTGTGTGGCTTGACTTCTCATGAAAGCCAAGGAGGTAACTTATGATCCAAGATATTTCATGAAGAAAGAATAATGGTTCTAAATTGTGAAATACTCTAATCAATTGAACAAATCAAGAAAAAGGAAAAAACTACTAAGACTCCATTTCCTTAGAATTGAAACATAAGGTTGTCTTGTTTTACTTGCAAGAACTTGCTTCTCAACATGTGTATTAATTTAATAGTTACTGTAAATGAACATTTGCTTTTACAGTTGCAAATGCAAACTACACTTTAAGTTTTCCCATTTAATATTTTATTGAACAATTTACAAAACCACCAAACTTCTGACTACAGAAAGTATTTACTTAACCAGAGGGGATTTATTATTATGAGAAATTTAGTTTTCCAGCATATCTTCAGAGGCCCGGCACAACTACTACAGAAATTAGTCCCTAGCAAGGTGCTGGTATCTGTTTTGGTTAGTACGAATACTCAGAAATATACTGAGTTAATAATATAGAAGGATCTAAACCCCATTATCAAAGGTGTTAATGAAATTATAATTTAGTAATTTAAAAACACTAGTTACAGATTAAATAAGGACATTCAGAAACAGCAAGAATAATTAAAGGGTAGTTAAGGAATAAAAATACATGCACTTTGATTAAGTGAGGTAAACAGCACATACAAGGAAACTGGAATGATATAATATTTATTTAACTTGGCAGGAGAATCTATGATTGGAAGTAGAATTAGGAAAACATAGTGTACAGTTATTCTGAATTATTCTATTTTAGCAGACTTAATAATGTAATGTAATCCCCATATTTAACATAACCGCAATTGGACTGAATAAAGTAGTACAAACTTTATATCAGAAAGATATAGGTTGGAAAGTGTAAGTGTTAGTGTTTAGGAGTGGATAATTTTTGGCCAGTTTTGAGAAATAAATAAGAGTGTCAGAATTAAGAAAATATTTTATTTGGCGAACTAGAAATTGCATTTACATGAAGTTTTGGGCTCTACAGACTAACAGTATGAAGTGCAGCAACAGTATAAAGATGTGTTGCTTTATTAATGTATTTTGTGTGTGTTGCTTTGTATAGCATGTATGCCACCCAAGCTAGCCAGAGCACAGAGTTGTTTTAATTGCCCAGTTTTTAAAAAGAACATGAATAACTTAGTCTGAGATGCTTTTTTGAGTGGTTGTGTATATGGAATTCAGTGCTGGTGTGCATGTGCCCAGTGAGTACAAGGACAAATTATTTGGACAAGCAGAGTCCATTAAATGGTATCAACAGGCTACTGCTTGAAGCACCTTTGTGTCCATTGTCCTCAGGGCACTAAATACCCACATGAGTACAAACATTGATGATTTCATTCTTTTCATCATACCACAGAGACTAAAATAATGAAGTACATGTACTGTGTGATTTACTTAACTTTATTTGTGATACTATAATTAATTTCATGCAGTAAATTAAGTTCCCTTATAACCATTAGCTAAATACAGTTTGGGTTAACCCACTAGATATATCTCTTTGTATATGGATAAAGGAGTCATAGGTTACTGGCGTTTAAGAGTTTCTCTAATGTGATTCTTCAGAGAGCAGCATATCCCAGAGTAACATTTCCCCTTTCCAGGAGGAAACATACAAGAGGGGAGGGAGAGACCTCCCTCTTAAACAGTCTCTTAAACAGAAATCAATTTATTTCTAAATTCCATAAGTAAAGTAACTATTAAAGACAGTGTCTCTTGTTCAGTGTCCTAAAAGCTGTGTTTCTGATCTCCTGGGACATATCCATTAGCAGGGTCTACTTGCAATGGCAGGGAAGTCTGATACAGGCAAGAAGAACGTGATTCTCAGCACAGCTTGCTGCCCATGCATGTAGCAAGGGATAAAGATTCATCAGCAATATGGCATGTCTTTCACTCATGTGTTTTAAAGTCCAGCTCGTAAAAAGATGAATTTTATTACTTGCATACTCCCTGCAGGGACTCTGATAAAGACTGGCTTTGTGTTAAGTGCCTTATGTATTTATAGCCAAGATAGTAGCAATTGTCTTTGTATTTCAGTACCCTGTCATACATAGTTCTGAGTGACTTGTCGGTCTCGTGGCTTTTCTTTCTCTTATTCTATAATGAGTCGTCCTGCTTATTAGAAACAGTAAACACCAGAAATATGTTCCCTTCTATGACTGATTGCAGAAGCAATTGTAACATTACAAATCAGTGACAGAGCCTTCTGTCTTTACAACTTTACAGAAAGGATGAGGGAGGTAGCAGTTCAATGTCAGCTATCAGTGTCTCAGCAATTTCATTTGCTATTTCAAATTCAGACTGGAGTAGTATCCATAATCTCCTAACCAATCACTAATCCTCAGGGATTTTGAATTGCCAGCCTGCAAGATGTCTATTTTTACATAGGGATCCATGCAGCAGAAAAAAGACCTTAGATTTCTCATAGAAACTCTGGATTACATTACAGAGTGCCATCCTTCAGTATTTCTGTTGTCTCTGTGTTTGCCCTGCCTCCTCTCAGAAAAAGCAGCCATCATCACAGCCTGCTTTGGAGGATAAAGAATTGAGGTGTACTACCATAAAAGATCACTGATTCAGTTCACATAAGCCTAAAACTATGTGATAAACAGTTCTCAGAAAAACAACATTGATTTAAATACTTGGTTATGGTTTTGTTGTTATACATCATGTTATCAAAAGCTTTTTACTTCCCAGAGGAGAGATCTTGGACAGCAACAGGTCCATTAAAAAGCTTCTAGGTCATCTTTAAGATCAGTGAGAACATCTCAGCAGTTATAGTCTCTCCTGAAACAGTTTGTACTTTATCTATATTGTGCACAATATTGATTAAAAGCACAGACTTGCAACGATCTGATACATCAGATGTCTGGGGTACACAGAGAAGTCCTCTTCTCATTAAACTTTGCACAAATGATACGCCTTACAGTGTTGTCTTCGTGCCTTAAAGGGTCTGGGTGACAGACATATCTATTCAGAGATAGGAATTTGCTCCCATTCAAAATCTCTCTGATGTTTAGGAGATGTTTTCTCTCCATATAAATATTTCAGAGTCAGTACCCTCTACCTTGAGCAGAAAGTAAATTTTTTCAGGGACTTCCCAAACAAGTGCTGCTATTCAATGTGATAATTAACTACATATTTTGTCAACAAGCCAGTGAGGGGGAAGATCATCCTCAAGAACTTTCATGTGACATATGGCTCTAAGTTAAGCCAGTCAGAACCAGGCAACATTTGGGGTTAGAATTGATAACATTAGAGGATCTTGAGCCTTTTTAACCATCATCTTATTGAGCCATCATAGCAGGGAGTCAACAGCACTGACCTGTCTTCCACAGTTACATTTTTCAACTGGGGACTTTTAAAGGTGTGCTTGTTCATAACAGATGCAAATAGGTGTCCTGTTCTAACTAGAGGGTTGCTCAGAGCTCCTGAAGAAATGTTCTGTTTACCTGTTTGATAACATGGGCTTTGTGTGCCTTTTTTTCTTTAAACCTTTCTGTCTTGTGAAACTTTCAGTTTATTCTCCTTACCTGCTTAGCTAAACATACTTTTCTGAAATAATCATCAGATCCTGCAGCCAAACCCAGATTGATTACAACTGATAGACTGGGTGTTGCTGAGGTAAAATCTGCTGACAGAAACTATTTTGCAACAGTACAGATCATTTTGTGTCAAATAGAGTCACTTTAACTAGAGTTACTCACAAACCTAAATGAAAAGACTTTCTGTTTGAGTATCCTGGCACTGTCAGTCTCCCTTACCCTCTTCTGCTTCAATAGTATAGGACTGTTCAATAGCTTTGACACAAAGTGGAGTTTACATATTTTCTCTGAAAGTGCGTTTTTCTGCAATAGCTGCTTATCTTCTTCTGTACAGTGGTACAATATACCTTATCTTGTTGTAAGATTTCTGAAAGGGTTTTGTTTCTGTTTTAACCTAAGGATGGAGACCTGTCTTACCTGTCTGTATAATTTTTTACTAATAGAAACTGGGCTTTCCTCTCTGGTTGAGAAATACTTCTGTGCCTTGTGAAACACATAGTAGGGAAAATGGAAGTATACTGCATGGGTTATGAATCTCCTACTGAAATAATAGGAAACTCTCTAAAGCTCTTACTGATTTTATTATGATGTTAACTGTGCCCACTTAAAGTCTACTGCCAAACTGTAGAAACAATGCCCTTCTCATTTACAGGAGGCTTGAACTACTTTATTTTCAGTTTTCTGCTTCATATTTTAGGTTAAGTTTGCATTGACTCCTTGAGTTTTAGTTATTAGCAAGTAATTTTCTTAGAACAGGGCTGGTTTCTGTGGATTGGCAAATTTTCTTCTCTTTATTTCCACTCCCTACTATTCTTTTTGATTCTGCTTGCAGAAAGACCAGCAGGGTTTTAAGAGCACAATATGCATGACTGCATCTTTTTCTCTAATGCATCTTCCCTAACAGTGGAAAATAATGGCTCTCTCAAAATGTGCTCATCTAAGTTTCCAGTTTCACCAGGATCTTGGAAGGACTTCTTTGCAATAGCAGCTCCATCATCTGCCACAGATAGCAGGCAAACTGATGGTTGATTGGCAGGACTAAGAAGAAATAGATTTCCAGCCCAGGGGCAAGAGAGTCTTCTTTAGAGACTGTAATTACAGCACCCCTCTAACAAACAGCTAGGTTTGTTGCTTCAAAAGAGCAATACATGTTCTACAATCACAGACAAAAAGGATGGACAGGGATCGACTTTTCACCTTCTCTATCAATAAAATGATGAGGGTGTGTCAGAGGACACTAGTAGTAGGCATGTCCAAAGCAAATAATACAATAAATTATACTGGCTTATATGTTCATGGGTGACATAGAACATTCTTTGACTAAAGATAGTGTGTATTAAAGAAGTTGACGTTGACCTAAGGAGAGACTTGCACAAAACCGGGAGGAGAGATCTAATAAAGGTCACTGACTAGAGAAACCACCTAGCTCAGGAAACCCTCCAAGCTAAAACAAAGTTAAATGCTAGAACCTATGGGCATTATCAAATGTGCTTTTCCTGGGCCTGCTGCTCACTGAGAGAATATTTGGATAAGAATTGGCTTATACCAGATGTTGGAGATAGGTTAATGGGCCAAGACTATGCCTGGCCTGAACCACTCTGACCTCTCTAGTATTCTTAAACTTTATTTATGAATCTTGACCTACTCATAGTCTTTGCAAAAATGAAACAAAATAATTTTAGGACTTTCTCCTCTTTCAGTTCAGTCAAGTAGAGTCAGCCTTAGTCATTCTCATTCCTTTTACTGCACTCTCAGCTTTTCTAACTTCATAGTCTATAGTATTTCAAAGGTTTTATAACAAAGTTTAATGAAATGCCTCTACCTCTCGTCTTTTTCCTCACTGGATTTTGCCTTCACCTAAACCAAACTTTATTCGTGTTCATCTCTCTAGAAACTTACTGCTACCATTGTGATTCTGAGTAGTGACTTCTCTTGTTTCTTATGCTGGCCTTCAGATTTTCTTGATTAACAGAGAGTAAGTCTTTGAGCCTGCCAAGGAGAAGAGCAAGAAAATTAATAGAAAATCCATGGGATAGTGTTGTTTCCATCAGAGTAATTTGGGAGGAGGAATTTCATTCTGATCCTTATTAAGTAAATCAATCCACAGATCTGTGATACCAAATCTGTAAGTCATGTTCCAAAATACAACAAGCTGGGATCACAGCCTTTGGACAGTTTCAGAAATAACTTTCCTTCTCTTCCTTTTAACTTGGGGAGTTGTCCTGACAGTAAATTCGTTCTCCTAAGTCACTTAGCAGGGACAAGGAAATTCAATGGGAAGTCTCTATTTTTAGCAGAGATTAAGATGGTCAGTGCTTATGTTCAGTTCCCTGCTTAGCCAGAAGTCCTTCCAATTTTTAGTAGACAGTCATGGGTACAGCTCGAGCTTGAGGAGGGGAAGAACAGATAAGGAGCAGGGATGGATCTAGAGCTCATTATAGCATCCTTTTTCCTTTTGCCTCCTGCTGCTGTTAAATCTGCACCTGAACAGCCAGCGCATTTAAGAAAAAGCCTATCCTGTGTGGTTTCTTACTTCTAACACCTCAGGTGTAGAGGAAATGAAGGCAAACCTCTGTGCCAGGGCACTGTCTCTTTAACTTTTTATGTACACCAGCAGGCATAGTAGGAACCCATTCTGGTTTGAACCTACTGTAGTGTAAATGGATGATAAAAAAAGAAAACAAGGAATTTACATTTTCTGTTACTTATGTGGCCTCCTGGAATGATTAATATATGTTTAATGAGTTCTATAGGTATGCTTTATTTAAATTAAATATTTGGTTTTTAACAAGACCACTTTAATTATAAAAGTAGGGTAGCCAGTATTAAGGTTAAATTTACTGTTAAAATAACATAATAAAAATACTGTACTGCACATTTTTTAGGCCAGAGTTTTAGATAAACCACTGAAGGGGTGGAAGTCACTGACAGAGCAGTTGGAACTATAACCTGCAGAATGTGGAGCCTATTTCTGATAGCTTTTCCTTTTCTCTTTTAATGTACACATCTACTTCTTATTAAGGACTAGTATGTTAAAAATTGAAAAATCCACTGGGAGATGAAAAAGCAGATAATGTCATTTGTTCTCTTCAATCCATGAATGAAATCTTTAAGAGGATGAGATGTACTAGTTCTAAAGTTCTGAAGATCATGCTAACCAGAAACAATCACTTAATTCACCAACTAGCAGTGATTAGTCCATGTTGAATAAAACAGTTGTCACTGTGGTATGTTTTGATAAGTCTCTTTTTTCTTACATGTTGTGCATATTTATGGTTATTTAATGTAACTGATAAAGAATAAAGGGCTCTTTACTACATACAATTGAATTCCACTTTCCATCTACACACAACACTTTTATAAATTAGATTTGGAAGCCTAAGTTGTGGTAAAGAAAAGCCATTTATTTTTCTATCATAAAATATAAAAATTAACAATCAGAAGCTTGTTATATAGATGGTTGAATAAAAATTGTAGAGGCATGAAATCACAATCTGGATAGCAAAAAGTCATATTTTGTAAAGGGGGTATATTTGGTTGAATAAGGGCCTTTAATATAAAAAAAATTTAAAAAAGGAAGTGTAAAACTGGACCAAAATAGACTGACTAAGGCAAGACTCTTTGCTGTTTCAAAAGCTAGCTAGAATTGATAATTGAACTCAGGGACACAAACCATTTCACCTAGTCTGCTGATAACATGCACTTGCAGTTCTGGGTCCTAAACAAACACAATATGGGCCTTGCAAGTGCTTTAGAAAGCCCTAGTTAATAATCAGTTGTCCAGGAGTCCCCTCTGACCCGCACGGGCCCTCCTTCATCTTGGAACAAAACCCCAGCAACTGTTGCTTGTGCGAGCCATCGCGGTGCAGAAAGTGCAACCCTTGCTGCCGCAGCCTCCCTCGGCCGCCTCACTACATGGAGTGAGAGAAACCCATATCTGCAACTTACGTTCAGAGCAAATCAAAGAACCTGGGCAGCTGAGTTACTGAGACCTTCCTTAGAATAAGGTAGAAGGAGATGACCTAGGGTTAGATGACCCTGGCTATCAAGTGTGTTGCCTTGACAAATAGTACTTGCTTGACAATTGCTCTAGGCTTGGAAAACATATGTTACCATGTCCATGCTGTGTCCACTGATAGAGATTGTTTTCATTACACATACTGGGTATTTCTAACTCCACTGAACTAATGATATGTGAAAACATAGATAAGTTCAAACTATAGGTCTCAAACTTGAAAGTCTGTCTTTTGTTCAGGTTATTCCTTTTGGCTGGCGGATGTCTGTCTTTAACTCAAGAATCGGTCTATGTCCAGCATCTACAGTGGTCTTTGGAATGCCTATTTTTTTTTTTTTTGAATGCTGTCTTTGTTAGAGCTGGAGAAGTTTTAGTGAAAGAAACTTCTCAGTTTTGTGCTTCCTGACTGCTATTGTAATAACTATTTCCGTGTATAGGTTTCAACATTAAGGCTGTTGGACACATTAAAGAGCAGTCCACACTCACTGCTGAGTATTTAAGGCATATGCAGAAGTTAAGCATTCATTACCTATTTTATACACTGTAAGAACTTAAATTTTTTTGGTCCGTACTGTTACAGAACTTCCTTTTGAACTACTGCCTGCAGTTACTGTTTCCTCCCCTTTTGGCAAAAATTTTAGTGATAATATAAACATGAGCCTCTTTCAGTTGAAAATTATTTTATTTGAAATATAGTATTTCTTTTTCTGAAAAGTTGCTGAGACCCTCTCTGAAGTAATCATTTTATACTTTTCCTTATTCCTTAACACATCTACTTAAGTATTGAGAAACTTCTCAGTTCAAGAAAGGTTGTAGAGAAACACACAAGATTATAGGACATTTTGAGGGGTATAGATTGCTAAAAGAAAAGAAAGCAAGGGTAGGTAGGACACAGTGTATAGCACTCGTATGGGCTCAAGTGGTTAGAGAGGTGTATGCTCACTGTATTAAAGTAAAAGCGACAGGAGTCTGTCAGAGGTCAATACATGGTCACTCATGACCTCAGGGGCATAGAGATGTAGAATCCTTGTGACATGATTTGCAAGAGAATGTGTGGGCTTTGATTCATTCATTTACACAGCATCAGAAGACAGCTTTCTTATTTGATGAAGACTTCAGTCATTCAACTCATCATCTTTCATGAAGTTTCTTATCTTTCCCTCCATTTTCATGTGCCTCTTGAGTATTTCCAGAAAGCTGTCCCTTACAAAGATGACTCTTATGCACAAGAAAAGGACAGTTTTATTACTCCTTGTAAATTTGTTGTCATATGACGCAATGTGTCATGATTTTTATTCTTTCCTTCAAATGAAGTACCTGCCAGACTGTATGTTGAAATTCTGTATTATTAACAACTAAAATTGGAATACTTCGGTGTAATATACAGCTTTTTATCTATAGATCTCAAGCTTCTTTTAAGCCTGAAATGAGATTTTGTTACTTTTAAAACTCAAGGAGCTCAGGTAGAAGGAACTGAGGCAAGATTAAACAGGATTTATACCTTCTCACTGTTGGGCCGCTTGACAGATGATACAGTTCTTCTAGCCCCTGAGTGCCACTGACTCAGCCCAGCATTTATGCAGTGCTTTGTGCAGACTCTCCCACTGCATCTGAAATCTCCTCTATTCCAACAGAGGAGGCTTATGGCTTCCTTCCACAGTTCTTACAGCTTTTAGTGCCCCTTCCCAGTCAGATCTTCATATCTAATATGAAGAGTGTGGAAGACTGGTGAAGATTTCAATCACTGTAATTTTGGGTTTCTTTTTTTATGCAACATGAGAACTCCTTTAAGAGAGATCTTCATAGCTGGATTAGCCTTTTGACATTCATTAATCACAGCTAACTAGGTGCCTTGCCTTGGGAGCTGTGACTTTTACATTTTGAAAAAGATAAATACACATAAGCGAAATGTTGCCAAACACTGATTTCACATCTTAGATTATTTTAGACTTTTTATATCCCCAGTGTTTATAACATTGACACATCCTGTAAAGCATTATTTTGTCTCTTAGACTCAGTGAGTGGTAGAAAAATTTCAATTGTCCCTATCTTAGAATCAAAAAGCCAGTGGTGAAATCCTCAGATGAAGTCAGGATTTTGACCCTCTTTTAAAGTCCCATTCCAAACCTTGACAGAAACACCACCCATCTTCCACCTTTATGTAGATTTAACATCAGCGGTATGATTTAACTTGAAGTGTCTGTAGGAACAATAACTAGAAATCTGCCTTCAGATGGCAGGATGAAAAATTATATTCTTTAATGTGTTATTCCAGTTTATTTAAGCATGTTCAGGAACTTATGCTAAATTGCTTAATTTATTTTTAAAATTTATTTACAGGTCTACTTTACATGTAGTGCTGAGCTGTTGTGATCATTTGTTTTTATGACTTGCATGAAGTGTGAAATGTTCAAAGACATGTCTCAAAGGTAAGTTATTTCAATATTATAGTTGTTAGTATACATCTCTAAAAATGTTGTGTTTGCAGGAGTTTTCATCCTTCAATTGAAGGTTCAGCTCTGTTGATAAGCCACTATCCTGACTAAAAGATGTTATGAAGCAGTATGAGCTCCTGCAGGGAGCTCTGAGAGAGATTTTCTCCCAAAGCTTGCCAATATACTGAGGAAGTGTGCATTCTGCAACAGCTTTTAAAATAGTGCAACCTGATACTTTCTTTACAGCTCAAGAGCTGGGGGTGGGAATTGAAGGTGAAAGAATGGTAGCCCAGATCCTCCTTCACATTTTGGGTCTGGTTTTCTCTATTGAATGAGAAAGCATTAATTGTGCTTTATTTATTCTCAATAATGAGAAAGGTCTCTTTTGCTCTCACCCTTCACATTTTTTGTGACATAGGCCAGATTTAATCTAGTCTGTGTTAAGAGAAACTAAGTACACTTTACAGTGTCATAATAAGCTTCCCCCTCATTTTCATTTTCCCTCACTGGTATTTAAATCGTTGCATGTAAGGGATGAAAATCTGTAGGAGTTACGAAACCAAAGTGATTGCACTACTGTAGAACTCCTTCTAGTTAGTCTGGAGTGTTTATCACTCTCCTTAGTGTTTTAAAACTAAGACGAAATACACTTCAAATCAAAAGAGACTATCTATTATTCTCTGTCCAACTAATAAAAGTAAAATTGACAAACTAAGGAAATTACTAAACAAATTTTTAAAAGCAAGGATGGTCAATGTTCAAGTCAGGAAATTGTTTTCTTGAGAGTTTCTCTTTTGGGTAGGGTTTTAAAAGTTATCCCGATATAGGAGTTTATAGATCTAACTTAGAAAGACTACCAAATTAATGCTTAGTAGTTATGACAACCAGTCATACAGTGGAATCTTTGTGAAATTTACTGTTTTATAAGAAAAGATGTTCATGCAAATACCACATTGAACCAGAAATGAGTATCCTGAGAGTCCTGAAAAAGTACCATGGTCTTGGTATTCTGCTTTACTAGCTATTATTGCCTAGCTTTCAGCACATTTAGTTTTTACTTACTTATGCAGTCCAAATGCATATTTCTCATCTGATGAACTACTACTGCTTTCCTAATTTTCATTCATATTTTACAAAATATTTGTTTGTACCTGAGAGCACTTTTTCAGGCTGTGCTAGGTGTATCTTGTGTACACAGAATGTCCACATTTTGAAGTAATGCCCTCATTAGCTAATGTCATCTATACTTACTCAGAATGTTAACTGTACATGTAGAAATATTAATGAAAACCACTACAGTGCTTAAAAATATTCATAAAAATATATTGCTTTTTATGAAGCATTAATGTCAAACTTGCAACTGTTCTATTATGCATCTCTCAATATAGCTAGAGAATAAGACCCAGAATCCAGAAGTAGTTTTAAGAGAATGAACTGAGGAGAACAGTGCTGCTCATTTCCAGATGCTGGAAATAAAACCTGCATAAAGGTTTATCCAGGAATGCTATCAGTCTTCAGTTAGAAGGATCTTGCCATCACTGGCTAGCTGCTGGAAGGGAGAGTTTTCCTTTCTTAACCACTTTCCATAAAACACCAGTTACTATAAAAGGATAGCTGGAACTGTGCTGCTTTCTTCCTGTGCCTCAGGCTCCATTTTTAAAAACTTTTTCCTCCCTCTGTATCTTACCCATTGTAAGCAACAACTACACTTTCCTGCTGTTAATAGTATTGTCATATGGCTGCAATAGCATAAAATGGACACTTCAGATAACATAAGAGCTGGGTAGAAGTTTCTAAAAAGAAGTAACTTGGACTTGCAGTCTTGTTAGTTATGCATGGCTGCTGCTTGTTAAAGTGCTACTGTGCAAAAGCTGAAACACTGGAACTGCCTGCTTGCAGAACCAGGAAAAAATGCTGTCTGAATCAGTCAGATTTCCAAATGTGAGTTAGTAACACCCTTTACAAATGAAAAGATAGAAATGTGTTTAGAGTTTTAAATGAAAACTGTAGAAATCCATAGCAAAGGCCCTTATGATCACCAGGGAAAAATGCTTGCTATCATTAGGAATTATGGGGCTGTATTTTTAAAAAAAGACCTGGGGAGTGAAGTAAAACCTTAGATTACAAAAAAAAAAAAAAATTAAAATATATCAGACACCAAATGGTACAGTCAGAGTGGTCACAGACACAATACTACAGCAGGAGTTGATGGATCATCTTTTTCAAGAGTGAAAAAGGAAAGGAATGGTCATTCAGATAATCATGTGCTAAAATACTATTAAATGTACTTCAAGTATCAGAAGAAAAGTAAACTTAGATAAATTAATAATAAACAAATCTTAGTGTTTTAAACAAAATAAATTGTCTTGATCTTGCAGACCTAAAAGGCCTTCATACCATAACATAAAATTAAATAAAAACTACATTCTGTATGTATTGAAATACAGGTTTCAACCTCCCAGTGAGTTAATACAAATTCACTTTTCTTTGAACTCTAGTAACCCAAGTGTAATCCCAACGTTTTTTGATATTTAAACCAGAAACGGTTATCACTCTGAGTAGGTGTGTATGTGTGTGTGCATGTATGTATACACACATACACATATATGCACCTTATTCCTTAGTGGGTTAATTTAAGATATATGTATGTAACACAGAGAAAGTATGCTGATAATTACTGAACTCTAATACTTTTACATGTGGGATATTGATTTGACATTTGTTTATCATCTCTGAGAGTGTGACGGATCTATGAAACAACTAATACTAATCCAAAGGCCATAATTTAAGGGCAAAGTGGGTTTGAGGTATACAGAAACTTAGTTCATGGTGATGGGAGTTGGCTCTGGTTTCTGTGCCTCAGTTGATAAGCCACATCCTTACAGAAACTGCTGTGTCAATCCACCTAATACATCTACCCACCTTTTGTTTTCAAAAAACAGGCAGTGTTGGGGCTTGCTTTCTACTGCTGCCACTTTGATTTCTCTCTATGACAAGCTCCAGAGCTATAGAAGCAGCCTGGCAGCAACACTCAAGCTCCAAGTGCAACAGAAGTAGGGAGCCTGCAGGAGCCAGTCCCAGCTCTCAGTCAGTAGCCAACCCATTACTTGTAGAAGAAGTTAGCATGCTTAAGTTGACATTGATCCCTCAAGGGACTAGCTACCAGCTAAACAAAACTGGAGCACAGGGCTAGCCAAGCATAGACTCTCTGTGACCCTGTGTCAAGACCTGTCATCCTGTTGTAAAAGCCAGCTATGTTACCTCCTTGCCCTCTGAGACTTCCAGGGAATCCCCAAGTAAATGAAGGCGGGAGGGAGTGGGGAGGAGGGGGAGTTATTTACATTTCCATGTATCTGACCCAATCTTTTTAAAAACAACAACCAAAAAAACCTAAGAGATTATAGATTATATTAAAAAGGCATATTAATTTCCTTTATGAAAGCTTACTACAACACAGCAAGAATAGTTTGCTCCATTAATTATAGGTAATGGAAAATGTGGAAGTATCTATGTGGTTAAAGAAGTGAGCATACTGTCATTGATGCTACCATGACTGTTGTATATATCTGGGAAAGGCAGACACATTTGAATATTACTGGTATGTTAGAATATTTAGAAACCATGAGTTCTATAAAGACTATTAAATATGCTGAGGGTAGAAATCCTCATTTGCTTGTGCAGAGGAAATAGAGCAAAGATACACCACAGCAGAGAAAGCTAGCAGGACAAAGGAGATACTATTGACTCATTCCAGACTGCCGACTTAGCAGCTCAACTTTGTTTCCTTTTAACTTTTGTAACAGTAGGAGCTCAAAGCTTCTCAGTCTATTTTCTGCACAAATAGAAACACCCAGACTTCAAAAAGTAATGCTCTTTGAAGAAACCCAAACCATTAACACATTAAAAACTGTGTGTACTATTAAACAGGGTTTCATAGTTCCTTGAATTTTGCATCAAGTAAATACTGATGTTTTAGTAATAATTTTTACACTGCTACATTCTGGCAAACAGTTCTTGACAAATATCAGTTTGTAAAGCACCTTTTGTTGGTTTTAGTGTAGATACAGTTTTATTGACTTTGCAGTGGGTAAGTACTTCAGTATTTTCACAGACTGAGTAAACCCTACAGACACTTTTCCCCAGCACAGTAACGTATTACCACAAGTTTCTAACCCTGTAACACTGGGGAAAGCATACGATCTGTGAAATTTAGTTTTTTTTCCCTCGGTACTTAAATCTACATCCATTAAAAAAAAATAATTATTGTCCACTCTGGACAATGGAGTTTCCAAGGCCAGCCATATGACACTTCTACGCTGACGCTTCTCCGGTGCCAAAGTCACGTTAGGAGCATGTTTCCCGGCAAGAGACCGATCCCTGCGTCCCGGTTCGCTCCCAGAGGGATGTCCCGGGCTCGAGGCAGCGGTATAACTCCCCACACCTACAAATACAGCTCGCTTCTCCCACGAGAACCCCCTTTTCGAGAGTACAGTATGCGCTTAAGACGTCATAAAACGTCATAAACGCAAACTAATCGGCATCGTGTAAACCGCGCCGCTCCTGGGGCCGTGTAAGTTGGATTTAACTTTTGCAGTATGAAGCCCGGGGCTCGGCGGGGCTCTGCGCGCCGCCCCCTCGGCGGTGCCCGCGGGGCGCGGAGCAGGGNGGAGGCGCGCCCCCGGTTGTTTCCCTGCGCGCATGGTAGCGGCACGAAAGGTAGCATCACTGGAGCAGGGGATGATGTAATTCTCCCTCCGGCCAGTGACTGCCTGCGCTTGCACCGATCCGACTTGCAAACCAGAGGGGGGGTGGTTGTTTTACGCGTGATCGTATCAGCATCTCCTGACCGCGCACCGCCCC
>VXAU01002128.1:292217-325806 GCA_013399695.1 Formicarius rufipectus | reverse complement strand
TTTTTTTTACATCCTGAGACAGAAGAGTAAAATGAAGAAAAAATAAGGTTACAGTGGAAATGGGCGAGAGATGACAAAAGCGAGATTCGAAAGGCGTGAGTGCCGAAGCGGGTATGCCCGCCGCGGGAGCTGCTCCGCCGCAGCCAAGGGGCTCGGAGCCTGCGGCTGAGCTTCAGCAAAAGCCACGGCGTTCAGAAATGTTGCAACAGCACTTTGGAAGTCTCTGAAGAAAAGCTGAATTGTTGGAACTTAGGTAACTTAAGGAAACTCGTTATGACCTACATTGCTGTTCTGAGTCAGCAGCTGCAGCCCCAGCCCCGGCGGGTCCCGCCGCCGCCGCGCACCCCGCACCCCGAGGGCGGGGCCGCCCCCTGGCCGCCGCCCGGGCTCGCTGCTTCCCAGGTTTACAAACAAACTCTCCCGGATCGAGGCGGTTTCGCTTCTGCCGTCAGGAATGCCTTTACTGCTTTTTTTTTTCCCCCTTTTTTTCTTTCCCCTCCCAGGTTTGTGGACAGAGCAGGCTGCCTGCCTCAGTGCTAATTTAAAAGGAGGATAAAGTCTTTTTTCCAAAGTTTTAAGAACTGTACTTTATTTTCTGAAGGGGTACCGATTGTTTCCTGAACCGGGCAATAGATGCCTTATAGGGGAAAGTTACTAAGTGTTGCACACTGCTTTGCTCTTACGATAGAAAAGGAAACTCTGAAGTTCCAATCAAAAGCTTACTAAACAACTTTCCATATTTCTTCTGTAATGTAATATAAAAGTAGCAGCGATTAAGTTCCAGAAGTCCACATTCTCAAGACTCGTAGTCTAATCCAGTTTGCAGTGAGCTCGGACAGTTACACTGACTGTTTATTAAAGGCATAGTCAGCGTCAGGGGACGAATCTAGAATGTTTTAACATCTTGATTAAAGTAATTTGTGCACGAAGGTACCGCCATCACCCCTGCCAGGCGAGGGATTGGGAAAATCATCCAGTCAGCTTTCTTTGATATTCAGAATGACGAAAGAGTTGAGAAGAAATGACCTCAGAAGACTCCGCAGTTGGAAAGCAGCGCTTTGCCGTCTCTCCCTTGCCCCTCACCGCTCCCCCTCAGTTCTCACTTCTTGTTTATCGTCACGTCGTTGCTATCAGCAGGAGAACTGAAACGACAAAATTTAGCTCCTAACTCCTGGATTTTCCGGTCAGGCGTTAACCGTGTTTGCACACTACTCCGAGCGCTGCTCCTGGTATATTATCATTGTTACTGATATATTTTTAGAAACTTTTAGGGGTTTATTCGCGAAGTACGGCAACTCACTGCATTTAATAGTGCGACAAAAAAATACAATTTCCTTTCCTTATTTTTTTTTTAAAGAAAATTTCACAGCAGTGGTGGGGAACTGATTCGATGCTCTTTACTGACAACCTTTAGCAGCTGTGAGTTTCCTGCAACAGTGATAGTTCGGTCTCCCTTCTTAAGAAACCAGCAAAATTTGGAGACAGCGATTACAAGCAGCTCCCCGTGACCCTAAGCAGGGAGGGGGACAGGAAAACGCTGCCTCTGATTTTGTGTGGCGGGGAAGAGCTGTTTCTCGGTGGATGATGGCACTTCCCCAAGCTCTCTTACCCACCAGATGGGTTTGCAGCTGGACACGGGCGTACATCCCTGCTCCCTCACCGTGGGGATGAGCCACCGTCACGCAGCCACCTCTGGCTCTGCGCTCGGCGGGTGCTGTCAACTACCACCAAATAAAGTCAACGCCTTCGTCTGCCTGATTTTTTATTTTTCAAAGAACCCCTAAAATTCCCCGGTGGTGTCACGGAAAGAGAGAGGTGTTAACCGCCGCTTCAGAGCTCTCCTTGCTCACAAGCCCCAAATGTCAAGGGTAGCGCAGGGAAGACACTTGTGTATAAAAGAAAAAGAGGAAAAAGTAAAAAAAACCCAAAACCCTAACCCAAAACCCAACAGAAAACAAGCCTAACAATAAAGCCCCGCAGATATAGCTGGGGAGGAGAGGGATGTGAGGTAAGAGAGGATGAGAAGGTTTTTTAGCTGTGCCGGGGCTGACACTGTGCGTCTGCACTTCCAGCGAAGCGGGAGCCACTGCGGCATTCCGCTCTCCTCTTCGGCTGTTTTCTTGGTAGTTCTGCAGGAGCTCCGCGGTTTCTCCTGGACTGCACTCCCTGGGCTCCGCGGGGCAGTCCCAGGACCCGCTGACCTTCGCTTGCCTCTCTCTCAAACTGTTCCGGAGGGCTTGGGCAGCCCCGCAGCGGGGCGAAGGCGGGTGGCGGAGCACCCCCCGCTCCCGCAAATCACTCTCCGTGCGGTCAAGCCCACAGAATGGCTCTAAAAGCGAGATTTTGGGAAACCTGTGTAGAGAATGGACGTGATCTGCGTGTGAAAGCGAAGCTGAAGAATCAGCAACCGCAGTTAACACTGGTCACTTCTGCTGAGATTTTTGGGGCTTTTTTTTTTCCTCCGGTCTGGAAACTTTTTTTTGGGTGTGTCTAGAGCCACGTAATTTCGTAATTATTTTTTCAGACACCGCTATCTATATCCAGCGTGCGCGACCAGGTTGTTAAAGACTGGGCGATTTTTGCTCGTAGCAACTGGATCTCTGCAAGGTTTAATTTAACCCCATGTGCCTCGTCACGTTTCTTTTACCGAACAAAGTAGCTTTCTGGGGAGCCTGCTGTCAGCTCCGTACTGCTCTCTATTGCAGGACCGAAAAGGTACGATCCAATGTATGCAAAGTGATTGTTGCCTTTCAGGATGCTACAGAGGTTAAATCAAAGTCCTGGGACCGTAAGAGGAAAAACCTGGTAGCCGTCCAAGAACCAAATCGTTATTTTCAATTCAGTCGAGGGTTTTTTTGTTTGGTTGGTTTTGAGTTCTTCCCCCTCCCCCCTGTCTTTTTTTTTTTTTTCTTTCCTAGAGTAGCTGTTAAGTGTCTTTATTCTTTGTAAATTAATGAGGACTTTAAAACGTTCTTGTCATGATTGACTAGAGGGAGGATATGTACAGCAAATAATGACGACACTTAGCGAAAGAAATACAGAAACCTGGGTTTGGATAAGCGGTGTCATAGCGAGGACTTTTTTTTTTTTTTTTTTTTTTTTTTTAACTTCCGTAATTTCAGAGCTCTGACCAGGAGCAGGGAGTGTCGTTTCATAAATGCCCCACCGTGGCTGCGGAGGGCCTCTGGCCGGAGAGGGGCTATCGGGCATTGGGACCACGGGCATGGGGACCTCGCTTATTCCTAGCTGCAGATATTAAGTTTCTCCTTTTCGTTCCCCAGTCCAAAAATTTAGCTGATAATAACAAAATCTCTGTGCAACGGCTCGCTTTTGTGCCAAGCTCAACATCCAGCTCATCCCCTCGATGTCAGTTTTCTCCATGTCCCATTTTCGGACACCATTTTCCTAAGGGATGTCCTCAAGGCCATATTTTTGTGTGTCCCCCAGTCCCTATCCTGCACCAGTGGTATTGTGATAGAATTTCTTCTCGTGTCAAACTTTGTGGATTTGTATGTAAGTTCAGGTACTGTGAGTTCTACAGACGACTATGTTATCTTTCTATTTGGCATAATTAAATTTTGCCATTTAAAATATCGTCATTAAAAATACCAAACGCAAGTATTCAGGACCTCGATTTCTTAAAGATGGTGCTGTTATTTCTTCTGGCACATAGGAAGTTATTGAACGTATAAAAAGAAGTGCCTTCAGCAGAAAGTCAAACGGTGCAATTAAGCAAAGAAGTTCAGAGAGTCGGGGAAAGCTGGAATACTGCTATTTAAAAAAAAAACAAAAACAAACACGTCGTTTTTTGGGATTGTTTTCCTTTTTTATAATTTTTTTTTCACTTCTTCATATAACTGTGAACTTTCGGTGTTGAGTTAGTTGCTTCTTCTAGGTTATTTATTCGTCCGGGGAAGACGCCGCGCTGCTGAGGGGCCCGATTCTGATCTGGGGGCAGCTCCCATTGAGGTGGCGGCAGGGCCAGGGGACGGGTCTCCTGGCACTGCAGCCATCCCTGCCCTCAGCTCTTGGTCAGGCGAACCGAGGAGAAGAGCAGCAGTCAACCTGCTGCAGATCTGCTTCTCAGGCAGGTTTTGGCTTCTGGGAAAAGAGTGGCTACTGTAAAATATTCAGATTGCTCGTATGGGAACTTTCCGGTGTGTTGGAAATACGTAAAGATGGCAACAACAATGCTTCTGACTCCCCGGAAAGCCAGGTAAACCATCGGGTCCTGATAGTGAATGACAGTCATTTCCATATCGCTCCGCTGAAACTCGTGTTTACAAACTTGTGCATTTGAGGGAATTTCAGACTTTCCTTTTCCATCACCCTTGAAGAGCGGGGGAGTCCTTCACCACCGCCTGTACTGCCGTCCATGCTAACGCCGGGACGGGCTGGCTAGCGGGGTTTCCCTGCGGCCGAGATTCGTTTTCCCCGCTCTCCCTTTGCCCCCTTGGCCGCCCTGTGCAGAGCAGAGGGACAGAGGACAGCCGGTTTCTGCACCGCCACGGCCACCCGCTGCCACCTGCCCTGCGCACCCCGGCCGGGGCTGGTGATTCTGCAGCTACTTTCAAGTCATTCGTGCTTTTTAAAAATACTTTTTTTTAAATTATTGTTTCTCTGCACCAGACTCTTATCTTTTCTCGCAGATATTCAAGCCAGTGAAAGCAGTGGGCGTGCAGGCAGTTGCGGCAGCCCGTAGATCTCGTCTTTCTCCGCCTCTCCTCTAAACACTGCCATTAACATGCGGGCATGGTGATTCGCCCCCAGCTGCTGCTGCTGGTCAGTATTTACCACCAGACGTTTATCTCCCGGGTTCAGCCTATTGTTTTTCTTTCCGGGAAGAAAAAAAAAAAAAAAAAGAAGAAGAAGAAAAAAGAAAATAGTCTCTTCGGCCATTTTCTGCAAACTTGACACCCCAGCTGCGGTTTTGTCCACGCTCGGACTTTTCTGGAGGAGCTGAAACGTTGCTGGTATTTCCCTGCTCACAGTAACTGCAAACATCACAGACGGGCGGCAAAACACCTTTTCGGTCCCATCGGCAGAGTCCCCAGCTTCTTTACTCGTGCTTTTCTCTGTAACAGTGGCCTTGCACTGTCCCAGTGTACGATTAACCCTTCCCGTGGCCCTGGGACCGTCACCGAGGGTTGCACTCGCCGAGTCCTTGCGTTTCGTGCCACCTGGTTGGTGCTCGGGAGACGAGCCTCGCCCTAAGGCACTCCAGAGACACGTGGGATGCGTACCCATGGAGGAGTTGTGGCAGTGCCAGGACCACGGCTCTGCTGGGACAGTCTGTGACAGCGCTGGGACAATCTGTGACAGTGTTCGGGCAGTGTTGGAACAGTTGGGATGATGCTGGGGCAGTCGGGTACTGTCTTGGAACAGTCTGGATAGTGCTGGAACAACGTGGAGTGGTTCTGGGACAAAGCTGGAGCAGGCTGGAACTGCCCTGACACAGTCTTGGGACATCTGAGACAGTTCTGGAACTGTCGTGAGACAGTTAGGGTGGCTCTGGGCCATCTTGGGATGGTGCTAGGACTGGATAGGGATGGAATAGTGCTGAAGCAGTTAGAACAGTGCTGGTACCTCCTCGGAGAGCGCCGGGATAGTGGCGGGACAACTGGAGCGGTGCTGGGCAAGCTGGGAGGCGTCAGGTCGGGAGGAGGCCGAGCTGGGCCGGGCTGGCGGGGAGGGGGGAGCTGCTGCTACACGGCCGCAGCACCTGAGCCGGGCGCGGAGGCGCTGAGCTTCGGCCTCGGTTTCTGCCGCTCCCAGCGGAGAGCTTACTGGGACACTCCCGGCCCCGGGTCCGTGTGGGGTAGGGCTGGTCTGCAGAGGCGGCCCCGGGCTTTCCGCGCAGTTCTCCCAGGGCTCCTTACAGCTGGCCGCCGACTCTCCACGGGCTCTCCGGGTAAGGGGCTGCGGGGCTGAGTCCTTCTAGGAGTGCTCGCATCCCGCATCTCTTCCATGTCAAAACGGATAGGTAGCCCAGAGCTCGAAAAGGCGGCTGGATAGATGCATCAACCCCTTCTGGCTTCTATACAGCTGCACCCAATGCACCTTGCGGTTACCCCTCTCTTGGAGACCCCGGGCCGCCTCTCACCCCGCTCCGCCCCCTCTGCAAGGCTGTTCATGCGGGGCACCCGGAGCGGCACCGGCGGCGTTCCCCGCTCCAGCTCGGTGGAACTACTCCACCCATAATCATCTATGGAAGTTGCAAACGATTTGCACTCTCAAATGCCAGTGGCTCTGGAAAAAGTGTCTTCTTCATTACTTTTGCTTAGCGATGCAGAATGCTGTTCTTTCTTGGCCATGTGCGTTTAGTGGACAAAATTCATTAAAGATGTGTGCTTTGTACAATCCCACAGGACAACTTTAGTCGACGGTGAGATTTTATTTGACTTGGCAGTCTAACAGTGGGGATTTGACTCATCAAGATGTAAATTAAGAGTAAATAGAGAAAAAGTGTTTCTCTGCATACATCTGAATGTATATTTCCTCTGTTTAATAGTTTAATTAATATTACTTCTCAGTCATAAATTAGTAAGTGCTCTTGAGGGAATTGAAGGAAGTGTAACCAATGTGATGAATGTATTAAATGGCTAATATATGGAGAAGCTTTCACTATCTGTAGTGTACTATGAGATAGAACTGAAAGTAATTCTGGTAATGAAATATGTGTGCTCATTCATAGTAGCAGTGCTCAGTGCTTCAGGATGACGTTAGGTTTTGGCCTAGAACCGAAGCCAGTTTTGAATTGTTGCTTCAAGGTTTGCAAACTCCAGAGAGAAAGGAGATTTCAAAACCTTCACATGCCTGGCCTGTTGTATTACCTAACTCTACAAATGTGATGTTTGCACAGATATAGTACATATAGTTTGCAACTTAGTGTTTGTCACTGTTCTGAGAGTCCAGGTTTCCTCAGGTTTTTCACAGCAAATTGAAGCCCTTGATTTGGAACTTTGTATCTGAGTCTAGATCCCTGTAGTCTGCATATGGCAGTATCTAGCTGAAGGTAAAAATCATAAAATGTTATGTAAAAAAGAATCCAAGAAGCCTTGTCAGTGCAAAATGATATTCAGAAAGTATTTGCTAATCCAAAAGTAGTTATATTATTTTAGTAAATACAGCTTGGCTCTTTTTTTTTTTTTTTAATAGTTTGAGAGGCTCGGCTATGTGTGACACTACAAAAACTGTAAGTTAACGCTCTCAACACATCTTTGTATAGGCCCATGCCTTTCACATGTAACACACATTTCTAGTATACACTGGCTAATCTATACAGATTTCAGAAAACAAACACACAACACCTGGTTCTCTGCCTAGAAGTATGTTAAGTCAGAAACTCTGGCGAAGGTTTTCATGTGTCACTCATCCACCTGAGACCATCTTGAATAATTTGGTACTTGACTCAATAGGACCATAGGCCTGGATCCCCAAATATCACAGAATCACAGATTATGAGTTGGAAGGGACCCACAAGGATCATCGAGTCAAACTCTTTAGCCCTGCACAGGACCATCCCCAAGAGTCACACCATGTGCCTGAGAGTGTCATCCAAATGTTTCTTGGACTCTGTCAGGTTTGGCACTGTGACCAGTTCCCTGGGGGTCCTGTTCTAGCACCCAACCACTCTCTGGGTGAAGAATCTTTTTCTAATATCCAACCTAAACATCCTGACACAACTTCAGCCCATTCCCTCAAGTCTTGTCACTACAGAGAAGAGATCAGTGCCTGCCCCTCCTCTTCCCCTCACAAGGAAGTTGTAACTACAGTGAGGTCTCCCCTCAGTCTCCTCTCCTCCAGGCTGAACACACCAAATGACCTCAGCTGCTCCTCATTTGGCTTCCACTCTAGGCCTTTCACCACCATCATTGCCCTCCTTTAAAACTCTCTGAGAGCTTAATGTCTTTCTTATACTGTTGTGCCCAAAACTGCACATAATATTCAAGGTGAGGCCACCCCAGTGCAGAGCAGAGTGGGACAATCTCCTCCCTTTAGCGGCTGGCAATACTTTGCCTGATGCTCCCCAGGACAGGGTTGGCCCTCCTGGCTGCCAGGGTACTGCTGACTCATGTTCAACTTACCGTCAACCAGGACCCCCAGGGCCCTTTCTATGGCACTACTTTCTAGCATCTCATTCCCCAGTTGGTATGTATATCCAGGATTGTCGCATCCCAGGTGCAAAATCCAGCACTTTCCCAAGTTGAACTTCCTATGGTTGGTGATTGCCCAGCCCTCTAATTTGTTGAGGTCTCTCTGCTGGGCCTCCCTGCCTTCAGGGGAGTCAACAGCTCCTCCCAGTTTTTTGTCATCTGCAGACTTGCTCAGTATCCCTTCCAGTCCTGCAACCAAGTCATTTATGAAGATGATGAAGACACAGAGCCCAAGAAGGAGTCCTGTGGAGCCCCACTAGTGACAGGTCACCAGTGTGATGTTACCCCATTCACTGTTACACTCTGTGCTTGACCCACGAGCCAATTGCTCACCCACCTCATGATGTGTTTATCCAGCTGTGCTGAACATTTTATCCAGAGGGATCCACTGAGAGACAGTATTGAAAGCTTTACTGAAATCCAAAAATATTGCCTCCACTGGCTTTCCTTGATCAGATAGGTGGGTTACCTTGTCACAAAAGGAAATCAAGTTTGATAAGCAGGACTTTCCTCTCATGAAGCCGTGCTGGCTGTGACCAATGGCAGTGTTGTCTTTCAGGTGTTTTTCAATACCTGCAGAATAATCTTCTCCATAACTTTACCAGCACTGATGGACTCCAGCACCTGAAAAACATTTCCCATATATACTAATTCCCTGAGCAGCCTGAAGTCTGCTCTCCTCATGTCCAGAGGGGAGGTTTTGCTGGCAGTGTTTCTCCTGTCAACAGAGATTTTGAACTCAATCCCTTCATGGTTGCTGTGGCCAAGATAGCCACCAGTCTCCACTTTGCTCATGAGATCCACTCTCTTGACAAGCTGCAGATTCGGGAGAGCATCTTTCATAGTCAAGTCCCTTAGAACCTGTTCCATAAAATTGTCATCCAGTTTTTTAAGGAATCCTCTGGCCCTGGTTATATCAGTTCTGTGATTATCCCAGTTTATTCCTGGCAAGTTGAAATTCCCCATAAGGTCAAAGGAAGTTGACTTGAAAGTGTCCCTTAGTTCCTGAAAGCATAATTCATTGACATCATTGTCCTACTGGGAGGTCTACAGTAGACTCCTGGGATGAAATCCACATTGTTTGCCCCTTGACTCTCACCCAGAGGCTCTCAACTGTGAGCTCCATACATTCTAACCTTTCTATTGTATACAGTGTCACCCCTCCACCTCTTCTGCCCTGTCTATCCCTCCTGAAGAGCCTGTAACTGTCTCGTCCAACCAGGTTTCCCTTATTCCAATGATGTCAAATCTCTGGGACTGGGCCAAAGCTTTGAGCTCCTCTTGTTTCTTTCTCATGGTGCATGCATTGGTGTAGAAGCATTTCTGGTGTGGCATATTGTAGCCAATACCTTGTGAAGCAGAATGAGGGATCCCACGAGTGCTCATTTCCTTGAATTTTGGCACACCTTCCCATTGCTCTTCACTGGTGGGCCTAGTTTTGTCCCTTTCCCTATTCCAAGCTAGTTTAAAGCTCTGTCAAGGAGCTCTGCTAGCTCCTGCACTTAAGTGTTTTTTCCCCTCTGATACAGGTGCATCCTGTCAGGTGTCAGTAGACCAGGTGTTGAGTAGATCATCCCAATGTCAAAAACCCACAATTTTTCTGGTTACACCAACCTCAGAGCCACTTGTTGACCTAATGGATCTGCCTATTCCTATCAGTATTATTCCTTGTTACTGGAAGGATCAAGATAAAAAAAAAAAAAAGGCACGTGGTCCTGATCCCCCTACAATCATCCCAGGGCTTTTAAGTCCCTTTGATTGCCCTCAGATTTTTCTTTGTTATTTTGTCACTGCTAGTTTGAACAACTAGTAGCGGATAGTTATCAGAGAGCCTTACTAGCCTGAAGAGTTTTCCAGACATGTCCCTTACCTGAGCCCCTGGGAGACAGCAGACTTCCCTGTGAGTTGCATCTGGTCTGCATATCAGGCCCTTTGTTCACCTTAGAAAGGAGACTTCTATTACAACTATCCTCCTTTTCCTGTTAGCAGAGGAGGTCATCATGCAGGGCATAGGTATTGTTTTTTTGGGGAGGCCCCACTACCCCAGAAAGACCTTTGCCTACCCCATCAGTTTTTGGCCTTCCAGTTCCATACCTGGAAGTAACTTCCAGCCTCATACCTGTTGTAGAAGGTGCCGGTCCTACCTGCCAGATTCTGAGAAGCAGGAGGAACCTTCCTCCTGGTACATGCAGTGGCTGACCTCCAGCCTTTATCTTTAACAGACCCTTGACTAACATTCCTTTGACTAATTACCCTGCAGGGTTCTGAGTCCTCCTACTTCTCCACTGCAATGGAGTTTTGAGACTCCTGAGAATTTTGAGACTGTAGTATTTCTGAAAATAATAGGTATCTCTTGTCATCTGGCGTGCTTGGGCATTTGACTCCTGTTTAAATATTTCTTGTTGGGCAGTAGGAGGTAAGTGGCAGAGTAGGTTTAGACTCCGAGCCTCATTTTTTTCTTAAGCAATACATCAAAATCTCTCATTGCACCTGTAAATGTATATTTGCTAGAAAGTAAGCCTTGACAAGAATATCCTTCTTCTAATGAACAGATTTCAGCTGTTCTGATTTAGTGTCCTTCACTGCACTGTTAGTAATTGGCAGGAGGTAAGAGTATTGCAGCAGTGAAGCTCTTTGATCTCGAGAACAGGAGAGAAGCATAAGTCTGTTGAAAGGCAGCCTCTAAGATTAATTCTATACAGATTCATTTGGAAGAAAAAAGAAGGAATCTCAGAAACAGTAGAAGACAGTACTGGGTAAAAGTGAAAACAAGAGTGCTGGAAGACCACAGCAAGAATGAGACGTGTCTGAGATATCCAGGGTCATATATAAATCAGTATATAACTAGACAACTTGCTTAATGCTGTCAAAACTCATATTATAAATATGACAGTAGAAAGAATCATAGTTGAGGGTTATTATCCTGAGTAAGGAGAGGTGGAAGTGTTGTGCTTGACTTCAAGAGAAACTAGTTTCAGCTGCAGTAGCACCATTCACTCACGCAGTACCACTCAGAAGGACTTACCTGAGAGCAGTTATTAATATCTTTTTAATAATATTTTCAAGGAAGAAATGATTTTTCATTGTAATTAAAAGAGTTATTTTCATTACATTTATGGATTTATTTCTAAATTTGGATAGCTAGTGCAGGATCAGATATGGTATGTAGCATATGTCTGACTGATTGGCCTGTCTCCACATCCCAGCTGCTTGCCCATCTCATGCCAAGTTTGAGTGAAGAAATGGGCCTTGTGTGGTCGCCCAAAACTCAATATATTGTGGGTCAGTCAAAGGCTTCCTATCAGACAGGAAACAATCTGCACAGGATAACAATGAATGTCTTCCCAGAAACTCTCACAGAGAAATTGTAATTCTTAGTACTCTGCCTGAACATGTTTTATCATGCAGAAGGCAATTACATGGAGATAGTTTAAAATATAAGGGTCACAGATATCACATGGGTATGCAAGCTAATTGTAGTGGCTGATTAAAGAAACTATACAAGACTAATTAGCAGAATTTTTATTTTTTAACACTAGCCCAGAATGTTCTTCTGCCAGGATCATTACCCTCAAAGACCTTCCTAGAATATACACATGGACTTCCCACCTTCCTATGAGAGTTGTCTACTGGGAAAGTTTGTGATTGTTTTTACTGCTTCCTTTTGGAGCCCTAGATCTCTGAGGAAGGAAAATAAGCATGTCATATGAAAACCCCCTGAAGTTTGTGCTTGATATTTTAACTTCCCTTTGCAAGGCAGCTGCTGCATCTGCACACGTGGGAATATGGTGAGCCATACAATCTTAGACTGAGGATTTCTATTCACTAGGGATTAGCTGAACTGTTTTCCTAAATCAGTCACCAGATCTGGATTCCAAATTAACAAAGTGGTTCTGAGCAATAATATAGACTCTAGGTAGCAGCTGTGCAAATTTATTCGATGAAAACATTATAAAAGCAGGCTGTCTAACTGCCTTAGCTTTAGTGCAGTGAACTCTGAGAAGTAGTGGACTTACTGAATTTATAACAAGTTAAAAAGCTCAGGTTCATTCAGCTCCAAGGACACTGAATGAGAAAGGCTGGTCTTTGCACAATTACTCTAAAAACAACTACTCACAACAAAATGTTTAGAAGATGCAGAATGACTGTATCCTAGAAAACAGTGGTAGAAGGGACCTCAGAGATCATTGAACCTCTCCCTGTGCAGTGGGCCCCAATGACCTGCTATCCCTCTGTCTTTTCCATTTGTCTATCCTGTTCCTAAAGACATCCGGGGATGGAGAATTCACACACCCCTCATGCAATCTATGCCAGTGTTTAACTATAGTTCATGCTGAAAGTATTTTCTGGATGTGTCTTCTGCAGTCATCTCTAGACTAAACCATACCAGTCCTTTTGCTTTTTCTTCACAGGTGAGATTTTTTTTTTGTCCCCTGACAATTCTTCTCTCTCTTTTCTGAACTCCATCCAATTTCTCTTTTGCCATATCTCAAATTTTACTCAGTATTTTAGCTAAGACCTTGCCACAGCTCAAGTCTCCTAAAGGATGTCTTACTCTTTATGTATCCCATGATGAGTTTACTTTTTTTAGTTCTGTTTTTATTGCAGCAGTACAGTTGATTTTGCCCTAGCTGTGCTCCCCTAGCTCCTTTCTGTGGGTCTGCTGTCTTACACCTTCTTGCCTAGCCTGTATTTTTCATGTGTCCTTACACAGGTTTGCCACCTATTTTTAAGACTATTTCTCCAACTTGTCAAGATAATCTGAATTTCAGTTCAGTTTTCCAGTCAGCTGGCAGTCTCTGTGGGATTATCTGCAGTAACGAATAAGCATATTTTATCTTCCCTCTTTCAGGTTGTTCATGGAAATATTGAGAAGCCCCAAATTTCACACAGATTTCTGAGGAATCCTGCTCTATACATCCTTCCATTTCAATAACTAACCATTGATAAATGCTTCTAGTGAATGACTTCCCAGACAGTTGGTACTTGTCCTATACTAGTTTCCTCTAGACTGTGTTTCTCTGTCTTAGCTAGAAGAATAATACATGTCAGTGTCAAAAACTGTCAAGATATGACACCTCCTGCTTTTCCCATCTGTTATCCTGTTGCAGCAGGGAACTGGATTAGTACATCACCACATAGTCTTATCCAGAAAATACCGTATATGTTTAATTCAAGCCTTTATGAGGCCTGGACCACCAGTTCCCAAACTGTGGCCTCAAGTGAAGGCTGGGCCTATGAGAGAATGCACCAACCTGACTGAAATAAAGCTGGAGAGGTGGGGCTCACAGGCTGAAGTACATCTGCCAGGGTTAATGTGGTGTTACAGTCTCAGTAGGACTGCTAGAGCAATCTGATGTGAGACACTGCCCAGGGCATTTTCCATCTGTCTTTTCTACAGGTGAGTCTTGTGTCTTGATCCAGTGGTGTTCGGGCCAAGTGACACTCAGATGCTATTTGTAGCAAAAGAAAAACAGTTGGATGACTGGAACACACCAACAGAAAAAGAAACCATTAAATCATGAGTTTCATTCAGGTGTACAATGAAAATGAGCAGATGACCTGCAGAGGGACAGGGGAGGCACAGCTTGCAGCCAGAGATCCGAAACCTACCATCATTAACTTGATCATCCTTAGTAGGGAATGGCAAGATGAAACAAGTATTAGGGAAAACTTGATACAAATGAATGTCATTTATCTGTGGAAGTGTACAGCTTGTACCATGTCACATCACACTTTATGGTCAGTAGAGAGAAGTAGGTACTTTGAGTATATAATCCATTTGCTTAGAGGAGAGATGCACCTTTAAAATACCCATTTATGTAATACACGGTCTGATGGGTCAGATGTAGACATCTGTATTTTATGAGTCTAATGTTAAGTTATGCTTTTTTTTTTGCTTTTATTTGTATCAGATGCATTAAAAATAACTTTTGTTCTCTCAATTCTTGTGGAAAAAGGGGCAATATTTCTGCATTTGGACCACACAATCTGAATTTTGGGAAAACTTGATACCAACAGGGCACTATTTAAGTATACTGTGTCTGAATGCTCCAATTATAACACGAAATATAAACATAAGTTTCTAAACTGTTCAATAGATTTCTCCTCTCATAGACGCCATCATTTCCTTTGTTGCTTGGTTAAGGTACTGGAGGTTTACATGGATCCTCTCCTGGCTGAAAAAGTCTTAAGAAAGAGGATGGCCTTGTGGTTTGCATTAGGGAGTTTCTGTAAGAAACTGCCACTGTCACTGAGCACAAAACACTTATCTGTGAGACATGAAAGTTAATCTCAATGGATTTCTAATGCAGATTTACTAAAGCGTATTAAACACCTGTGCAGATACTTAAGAGTGTAGATCCAATATTATAGTTCACTTCGTTTGGTTGATCCAGATTAGTTTTCTTGAAACACTTTGTCTAGACAAATTCTGAGCATGTCTTTGACCTGACAACAGAATTAAATTGTCTGTGCTACAGTATCTGTGGATCTGGTTGGCAAGTGCCACTGATGGAGTTCCAAAAGACAGTGCCTGTCCCAGAGGCACTGGCTACTACATTGCTACTTCAGGGGTTATAGAAGCAAAAAAATGGCATTGGAATTTTATTGTAGTCTGAGAGATCTGATGACTGTGTTAATATACAGGGTTATAATATTAAAGTCTGGTAGCATGTTTACTACTCTTTTAAGATTGGCAATAGAAAAGCCCAACATGCTGAACAACAATTTTAAAGGGAGTTTTGCCAAGTCACAGAAAAACACCATTGTATATATCCAACTACAGCAATATGCAGAACATGCAACTCGTGTACCCCAGAGTTCTGTGATGCAAATAAGAATGTTCTTCCTGAAACTGAATTGGGAAATTCAATTGAATTCTAAAACTTGGTAAAAACTCCTAAGAAACAGATAACACTAACATGATAATTTGTTTCAAGAAGGAAGAAGCATTGGCAGGTGAAGCCACAGATGTAAAAGAACACTTGTCTTTAAAGTGCTAATTGTCTTGTTCATACTTCTCCTCCTCCTGAACATCACTTTGCTGAAAGGCTCTGTAGTGTTGCCATAGGCCCTCACAAAAGTGGTGAGTATATGCTTGGTCCATCTAGAACAAATTACAAAGTATTTTTTCAGCCCTGGCACAAGGTCTTTGAAATTCAATACCAGAAAATTGCCTTAACTCAGTGCAAATGATCAGCATGGTTTCTGAGAAGGTACAGAGTTTTAACAGTTATGTTAGAAGATTACGTAGTAGCAATTTTCATGATGATTCCCCAACCCATCTGTTTTGAAAAGGTCAAAGAATGAAGTCATATTTCTGGGTTTGTGATAACATTATTCTTCAGGGAAGCCCCTGAAGAAAAAGAAAGTGTTATTTGTGTATGACTGAGTCTTCAGTGTTTCCTTTGGTGTCTTTGTTTCAGAAATCTTACAGTCAACTTAAAAATGTTTTTGATCATAGATTGTAGTGAAGAACTACAATCCAGTCAATCCCTCTGGTGCCTTTGTTGTCCGGAAAAAAGGATCTATCAAAGCCCGTTTAGTGGGAACTTCAGGCAGACACTTATGAGTGCTGATTCTTTGTTATTTTCTCATTATGTGGTTCCTAAGTTTGCAAAGGTCTTGACATACATTCTCTACCAATAAGAAAAAATCCCTCCGCATGAGATTTAAGTATGTTGCTTTTATCTTTAATGGAGCCATGTTTGAATATCAGTCATCATGTTCACTTAATCATCTGTCAATGAAATCCATGTTTTTAGTAGCCATTACCTCAGCTCAGGGATAAATGAAGTTCTAGCTTTTATGTCTAATCCTCCATACTATTTTCAGGTGGATAGGGTAACATTGAGGCCACATCTCAAATTTGTTCTAAATGTGGTCTCAGATTTCTTATTAATCAGTATATCCACTTACTAATATTTTTTTCCCATGGCCCAGTTTACCAATAGAAGGATCAAAATGTTGATCCTTTGTGAGGATACTGCCATATCCAGACAAACCTCTTCTGGAAGTCTGTGATGTTCTTTGGTTTCAAACAGCCTTTTGTTCAGGGTCGAATCTAAGAAGACGTAGCATCAACTTCAAACTCATTCAAAATGAGTTAACAGACTTTATCAGTCACATTTGATGCTATCAGATGCAATCCACCCACCCATCTCAAGGCAAGTCCAGCTAGAGCACAAGGTACTGCCACACTGTAGGGCCGTAGAGACGCCATGCAATCAATGACACATTTACAAAGCCATATATGTGCTGGTGGCCCAAAGGTTTGAAGGACAACAGTTCTTCAGTCTTTTATCCAATGAACATCTTGCAGTTACTGGTGTGACTGCACTCCTAATGGAACACCCAAGAAGGAGTTTCACAGGTGCCTGAACTTGAAGAAAGAAGAGAGGTTGCCTCTATCACAGTTCTTCAGTATGTTCTTTGTCTGTAGCTCCCACAACTGGGCCTCCTGTTTGGTGGGAGGGAGGCTTGTCATGTGGACTGAAAGCAGCTGAAGAACTGGGTGGTGATCTGTTTACACATTTGTGGGATGAAAAGCACAGGTTATGCACACACCTTGCTGGGACACGTAACAGTATTAGAAACATTTGAATTTTCATGCATAAGAGACATGTCCATTTAGAATGGGTCTTACCTGCATAAAGCATTCAGAAGTATCATAGCTACGGCAAGGTTAGTGACCCTCTGATTATTCCTTGTAAAACACTTGATGTGAAACACTATGCTATCTCTTTGTCAGGTATTCTCATTATTATTACCATAAACAGCAAAAAACGTATGGTTGCTAACACTCTTACTGTGATTTTTTTCTTAGGAATTAGACCTCATTAGAAATCAGAAACAGGTTTTGTTTTGTACGCTGCTAAATTTTCTTTATTAAACCCAGCATTACATAGCAAGGTTACATGCCAACCCACAAAAATCCATCAGAATTGTTATTTTAAACCTGTATCAATGAACAGTTTATTCTGAGGCTTTTCAAATGTGCATGTGCATGCAGTCTATACATATATGATATATATATATATATATGTACATAGTATATATGTAGTGACAAAGAAAGTAGTTTAATACATTTTATGGGTCCAGCCTGGAGTTCTGCATACATGAACCTGTGTGTGGTCAAGGAGGTTTGCATACTTTTGAACTCCAAGTTGGCCTAATAAAAGATATCGTACTACAGTGCTTGCTTTGTCAATCCTGTTTTGCTGGTTCAAAATGACTTGCAAGATTAATTTTCAATTTTTAACATAAAACTCAAGAAAAATAAGTGTTTACTTACTGCAAGGAGTTGATTCCATGTTAATGATCTTGAAGGAGGCTTGTACACAAGGTACAGATTGTTGCCAATTTGATGTATACTCGTGTTACTGAATATGAAAAGGTGAAGTTATACCATCTTGAGGATTTTGTTTTTATAAGTAGGATTGGTTAAAAAACCCCTAAAGTAATCACACTGTGTGTTTGATGGTGGAAATTAGTATGAATGTTTCTGGCAGTGGAATGATGTGATGTGGTTATGCATTTCTGTTTTCACTGCCTGCTCAGTATTGGTCTTTTACAAATACAGATTACCACGTTGATGGAAGGAATTTACAGCTTTGGCCCCTTGTCTCACTCTGTGTTACAGCATCTTTTTTTATACTTTATGTTACATATCCTTCCAACTGTATTTTTCTGACAGAAAAAGGAAATGTTTGTGGACTGAGATCTTGAAAATATGTGAGCTTTACTATTTAATTGACTGAAACGAGCATTATTTCCCATCTACCTTGATTTCCTGTGGGGTGAAATCTTGCTCCTCTGAAATCAGTAGCAAACTTTCTGCTGAGTATGACAGGATGGAGAGTTCACCAGTGATCCCTTACCAGCTAGTGACATTGCATACTGGAAGCTCAGAAGAAAACAGCTCCTTCAAAATAGTGGTAGAAAAAATACTATTTAAACATCATAATTTTGGATTGATGAATAAAACCCAAGCTGAATACAAAAGCTATATGTATGATGTGTTTAATATTTTTACTTTTGGGGCCTCACAGCCCAGATAGTTAGAGCAGCAAGATCTGTTTGTGTTATGTAGGCTGTTACACTACATCCCTTACTTACCTCATCTTGTGGGCAAGGAGCTGCTTGCTCTGACTTCATGGAACTGCAGCTGTATTTGTGGAGTGCTCTCGTCCTTTGGCACTCCATTCCCTGTACATTAATATGCCCTGAATGTTACCAGCATTTTCTCTGGAAGCAAACTTCAAAATTTGTCTTTAATCTCAATGCAATGCATATTCAGAAATTTTTATTTTCCTGAACTTCAGTTCCAGAGGAAAGCATACTTGACTGGTGCTCCCACCAGCCAGCTGTGGTTTGTAACAACAATAATTAATAGTGAGATACTGCAGCAGAAATGGGGAGCAGAGAAATGCAGTCTAGCAGCTTCAGTGTTGTGGTTCTGTTCACTTCCAAGGATTCCAAAGTGCTTAACAAACAATATTACAGGCAGAATGGGCAGCTATGGCCATGATGAAGGTCTCCTAGTGTTTCCTGTTACATTATTTTCTTTAGTTCCCCACCCCCCCCTCCAGGGCTTTGTTAATGTTAGTGTATTTAGGTTAAAATTATTTTTATCCAGTGTCAGTATCTGGGTTTTTAAATATTTGAATTGAAAAGTGATTGAACTATTTTTAAGGAGAAGGGTAGTTTTTCTGCTTATGTAAAAAACCAGTCTAACCCCTGTATTTTTTGAGCAAAGACAGACATTTCTCTGCCTTTGAATCAGGTATATGCCTTTTGCTATCCTCACAAAGCCTTTCAAGTTTGGTTGACTGTTTCAAGACATGGAAAAAAACACAGTTACCAAATATCCCGTAGAGATTTACTAAAGCCTACCAGCAAATATTTCCAGAGATTTCATCTTCTCCGCCTTGCACTGCTCCTTCCCATGATCAGACTTTCCATGCACTGTCCTCACAGAATGACTGCGCAGTCACCAGCTGGGTGCACCAGAGGCCAAAACAGAGGCAAACCCTGCAGTATTGCCCCTGGGTGTTACTTTGAGCTGTAGGGATGCTATGCAGTGGAACCAAGAGTAGGGAACCTGTCCCTCCCGAACTGGAATGTATTTTAGGGCTCCCAAATTTTGGTTTGTGTGCTGTTGGCAAACCTCCAGCATGGTTTCTCTTTGCCACCAACCCGAATGAACAAAGGGAGTTGGACAACTTCAACAAGGCCCTGAGCAACCACACCTAACGATGAAATTAGTCCTACTTTGAGCTAAGAGTGGGACCAAACGACCTTCTGAGCTCCTTCTAACCAAAGTGAGTTCATGGTTTGTGATTCTTTATTGTCCATTGCTCTATTAGTGTGTGTAGGCCTGAAGGCAGCATCATAGTTGATGTGTTTCTGTGGGTGTGATGCACATAATGGAAATAGTCTTTATTAGTTTATTTTTAAAAACAAGTCTATTAAGAACACCACATTAAGATAATATTCAAGCTGCACAGACAAGAATGCTAAAATTAACAGAATGATTTCTGTGGCCTCAGTATTCTTCCAACATATATTTGCATTGAAGCACTGACTCTAATTTTGTGATTGCACTGTGGTTTTTTCTTAACCCTGTATCTAGCATGGATCTGTTCTGGAGATGAGGCAGCCCTTAGAAGGACTGGTGGATGCTAACTGCAGTTGTTGAGAAGGTGCAAGGTATTTTTGGAATGAAGCAGGGTATGTTAGAAAAAGACAACAGGATCTCCAGATTTAGGTAGTTGAAGTCTGCTATGGCGAACTGGGCAGTATCCTTGCTTCTTCACTGAAATGTTCAGGCATCATGTGAGATTGTTTTTCAAACCTCATCAGGCTTAATTAGATTCTGTAGTTCATTCATTTGCTCTGAAGTCCATTGGAGTTTTACATGTGGAAAGTCTGCAAGATCAAAAATTATGTCCAGTGGTCTCATAGCTCTATAGAAGAAAACATCAGTTCTGGATCGGTAGTATTTCTGACTTCACTTAGCCTCTCTCTCCCCACACACTTTTTCTTTTTCTCAGTTAGCCTTGCTTGCATTTTTATGTGAGTGGTTTTGAAAGGGCTCTTGGAAAAAAACCCCAAACCAAACAACTTGCTGCATATACTGTATATGTTTTCATTTACAGATCAGTGAAATGGAGAGGCAGATAAATAAATAGATAAGGTTTTCTGAGCCTGTGAAATAAGTTGCACAGTATAAAACCCTTTTCTGTTTTGTCAAATGTATCAAATTATATTTTTGAAATTATATTTCTGGAATATATTTTCAGCATTTCTTGTTGCTGCTCTTGATCTATACACTCATGTTTGACAATCCCTTAATCTGTCTGACATAAACTGAATGCATAGCAACATTTAAAAATATGGCTTCAGGGACCCCTTAGGAGGTTTCTTTGTAAGTGCACATTTACTAGTTCATCTGTAAATTTATTTTATGAGGTGTTTAAACCTCAAGAAAACTGAAAAGCATAATATTAAAGCCTGGTTTACATCTGCTGAAGTCAATGGCAACTTTGCAATTGACTTTAATGGTAGCCTATGTCCTCTAATTATGAAAGTGGCAAGGATGATATACACAAAACCACAAGGAGAATTTTTTGTTTCATCATATCCTATTCTCTTTGCAGATGCATAAGAAAAGTACAATGTGGTTTGTTCTTGAATTAAACAATTCGGTGTTTGGATGTAATCCCGAACCCCGTCACTACTTTACGTTGTGTTTTCCTTCTCGAAAGATCACAGACTGCTCATTCTCTCCGTGGCTCACGAAGGTGACAAAGTAGGAAATCCAGCCAAATTTTTTAAAGGTTTTCAAAAATTATGCTTTTTGTTTTGATCTTACATCTATCCTACGGTATGAGTAATGAAAGAAGCTGATGAAGAAGTTTTCTTCCTAATAGCCTTGTTTTCTTCATGTGATTCATTTTGACAAGGTTCCTGGAAATGCATGTAATATCTGTAGCACGTATATTCATGTTTTCCCTTAAGGTTCACTGAAGTGTAGTAGAACGTTTCCATCATGCTATTGTAGTCCCAGGCATCATTTTTGTACTGTGTTAGTGAAAGTGAGTGACAGTACACCACAACAACAAAAAAAGACACCCAGAATTCAGCTTTTTTTCCTGTTAGCGTAACAAGCACAGCAGTCTGAACAGGCTAGATCCGGTAACTAACTTGTAGTTGTAAATAACACTAGACAAAAATTCCCACAAGCTTCTTGTTGAGTTTACTTCATATATTACTCATTTGGTGGCTGAAATACTGGTCTTGCTTCACACTTTTAATGCTTGTGAAAGATTTAAGTATTTTGTTGGTAACTGAAGTTGATATAGCTGCAGACAAGTGTTTGTCAAAAGTTTTTGGTTGGGGCCATTCTCAGTTGGAAAATGCCAGTTGGGCAGGGTGGAAATGCTGTCCCTGGGGTGCATCAGCTCCTCTGAAGCTTCAGAGGGAGCTGAACTGAGGGGCTGCTGCCCTCTGACCCTGCTGCTCCCACCAGCCAGCTCTTGAGTTTCTGCTGGGATGATAAGACTACAGGTGAGGTGGTAAATAGTGAAATGGATAAAGTCACCTCTTAAGATGGACAGAAGCTACACCAGCAGAATTAGAAGGGAGTAAATTCTACTCCCTTCGGCCCTTAAGTCTCCCCTGTCCCAGTATAGCCAGCTCTGTGTCCATGCAGTGGGTTAGCAGCTCTCTGGCTTCCCAGTGAAGGATCAGACCTTTCTGGTCTGCCTCCCCAAGCTTAGTGAGTCCTCAGATTGCTGCCCCTTCAGGTTATCCTTTCCCAAGGCTTCATAGGACAGTGCTTTTTTTGAGGTATCCCAGTGTTAGGGCAGCCAGAAATCCAGAAGCCTTGGGGCTTGTGCTGTCCAGTGATGCAATTGCTTTGAGAGTGACCTGGAAATATTGCATACTGTCTTTCTCAAAAAAACCCCCAGTGTGTCACAAATTCTTCCTCAGAAAAAAAACGTGATTATTACTATTTATTGCTGGCCTAAGGCAAAATTTGTATGTGTCAAAAATACTTAGGGAAAAGTTACTGAAAGAGAACCTGTAGAAATCATTCCAGATGGCTGCTGTAGCCTTTAGTTCATCTTTATAGTCTGGACATGGACACAGATCTCTGTAGTAGAATTAGAGAAATAAATAACTGGAAACTATGTGTCTTTGTGAGACTTAGACTTGTTAGATGTAGGTTAGAGGAAGGTGTGTAGAAGTAGGGACCCATTTCTCAAGACACCTGTAAACATGGTAGATGAAATGCTTCTTCAACAAATGACTTCTCAGCCAGTCCTGTTTTAGACTTAGTTTTGAGTCAAATTTGGAAGTAGAGGAAATGTAAGGAGGAGAAAAGTAGTGAAGCAGCAATTCTTTAATCAAGTTTACCTACTAGTTTGGGTCAGGTAATTATGCTGTTTCCCCCTATGGACTGACATTATATCCTGTTCAGTCTTCAGTGTTTAGCAGTCCTGTGCAGATGCAGAAGGCACTCACAGTGTGAATTCTCACTTGCTTTGCTCTTAACAGAGTTTAAAATATATGACATTTTGACTGAAAGTATATGTCTTTAGATGGAGAACTGTGTCATTTTGATGTTCAGGGCAGGATTGTAAAATGACAACTCAGAGAAACACTGTGGAAAGCTAAAAAAAGACAATGCAAAAAGTAGAAATACAAAAATATGCAAAACTCAGGAACCTTTTTGCTTCCACTGCACAGGGGAACTGTTGTGGTTCTGGATCTGCATCACTTTTGGCAGTCAAGCTCCCATATAGTACTAACAATTCCCAAAGGGAAGAAAATAGGGACATACACCTCCTCTGCTGCCCTGTGGTAGGGACAGGAAAACTCTCTGTCCAGGAAAGAACACAGTGAGCTTTCCTCAGGGGTGGTGAGGTGGTGATCTGTCTGTGATCAGATCTGTTCCACAAACAGAAGGGCAGACTGATGGGTTGGTTCAGGTTTCCATGAGCTCTGGTTCCCTACATAGCATTTCACTTCCTAGTGTTGCCCCTGCATGTGCTCCCCTTGCACATTGGAGGCTCCTGACACCAGCCTTTAGTACTCTGAAGAAATGGACACATTTCCTATTTGCAAATCTGTTTCTTCCAGACTTCTTCAGGCCAATATAGAGTAAGTAATGTTCCCAAAACTTATATAAGTTACCTGGTATTCATCCCTGGGGAGACAAATCACAGAGAAATGACTGCATGGTGTCTGTGCAGCCCAAAGCAGCCTTATCCCCTGTGCCCTAGGGATAAGCGGTTTCCTCTGTTTGACTTGACTGCAGTGGACTATGATTGGAAGGAAATTAATTTTTCTGAGAGAGGCAAGTGAAAAAGTACATGCTGATTAAGTCCCTTACAAATACAGAAATCATGTGGCTAGAACAAATAAAGAAAGCTTGAGACAAAGAGAGGAAGGTAAGGACCTATTTTTTTAATGGGAAGAAAGAACTCTTAGAAGTACAGAATCAACCAAAGTTGGAGGAAGCCAGTTACAGGAGGAAGAAAAGCTACACTTACAAAAACTATTGAGAAAATCAAGCCATGGTATCATTCATGGTTATTTCTTGTTCTTTATGGATCAGTTCAAAATTAATGTTTAACTTTGATGTTAAAGGTCATCTCTGTAGAGTCCATTGCTGTCCCCAAGGAGGTCAGCTGAAGCCAAATGCCTTTGAGGAAGAGGTTCTTGGTCATAGTGTGGTTTAGCAGCTAAGGGAGTTTGGATGAGCTGTGACTTGTCAAGGGGCATGTGTTTCTTGTTGGGGGAAGGGCTGGGAGGACTTCTACGGGAAATTATGCTGGAAACACATTACTAGAAGTGATGAGAGTGCTTAAACATATGGCAGCTGCAGTGCTCTGCTCCCAACCAGTTTCCTAATAGCTGCTGAATAAGAAATAGGATGGGTCTATGGCAATCACACATATCTCGCAATTCAGTGAGCAAGGCTTAAAAGGTTGAAGTTAAGAATGTCCCAGGTGAAATAAAAAGAATGAGACATGAAAAGTATTCCCAACTCCAAGTTTTTTCCATGCAATGTGAGTTCAATAAGTAGAGTGGAGAGAGCAGAAAAATGTGGCCAGATTCAGAGCTCTCATCCTTGTGCAGAAGTTTATTTGAATCCCAGACTGTCTCTGTCCTGTGCATGCATTTCATTCACCATGTATACCATTAAAAACTGTAATAACTGCATAAGGGTGAACAGTAACCTGAAATCAAATCTCAAGTTGACCTCTAATCTTACAAGAAAAGCAGTGGTATTGCTTCAGGATTAGAAGTAGCTTTTTGCTGGATTCTAGCACAGAACTGAGACAGTTATGATCAATTGTTGATAATGATGTGCTCAAGGAGACAATCCTTGAGTCAAGTGGAAGCAGTTAGAAAACATGTTTCTGTAAAGCTCCTCAGACTCCACCACTAAAAAGTAGGAACATATTTACACAAGCATTTTTTCAGCAATTTGCCCTTTGCTTTTCAGCTAGCTCAAACCTCGTGGGGCTGTCCAGACTATCACAGACTGGGGGTTAGGTCAGTCTTTCTGCTTCCAGCCTGCTGCTGTTTGCAGCAAAGGGCTTACCCTGGACTACTCAGAAGGCATCAGGATGCAGCTGGGATCTTTGTGAAGTCATTGCTTTTTAAAGAAGGTTAAGGAGGATAAACCACAGTTACGATGTTTCCAGGTTTTGGAAGTCACAATTATATGTGTGACAAACAAGGACACTATAAACAGAAGTGCATACAAGCATCGGTAGAACTGAACTCTGATCGACTTTGCAACAAATATGTTTAAGAAAACTCTCCAGATGTAAACGATATTTTGAAACAGTCTCATGTGTCTTTTATTTACAAGTGATTTTACCTTGTAAAAGGGTACCCCCTTTTCATGTATTTTCATTTACCAAAATAAAAACAATTTTTGTAAATCAGTCGTTTAACCATCAGAATAATGCAAAGTTATCTTCTTTTCACAGATGGGAGAACTGAAGGAACAGCGTTGTGAAGTTCCCTGCTCAAAGCCATAAAGGAGACCAATGACAAATCCAGGAACAGAAACCAGGTCTCCCAAGTTGCAGCCTGACATCATCAACAAGACAATATAATCAGCAAGCAAGTTTGCCTTCTGATGTTACAATAAGGTATGCCATAGCAATACCTATATATTAATAATTTACCCAAGGGGAGCACATTTCAATGTGTATGTTTGTCTATGCTGTTGTAAATAATTAAAAATATTTCTTTGAATTCTAATTCTGAATGTAGTAGTTTTCTTTATAAGTGGACATTTTCGCCACAACAATTTCCTTGTAAGTCAATTTTAAAACATACCATTTAGAGTCCAACTTCAGGGTCTTCTTCAGGGTTCTGAGCACCTTACACTTTAGCTTGCCTTTATAGAAGACTGTAGATAGTTTGCAGCTCAGAAAAAGGAAATGAAGTTGTATATTGTCCTTAGCATTGGAAATTCACATTTAGAAATACTGCTGTAAGTGTGTTGGAAGCATCAAAAGCTCAGTTCTGACTCTGGTATAGCTGTAGGGGATGCTATGGCAATAGACCCAGGCTGCAGAGGAGCATATGAATATGGAAGCCCATTATGGAGCCTAGTGCTGCCTGGTGTATTAAACAGTATCTGTCACAGTTTTGGCAAAGGTACAATTTGCTTTACGTGTCTTGTAGCTGTGTCCTCCTATACCGAGTCAGGGACATGTGCACAGTGCTTCTCTTTGACAAGGTAATCTTTTGGGATGTTAAGCCCCAATAGTTGCATTAGCAGGTATTTTACTTGCAGTAGAGGGTTTGAAGCAGCTCAGCAGCTTTTAGCATAGGACCCGGAGAGTTTCCTTCTGGCTTTCACCTTAATCTGACATTTTAATGCTGTGAGCTTCCCAAAATAGGGCTAGTCTCCAACAGTGAAACACCATGGAAGCATCATCTTAGTAGTAGGTAGCTTTGTGGTTTATTAAGTGCAAATATTAAATCAGATTGGAAAACTATACTACTTCTACAATATACTCCTTAAAGGACCTTAACAGTTTCCAAATATTTATTTTCAATAGTTGGTTTGGACACAGGTGAGGAGCATGCTCAGAGAATGTATCAGGTTAGCTGCAAACAAACCCATAATGTGTCTGCAATTCATCCATGCTTCTCCCACCAGCAGGTGTCATTCTGGAAAAAGGAAAATATTGTAAATTCCTGAACTAGAGTATTTGGCTGTGACAAAGAAGGAAAAAAAGTTTACTTAAAATATAGCTTTTGAAGGATACTTTACTCCAAATTAAAACCAAGAGAAAGATGGCTAGTCTGCATTTTTTAATAATCTTTGTGCAGTGTGTTTTCCTGACCTAGAAATAACGAAAGACAGATGATGGGTAAGGCAAACTTATGTCTACTTAAAGCTGTCTTCTGCTTTTTAATGTTCTCTGTGATGTGTTTGCCACTGCTTACTTAACCACCCCATGACTATAAAATCAGAAATATTCACCAATTTTCCCAGAAAAAACAAAGAATTGAATTGTTGAATTCAGATCTCATTTACTTCAAGGTAAACTTGAAGTAATCTCATTGAAGCATCTGAAGTCAGTAGAAATATTTGGAATTTAGTCTGAAGTAACCAAAAGTATTATTTAACTTTCTAGTCCATAAATGAGCTTCAAGCAGAAAATAATTTCCTAATAATTTTAGTGTCTCTTATAATATAATGTGTTCCTTTAAGAGTTCTTCTGGGTATTAGCTGCAACTTCCTTTAATATGTAGACACACTTTGATTTCTCATAATCACAGTGAGGGAGCTATGACTGAGTTGTAAAGAATCAAGACCCTGCTGGTTCATTGAGGAAGGCTCGTGGTCTACCAAGTCTAGTCTTCTGGCTGTTAAAAACTTACTGTGAAATCCATGTAGGAGGTGCCTTGCCCACTCTGTATGCTACTGAAAATGTGTTCAAACCCATCACACCTCTGATGATTATAAATATTTTTCTGTCTTTCTGTCCTTTAAATTTATCCGTATCGCTTGTATCTGTATTGACCTTTTGCAAGAAATAGTTTTCCCTCCTACCCTTTGCATCAGCAGGTAGCTGAGAGGTTTGGGCCTGAGCATCCTAGCCTGAACAAACAGAATTTGTTCATAGGTTTTTTTTCCAGTTTTTTTCCAGAAGCTCATTTTCCATCCTCTGGCATTACTTTAAGTCAAATTGATCTACTTAAACAAAGGCAAGCAGAAGTGTTCATTCTTCATTGTTGCCTTGCATATAATATTAATACAACAGCTTCCACACTCTACTAGAAATACTTCACCTGATACGTCTTAGCCCTGTATCTAATTTCTTTCTGGTCATTTCATCATGATCATGTTCCATTTGACTGGTTCAGCCAGGTTTATTTTCTCCTCAGCCATTTCTAGAAGTGTTACTAAAAAGGACTGTTTGCTACTGTGATGTGATGCTCCACCAAAACTCTTTCTAGAATCCAAAGGAAATTTACTTGAGGAAAAATATGAGAACAAGCTCCAAACTCGGCTGCAAGGAGCATATTGAAATGGGAATTAATTTTACGTGTTTAGAATTTGTATTTGCAAAAAAATAATGTAAAATAATTGTACTGCAGGCAGCCATATCTTTTCCAAGATATTTAACTATGCATGTCACAATGCTTTTCTTGAGAACAGTATCAAACACTTAGTTGCTGAATGAGAAAAAGCAATATATAAACTTAGAATTATAACCTTCACTCTAAAATAGCTAAAACCTGTATTCTTGGGTTGTCATGAAGCCTGTATTCCTGTTTTCTGATCTTCTGAGTATTTAACTTTGAAAATAAAGTGGTATTCTAAAATTTCAAGTCAGAAAGTAAAGACTTATTGTGAATGTGACTAGTTCATTAGGGACTTTATAGGACCTAGATAACAAGCAGTGGTGATCTCCAGCAGGTTTTTATACAGTAAAGGATGAAATTTAGACAAAACTATTTCTTTAGGGTTTTTTCTAGTTAAGTGAAATAATATAAAATTCTGTTTAGTCTCTGTTGGTTTTTAATTTTAGTGCTTTATTTTATTAAATTTAGAAAAAAATGCATGTGCCAAAACATAGACCTCCTGTGCCATTTTAGAGGTCCTGAGGACTCCACCTGACCTCTCACTGCCAATTAAAAGGTGTGGTCCTTTGTCAAAGGTCAAAAGTCTCCTGTAAGTCCCTCATCATGCCAGCCCTGCACAGATATCCTGGATACTCCAGGGTATTCTAGCAGGCATTGGGCACCTTCTTTAGGTATCTGAATGTCTCCTTTAGAAAACTGCTGTAAAAGATAATAAGCCTTTACAAATGCTTAACAAAATTAAAGATACTACACCTGTGAAGGTAATTTCCATCTAAGGTGTTTGATTTCAGTTTAATGAGACATAGAGGCAGGAAAATAATTTCATATCTAACAGGTACAGAGTTACTGCATCCAAATGGGGTGTTATCAAGAGTCTGCTTTGAATTAGGGTGGCTGAGCTGAATCTGTGTGTGATTTGGGAGTTATCGAGCATGTGCACCACGACAAGGTCCTGGGGCTTCTCCTCAGGACTGTAGTGGTTTGATGTTCAAACCTGTTGGGAGTCAGGCAAAAGGAAGCTTAATTCTTCAGTTTTGGGCATGGTGCAGCAAACTATTTGTGTTGAAGAATAGCAGGTTTTTCAGTTATCAGGGCGCTCAGAGGGAGTTAAAGAAGTACTTGCAATAATTATGTACGCAATTAGAAACTTACATTAATCAGGTCCAGTTTTGATGGTCAGAGGGAAGTTAAAAACCTTGAATTTATTAGTTAGTGTATTTATATATGAATTGTATGCTGTGGGGTTGATAATTTCTGAATTGTTATTTTATAACGAGTAATTCATTGTATATAATACATAAAAATTATATCTTGCATATGTATGAAATATATAACTTATGTTAGAATAAATTGAAAGCTATTGGAAGGTAGTGAATTCTGGATAAAATTCACCACAGGCATGAATTAGGGTTGTATAGACAAGGAACACTTTACTATGAGCTTTTTAAAATAATTTACTAGCATTGTGATCAGTAGGAATTTGGACTATTTTTGGCAGAAGTTAAAAAAAATTAAATTGTTACAGAAAAAGTCATGATGGAAAGTGACTTAGAAAGCAATAATGAAATCTGATTTAGTAATGTACAATATTAATTTTATAATTTGTGAGTGAAACAGAACTGTTTTCATGTGCTTTTTATTTTTTTAAAGTGTTTATCAGTCTTTTTCAGGATGAACCCCCGAAGCACAACTGCAATACTTGTTTGAAACAAGAAACAGATACCCTCTTGCTGTCATTCATGTCACTGATCACTGGGAATCTGAGCTTGAATGAAGGTGGAAAAAAACTCCTAGAGAGATATGGGAATGGTCTGCCTCTTAAGAAGGTGCAATGGCATTTTTAATGCTTTCACCAAATACCAGGACATGTGATACAAGTTTATGGATTGAGAATTAATTGAAAAATTGTGAAATGGGAGAGACCGTACGTTATGGGAAGCCTTGGAGAGCTACAAGCTAATCATCCTAAAGTCTTTGGCCAAGTCCACAGAATATCTCTGGAGTTGATGGAACCATCTCAGATAACTGTTTTGTTTTTTTAAATATATAATTTGCCAGCCGCTGTAGTCTTCCCCAGACAGACTGGGAAAATACATTCTTTTTATTAATTTTAGTTCAGAGGACTCAAGTGTATTCTGGGCAGTGAAACATATTGTTTATGGACTTTGCTACAGAATTCAAATAAAAAACAAAACAAAACAAAAAGAACAACCAACCAACCAACCAACCAAAAACAAAAAAAGAAAAAACCAGCATTGCAAATTTGTACCTGGGAGTTGGTATATGTTTTAAAAAATGTTTTTCTAGAGATATCATGCTTATGTTATTTGCAACATAAAGGTTAACAAATTTATATGTATTAAATAATACATCCATATGTTGAAACATGAATTGTTTAGTTAAAACAATAAGTATAGAACTATGCAAATATTACCTGAATCATATATGTAAACATTAAATAAACAGCTTCATTTCTAGAGGTTATAGGGAACACTTAAAAATTTTGCAGTCTTTCCACATACACCCTCTTCCAGTTTTCAATGTAATTGCAGGTTTAGAGTTAATCTATTAGTTTTTTAATATTTGCAGTAGTGTTCAATTTTACTGAGGAACAATTTAGTTTGGGGAAACCGTTGAATCTGTGATTCATGCTGTTTGAACAAGAAGTCCCTGAGTAGTTGTCCTAAATACCAATATTTTTACTACACTGCAGCTGTATATTTGTGGCCACCCAATGGCAACGTATGCAAAGACTGCATACAGTGGCAGTGCCTCTTCCAGAGAACACCAGGAAGAAAACTGGATGTGGTCAATGCACATATAATTTGCTCTTCTTGGTGGAGGTCTCGCGTAGACAGCACTTAAATGACACTTTTTGTTTCAGGATAAGATGAAGGTAAGAGTAGAAACTGTTTGAAAGCCATTGCTTATGTCCCCTGAAACGGGCTGAAAAGAACAGCTCTTTTGAGACACAGCTTTACACTGAACATACACAGAGCTGTGTCATTAGTGATTCTGAAAATGTGTTTACAATGGTGAGGTAAAATATTTAGTTACCATTTAAATATTTTAGCTCAGGCACAAATTTTAGATATCTACTACACTTAACATTTCCAATAGCTGATTTCATTAAGATTTTTAGTGATACAAATTAATGACAAAAGGCAGTAATACAGAGTGCAGTTATGAGACCAAAATACATGTGGTTTAAATTTGAAGCGTTAAATGTTAGCATTTCCCTATAGAGAAAGGTTACTTGGGCAGTGGTGTACTGACATTATCACCACCCACAGAGAAGGGGACCTGTTGATCCTATTGGTTAAGCAGAAATTCAAAAAAGGAAAACTGTAGGTCTAGAGGGTTTACTTGGTGTAAGTGAATCACACAGGAAAAATGCTGATGCCCAGAGTTGTCGTAGCGACCTTCTTTGATGGTTAGAAAGAGAAATAAGCATGGGATATTTTTGTCAGGTTGGAGGGTTTAGATTTCTTGCCAGGTAAAGTCAGTCTTGGTTATTAACATAGTGGAAAGTTAAATTATAATCATGGAAATATGATAATAAGGGCTGTTGTAAATCAGACAGAAATTGTTTTCTGAGGCTATTAAGAATAATCCAATGTGTTAACCATTGGGCTGAAGGGCCACTAAGAAAATATATGTGGAAAGTGAATAAAATAAAGGAAAGCTTCCTTCAGGAATAAGTTTCTGGACATCACCATTCTGATTCTGGCAAATCATATTTGATGAGATACAGGTAAACAACCAGTATTCATTTAGCAGAAAACAGTGTTATCTGCATCCCTTGATTTCTGTTTAAACAAACCTTCATAATAATCTTAAGGGACCTAACTAGAAACAACTGTATTAAAAATAACAATTACTAATTTACCACTATTTAATGTTAGTTTAATCTGACAGCTCTGGGATAGCTCCATCTATTATTCCTGGAAGAAAACTACATAAAATTGGGTGGGTTTGAGTAGTTTCATATAGACATGGTACTGCACAGAAAAGCCAGGTATCAACATCACTACATGTAGGGTCTTGTCTCTGACTCTCAGTTCGACAGCTTGAACATGGGCCAAGCTACCCCGGGTTACACTATTCTGCACTTAGGCTTTTGAAACTTTCCATGTGAGTTATAGTTTCAACATGAAAAGTCAAAATACAGTGGTTTACAATCAGTTTTGCTTTGTTTGAAACTAAAACTCAAAGCAAAACTCCTGGAGTATAGATCTGTATGAAGCAAAATATAAGAAAGTTAACACAAAAACTCTGCAAAGTGAGCAAGCTAGTTTCACTCAGCTCCTGAAATAACCCCTTTCTGCAAGTTCACTTTGCAATTGCACATCTGTGAGATGTCAAAAATGAGTTGGTTTCACAATCCTGTGGTACAGATGAATGCCGCAGCTCCAAAGCTTCACCCTCTGTTCGAGCAAGGTCTCACTCTCATTCTCTGATGATACTGCTGATACTTTATACATCTGCCAAGAGATGTCATTTTCTCAGTCCCAGGTTAGTTACATTTAGCTTTTGTTCATCTGTAAAACAAGGGATTTGAGGTAAGACCCAAATTCCGGTCTATGTTTTTACAGTTGTATCCAGCACTGAGAACTCATTTCCCAAATCTCTAACAATGCTCTACATGGCTCATAGACTCAAAATGACAGAAGCCACTTCACCACGTGGAATCATTCAAGGATTCATGTGCTTTCAGTTCAAAACCTGGTATTTCAGAGGTGCTGAACACCTGCTGCTCTTCCTCCCTGGTATGGGAGCTGCAGGAGCTCATGCTGCTGAAAAGATCAGACTCCTCATCCTGAGGTGCTCTAATTCGCAGTGAGGCAGTGAACAGTCCTCTGCTCTGCTTTCGGTTTGTGTAAAATTTTAGTGTAACTGACTTGAAACAAAATGATGAATTGTACTGAGATTGTCCTGGGGCAGCTCAGATAGAATTAATTTTCTTTTTACAAGCTGGTACAGTGCTGTTTTGGATTTAGTATGAGACTGATGTTGATAACTCACTGATGTTTTAGTTGCTGCTAAGTAGTGCTTTGAATCAAGGACTTTTTACTGTCTGATGCTCTGCTAGTGAGTAGGTGCACAAGAAGCTGGGAGGGAGCATAGCCAGGACAGGACACCCAAAGCGGCCAAAGTGATATTCCATACTGTAGAACGTCATGCCCAGAATACAAAATGGGGGAATTTGGCTGGGAGCTGCTGTTAATTGCTCAGGGATGGGCTAGACAGTGGTCAGTGCATGGTGAGCAAGTGTACTGAGCCTCACTTGTTTCTCTTGGGTTTTGCATTCTGCACACCCTCCCCAAACTCCCCACACCCATCTTCTCATTGCCATTATTACTATGTTAATATTTTCTTTTGTTTCAGTCATTAAACTTATCATCATCACTCACCTCAACCCACAAGATTTACTTGTCTTTCTGATTCTCCTCTCTGCCATGGCAGGTGGGGAAATAAGCAAATGGCTGTATGGTACTTAGTTGCCATCTGGGGTTAATACATGACAGAGGCAGATACTTTTAGCTGAGGATTGTTGAGTATGTATGAGTTCAGACTGGTCAGGGTTCTTTTGTTTCCTGGGCAGCTGGACCATTTTCTTTCCCCAAAAAGTCTGAGGTGCTGTATTCCTGAGCTTTCTAAATTACCACTGACAGAGAAACAAGACCTGAACAGCAGTGGGGCTAAGTGAGTCAGCTTCTAGATGTAGCTCTCACACTTTGGCAACTTAGTTGTGAAGAGCTAGAGGGACATTCAAAAAAAAAAAAAAAAAAAAA